>OZ024899.1:20685698-20991698 GCA_964017195.1 Siderastrea radians
TTTCCTACAGATTTCAACGAGTGTCTGAGCAGCCGTCATAACTGTGACGTCAACGCATGGTGCACAAACACCGCGGGCTCGTATAAATGTTTCTGTAAAGAGGGGTACCATGGGAATGGATTCAAATGTGAAAAGTGAGACGATGTTGAAGTGTAGAGTGTCCAGTTACACGTTATACATGCGGTAGTATAAATAGTTAGGTCCAGCGATTTTCTATTCTACCATTCATTCTTTCTTCTTAATAGTCCAAAATTTTACTTACCGTAATAATTCGATTTAGCGCCTGGGCGTTAAGTTACTTTTAGTAGCTTAAAGAAGGGCTCGCTTAGTTCTTTCTTTGACATAATAGTCGGAAGCAACAACTGTAACGATACAGGTTCGCATAGACAGAGTTAGTCAGTATCTTCAGCATTAATTTCAGAAGAAAAGGAAGATCATTTAGTATATAGACAAGAGTGTTTTAGTGGAAAATAGACCACTCGTAAAGTTCATACGAAACACATCCGGGACTCGCATGGCGTATTTTCCATATCGTCACTTGTGAGGATATCGATGACGTCATTTCCCGCTTTTACACTGTTGTTTGTGGAAAAATTATCTTGTCTATAAGATAAAAAAGAAAAAAAAGAAAAAGAAAATTACACGGCGGCTTCACGATATGAATTTTCTTTTCTCGGAGTAAAAAAGGTTTTTTTTTTCTCACTCGCTGCGCTCGTTCATATCTTCGCGCCGCCATGCATTATCCTCTATATAATTCATCTCTTTGAATAGTCTATTCTATGTCAGTATCTTCAATGTCAGTTAGGCGCTTATGACAAAGGAGGGGGTAAATACCAAAACAACACTCGAGAGGGTTTGCCTTTTTTGATAAGGGCCGCTTACTAGAAGGAGGACGCTAAAGCAGAAGCAGAAACACAATAATCCACTGAAACTCCATTCTTCCGATCGATTGTCCGATGCACAAACCACTACACCACCGCGCCCTCACACATTACTGTACAAGGTGGTTCTACGTTTTGGGTCTGAGGACGAAATCCTTTATGAAGATCCCTGAGATGAAAGCTACTGAGCTGCACTTTTCTGTGATATTTTTCATTTTTAATTGGTTATTGTGCTGTAAGGGGTCTGACTTTTGGGTCTGGGGATGAAATCAGTAATGGTTACCCGAAACTAGTACTTTTCTGTGGTACTGTTTATTGTGCTGTACAAGGTGGTTTTAGGATTTGGGTGTGCGGATACAAGGCTTGATAGTGACCACTCAAACAAAACGTATTGAGCTGTTCTTTTCTGTGGTACTGTTTATTGTCCTGTCAAGATGGCTCTAAGTGTTGGGTCCGCGGACGAAATCTTTGATGATGATTATTCAAACGAAAGCTATTTAACCCCCCTTTTCTCAGTTGGTACTTTTTATTGCTGTACAGACTGTTTCTAAGTTTTGGGTCTCAGATTTCGAGCTTTCACGTAAAAGAGAATGAACAGTATTGGTTTGGTTAGTTTTATGCTGTACAGGGTGGTTTTAACTTTTGAGATCGTGAATGAATTCCTAAAGCGTGACCATTCAAGCCTTAGGTGTTTATTATGCTCCATGTGTATGATACCCTTGTGAGGCCACTAAAATGGTCCTGTTTTTTTTGTTGTTTTTGTTTTGTTTTGTTTTTTTTTTCTTGCAGAAGCGAGCCACCGTAATTCAGAGCAGAAAGATAAGAACCCAAAAGTATTGCGTGACAGTTGCTATATTGTGCGTGGCGTTACATAGCGTACCGGAGTTGAAAGGATGAGTTACTTGGCACATTGGGATACATTGTTGACTAAGGAGAAGAGACTTAGACCACTCGAGACCTACTGAACACCCTCTAGGAAAACAGTTGTTACCTTCTGCAACAGTTAAACAAACGGAAAGCTACTGACTGGCTTTTGGCTACATTCTTTTCTCTTGGATTCCTTCTTGGATGGATTTGTCGGCTAATATCTGGGGACGTTACTTGTCGTATTGCTACGAGCTCGCACTACCTATTATTAAAGGGGGAAGACTCTCCTATTATTCATCGCCAGTCTCTTACAAAAAGATTCACAGTTTCCCTAACTGCAAGATGCTTTTAATGACATGTAAAGCACGTACACGTCCGCGCAAGGTACCCAATCATTGTCGCTTTAGTGAGGCATTTAAAAATTTTTCCTGTACCAGGGCTGCAAATAATTTTTCTTTCTTGAAAGGACATATTCCTGACCAAGTCTCTATTTAGGTCGGACAAAATAGAACTGTGGTCGGACGTTTTTTTTTTTTTTTTTTTTTTTAATTATTATTTTAAGTGGAGGTCTTTTTGAAATAATTATTTCTATTCGTTATTTACTTAGTATTTGGTAAAAAAACTTGTCCGGACATAATGTCCGACCAAAGTTAAGATTTCGTCGGACACAGGCCGATTTTAGTCGGACATCGTCCGATGACCGACAGTTATTTGCAGCTCTGCTGCACCAAAACTGAAAACATTTGGGAAAGCCATAGAGATTTCAAGTGGAACCACCAAGGAATTCTAAAGGTCGAGCTGGTTGCCCAAGGGTGGATTTCCTCCGTCGCGTAAATTTTACGTGCGTACGGACGTGAATTTAGCTGGCTTTTCATGCACAAACAAAACAAGAGGCGATGTATGAACGAAAAGTTGGACTGCGCTCAACTGTTTACTTTTACGTAAGCCGTTCATACATCGTCTCTTATTTTATTTACGCTACGTAAAATTTACGCGACGGTAGAAATCCACCTTAAGTGGATCATTATACGTTTCTTAATCCATCTTACAGTTGCTTGCGTAGTGCCCTGGCCTTTGAGTGAGTTGACCTTGTTTTGTTACAAACCCGTTTCCTTTTTCCATTTCCTTTGTATCAAAAGGAAGTGAGCTCAAGTTTCACTTCGACTAAAAGGCCAGGTGACCAGACATGGGTGATTCTAGTTTTATCACGGTTAAGATTGTGTTTTCTATAAGCTTTTTACCGAAGTTGCTTTACCCAGACAATTGAGCAAGTTTCCACTACGTTTCGCAGCTACCATGGAGCCAAGTACATGAAGCCAAAACTTGTCAAAGTTTTATGTTTTATCGGGGGTGGAAAGGGAATAATGAATAATGAATAACGATTTAAAACAGTAAATGAATAAGGAATATTTAGAGCTTGAACAATCGGAATAATGAATAATTCGGTGCCTTTAAAGGGATGATGGATATCGAAATGTTGTATGCACTCGACCCTGTAAAATCTTTGTCGGTGCTTGCTGCTACGTGTGAAGGCCAGCTAAAACAGTAGTCTGTAATCAATCATATGTGGTTACTCTGGATGATCTGTATTCAATTAGGGCTCCTGGGTACAAGACGTCTTTCCTGGCGACTTTCTCATGATTGGTGCGTCTTTATTTCGATTTATTTTCGATTCGATTCGTCAGTATTCGATTGTTTTAAGGGACGGACCACTTGATTTTTGCGAGGAAGAGAGTTGAGTGATTTCGTCAAAAAAATATCCTGCTAGCAAATTTGTAAAATGAAAAGATTCATGTGCAACACCAATGTCGAATAGAATTCTTGCCACATACAGTGGGCCGAAAAAAAAATCCTACTGCGAGACATTCCCATGGCTGACACAAGCAACGTTATTTGTTACAGACATGAGACTAATATAGAAGTTAGCATAAATATAGTTAGCGCAAAAAGTGAGTTGAATTTACAGCAACTAAAACACTTCCATATGCTCCTCAAAATGCTGGAAATTGTATTTCCGATGACTAAACTTTCAAAATTTCCCGGGGGAACATACCCCCGGACCCCCCTACATACTTCCGCCTTCGCCAGGCATTGTTTGAACCCCCTTAAGTTTCGCTAAATCCTAGATCTGAACCAGTGTTGTGGGGCCCATCTCTTTCATAGGTTCCATATTTAAAAAATCGTAAACCGGGTCCTGATTCACAGATATTTTAGAGTTCCTTGAAAAGAGACAATGTGTATTCAACACTTTTGTTTCCTTTTTCGTTTATAAGTGCGCTTTTCTGTTAATTCATGCTCACTGTCCACATATGATATGGAATTAAACAATTTGCAGCCATTTCAAACTTTGTAAACGGCCTCAGTATTTATCTCCTATCTCATGCACAGGCATTGTACAGATTGTATCTGAAGTTGTCCAACAAAAACTGAATAGCAGCAGGACACAATAATGAATAAGCAATATCCGTAAAAATGTTAAATGAATAATGAATAAGTAAGACAAAAGCGAAAGGAACAATGAATAAGTGAGGCACAGTTATTCCGCTTCCACCCCTGAGTTTTACGCCAATGCAGATTTTATCAACAGCCAGGGTGCTGTAAACCTAAGATTAATTTCGTTATTCTTGCCTTTGCTGTAATTTACTTTTACAGACGCCAAAACGGTATATGATTACTGCAAAACACTTCACAGATACATTTAAGTATTTTTAGAGCAATTCTTTTCCGTCGTTTGTCTCTTTGAAAAAGCAAATTTGACGTAATAAAGTTTTATTTACCAAGATAGTGTATTTTCTTTTGTCATGCAAGAGCGCTCATACGTGGCAACTAAACCGATACTGAATATTCCATCTTTCTTATTTATTCGCCGAGTTTAAAATTTACCATCTTTTTCTCTTTATCATCACACAGGGTGCTTTCGACATTGCTGATCCAGCAGTATATGACCTATCTTTCAGGGACCCACATTTTTTCTTTGTTTTAGGCTCGTCAAAGGAAAATTCCATCTTTCTTGGAAGTCATAATTTTTCATTCACGACCAAATCTCCGAGTCTGACTAGTTTGAATAGATCACGTGACATGGTAGAGCGAAACTCTCGACGATTTCACAACGGTCAAACGCAAAAAGCTACTTTCGGTTTTTCAGAGCCTTCAAGTTTGAATCAGTTCAAACATTTACGAGCGCGAAGTTCAAATCGATCTCACCCTCGTTCCCAGGGTCCTCTTCTTCCCGTCCCCTGAAGCGAAGAAGAGGGACTCTGGGAACGAGGTTGAACCGAACTTTGCGCCGACTTACCTTGAGGATGACAGTTACTTTATTTTAAATACAAGCCCAACGAAAAAACCCTAAGTTTTCAGAAACTGCTGCAACAGTCTTCTGTGTTGCTATAAAGACCATGGCCACCGTTAATTATAGGTAATTTTAAGTTAACCGTTAAAGCTAAATGGGACAACTCCGTGATTTGAGCAAACTACTCGTTTATAAGTTAGTAAAACAGGGTCGTAAAGGAGCGCCGCTTGTAAGACAGTTTTGTGTACAATCACCTAGACTGAACGCGTACAAGTTGGGTGGCAGCATTTTGTTGGGACTCCCTAGCAGTTTGCTGGTACCCGGCCAGTGTACAACACCTGGGTCGAGAGAAAGAGACTCTGTGGATTCGGCGCAGAGACCAAGCCTTGAACGACCGATCCTCCCGTCCCACCCCCCTCCCCCCCTCCCCTTTCCCGCCCTCGCGCCAGTCACCCGATCGAAATTCCAACACGATCGTTCCCTGACGCTGAAAATTTAGCTTTGGGATGAGGGGTATTGGTTATGAGTGAAGCAAGGCAGGTGGGAATTTGTCAGTACGCCCACGGCATAATTTATCTCGTTGTAGACTACATTCGTTCCAGACACCCTTATCGTTGAGGCAGAGAAGAGAGACCCTGGGAACGAGGTTGCACTTCATTGGGCAAATTTTCTGAACATTTTTTTTTTGTAACGACATATAAGAGACTGGGTACGAATCAGATCTCCCAAACTCCCACTTGTTTGCAGCACCATACCCTCATCAGAGGCATAATCGGGGATTATCCCTCCTGACGACCAAATCTTCTCCGAGTCTGATTAATCGTGGATTATGGCTCCTGGCCCTCATTTAAAGCGGCCAAACGCAATTTGCGGGTCACGAGATCGAAACTATAAAAGATGACAAATCAAAAAGTTGTTTTTTTATAACTTTTAATTCATGGATTCACTGACAATACAAGTTACAATAGACATGTGAGTTTGATCCGTTAACTCCAACTAGTGGAGGTATATACCTCATTTTCAAACGCTAAATCAGGTCAGCAAGTTTCACAGCGGTCAAACGTACGAAGCGTGCGCACTTCCCTCTATAATATTAATTTTGCAAAGAAAAGGACATATAAATGAGGAAACCGCAAAGCTTAATGCCGTTTCAGAAAACCTGATCTTTTTACGTTGAGTGTGTTCAGTTCTGAATAAAATAACTGCCATGCACTAGTTTTATAGACGTAAAATCCGATTTGTCGGACCATTTCAAGCATCGTTTTCATATGAACCTTTTTGCGTTTGACCGCTGTGAATCTTCCAGTAGGCGGATCTAATAAATTCTGGAACATCTCCTCTTCTCCGTTATCCTCGGAGACCCCCGACCATCTGCCCCTGGGTCTCCGAGGATACCACTCCGTTATTTTGCTGACAAAAGCTCAAATTGGTCAGCAGTGCTAAACAAAATGTTGGCCATTTTTATTGATCTCTGTGTTCCACTTTGGAAAAACAGATCTCGGCGTCAGATGATTAAAAATTTTAATTTGCGTTTTTTTTGAACGGCCAGCTTAGGGAACGAAATACAAAAACGGTTAAAAGAGTACATCAATCGCCTATACAAAGAAGATGTTATTGATGAATCAACCTTCAAATACCTCTCTTCCAACTCTGATCCCCAAGCTGGCCGTTTCTACATTCTACCAAAAATCCACAAGCAAGGCAACCCAGGTCGTCCCATCATTTCCAGCATGGACACCCCACCGAACGTATTTCTCAATTCGTTGACTTCCACCTTAAACCTCTTGTACAGATGCTCCCATCCTACATCAAAGATACCACCCATTTCCTCCTCCAGTTACAGAACCTAGGACCTCTACCCGATAATGCCATCCTCGTTACACTTGATGTTTCTTCACTGTACACCAACATACCCACAAGGAAGGAATAGAAGCATGCCGCCATTTTCTTAACACACGCCAAAACAAATCACTTACCACTGAAAGAATCTGTGACCTCATCCGTATGATCCTCACAATGAACAACTTCACTTTTAACGACAACACTTTCTACAAATTCATGGCACAGCAATGGGTACGCGCATGGCACCCTCCTACGCAAATTTATTCATGGGCAAATTTGAACAACAGAGCCATCGAAAACGCCACTTACAAACCCTTTGTCTGGCGGAGGTTTATCGATGACATTTTCATGGTGTGGACGGAGGGCGAAGAACATCTCAAGACCTTCATTAGCTACTTAAACTCAATCCACCCAACCATCAAGTTTACTCACGAGTATTCAAGTTCCCGCAATCAAACCCTCCCGTTCCTGGACGTTCAAGTTCACCTTCACAACAACGAAATCCAAACCGATCTTCACACGAAACCCACAGACAAGCATCAGTATCTTCTAAAATCTTCATGCCATCCTAATCACACCAAGCGAACTATCCCTTTTAGCCTGGCCTTGCGATTACGTTGCATATGCTCCACAGACACCTTCTTTGATCAACGCTGTAAAGAACTCATTGCTTATCTCGTTAAACGTGGCTACAATCAATCTTTCCTCACAAAAGAAATTAATCGCGTCCGCTGCATCCCACGTCACGAAACCTTGAAACCACGACAACAAAATAGCAACGCAAACCGAGTACCGTTCGTTATTACCTTCAATCCCGCTCTTCCCAACCCTGCTTCTACTGTACGGAAACATCTGGGCATTCTCCAATCTTCAAAACACTGCAAATAAACATTCTCCTCCCCACCAGTCCTCGCTTACAAAAGAAGTGCCAGTCTGCGTGATCTATTGGTTCGCACCAGATTGCGTGACCCAAAAATCGACTGCTGACATTTACAGATCTTTTTCTCTACTAACGAAGAACGACGTATTAAAGACACTTTAACTTGTAAATCTAAAAACCTCATTTATTTAATTGAATGTAAAAGATGCGTTACACGTAGCTTGCCTTGGCAATACATTGGGGAGACTAAACGACATCTTCCCGAACGCTTTGGCGAACATCGATCGTCGTTCCGTTCAAAATCATCAACAGCTTGCTAACCCTACCCATGTTTCGGAACATTTCAACTTACCCGGGCACTCCGTCAACGACATCCGTCTCATTCCCTTGGAACTAATACATACTAACCGCGACCCCGTAAGAAAAGCACGTGAGGCACACTTAACTGACAAGGCCAAGACACTTGAGCCGCAAGGATTAAACAGACGTGATGAGCTACATTAATGACACTTCTTGTTCAGCTACCAACCTATTATATTCATTTATTTTAAATTTTTAAACTTTTATGTTAAAGGTCGTGTAACGTATTTACTCATTCTACTTTTGTAACCCCTGAAGAAGGTTTGTTTTGCAAACTGAAATATCGGGCAATTTTTTTGTTTCATACATTTTTTGCTTTCCGTATTTCGTCTTCTGTGTCTTCGTTTCTTTAACTGCCGTAAGGATCAGTCCGTCCGTATATTTTGTTGCGAACGTTATAAGGTTTAAAACCTTGTTTTTCTTAAGAAAAGGGGAGGGGGGAGGGGGTGAGAGACTATGCGCCGCCTGTAAATTCTTCGGAATGTCTAATTAATTCTTTAAGCCCCAATATCCACATGCATATTCTCCTCACTGTTGTCCATATATTTCTTATGATTCTAGTTCAGAGGATTTGATTAAAGATCAACACGTTTTGTGTCCGGTGATCATTTACTATATTCTCATGACCTGCATATTTGATCAATTAGTGATACTGTGAGGAGAAATTAGATGCTTGTTACTCTTGGGGCTTAAAGGGTTAAAACTTTTGCTGCAGTTGCATAATGACCAACGCAGGTCAAAGAAAAGAGAATTGGGGGGGGGGGGAGGGGGTGGGAGAGAGGAATCGCCGTGCTCGTTTCGGAGTTAAAGCAAATACAGAGAAGACCGTACGTAGTGTTTCTAGAAGCCTTAGTCGTGTACGGCGATACCGGCTTACTATCTGCAAATCTCCACAGGAGACTTCGAGCTAATGCGTGCCCGGTTGTAGAAGGACTTAATCTTGGTGTCGAATTTAGATAGGTCGAACTAAGTAGTTGTCTCTGATAGGGCCCGGGTTAAAAATGCGATCTTCATTTTCGGCATGGAAGAAGCACGACGTCACTTGTGTACCTTTTTCTAACTTCGGACAGACTACTGGAACTATACGAAGGCCAGCTTCATTTGATTTCCTTTTAAAATAGTTCAAAAGAGTAATGGTGTCAATGAGGTGAGTCTATCTCAGATCAGTACCCCGTTTCCTCGTATTCCATGTCAGAATGCCTAACAGGAATCTTAGTGCACCGGTACACCGCCCTTGTGTTATGATGTACCGCTGCAGTCAAAGCACAAGTGAGGCCTGGGGTACAAGGGCACACACAGGACAATCCAGGCTGAAAAGTAAATATAAAACTGAGAAATGAGGATTTAAATGACCACCCTTTAGATCTGTTTATATGGTGGACAGTGCTTTCTAAATGGCTGCATGCGTTGGTTTGACTATATAACCTGTGTGAATTAATCGTCTGCCTTAGGACACATTACAACATCCAAGACAGATGTATTATTCAGCAAATATTCTACCACGAATTCAGACCAGTTTGAATTCGTGTGCCGGACTAATCGCAGGGACTAAATTTTGGTCCTTGCAACTACATTTTTTGAAGAAAATAGGTAGTTCACACGAAGGGACTTGGTCCTCGGGACTAGTCGCACGGACTATTGAAGTCCCTTCGTGTTTGTCGACGTACCGTCAGAAATACGCGAGATAAAGACAATCTGCAGTAGAAGACAATATTACTTGGTTCATTTCCAGAAGAAAACGACAATAAAAACCACACACACAAAAACACAAAACACTTAACAACAGCTTAGTGGTAGTTGGCTATCAGCAGTATTAGTGACTGCACTTTTGTAGAAAGCTTTTGGAAAACCTTCACATCTTGGCTTACAAATCAAAACGTAACTTTAGAAACTTTAACTTTAGTGAACATCTTGTTTGGTGCATACAATGAAAATGAGGACAACATCATTTTGAATTACTTGATTCTTATGGCGAAGTTTTATATCTATAAATGCAAGTTAAACAGCACGAATCCGTCGTTGAAAGTTTTCATAGCCAAGACCAACACAGTTTATCAAATAGAGCGACAAATTGCAACTAAACATCACAAGCTTCTTAAGCACTATGAGAAATGGAAAAAATCTTGCCAAGCATCCAGTGAAGGAAAATTTTTCAAGTGTTTCTCCTCCTTTCTCCTTCTTTCTTAAATTGTAATGACTGTGTACGTAATCTCTTACTTTTTCTTTTTTGTGTAAAACTGTAATTTTTATTGTACCTGTAAAAGTAATCTTTTTCTGTATTGTAACTGTAACTGTAATTGTAATTCTTGTATATGGAAAATAAAAATACTAAATTACAAGTATTAGCGACTATAGCTCATCACCATATTTTCTCCGAGTCTGATTGATTTAGTGTTTAACAGCGCAACGAAATTGTCAGACGATATAGTCCATCCAGGAAAAATACCGGCCAGTTGGCTAAAACATTTCTGGAAAACTATAAAAACTCCAGTTATTCACACGACGGGTTGCTTTCATTGTATTTATCTATCACTTTTTTATTTTATTTTGTTTTATTTCATTTCTTTATTTCTTTATTTGTCTTTTATTTCAACGTTTTGCCTAAAATATCAAACTGGTGAGCTGGAAAACGAAGTGGTGTCCGGTGTTCTTTTGAGAAAATCTGGTTGTGAACAATAAAAACAGTGAAGTGCTTCTGTCTCTATAATATCGATCTGATAGTTTTCCTTTGAAATTTAATGTCATTAACACTTATCATTTAAGACCTGGAAGCTGTCAAGAACATCAAATTTCCGCGGGGGCAATTACCAGTGACAGTCTCTCGACAGAAACAGTATTGCAGCTTGAGGCTAGCAGATCATCGTAAAATTAAAAAAAAAAGAAAGGAAAACAAGTTGAAGCTCAATCAGACTACTCGTTTAGTTCGAAATAATTGGAAGGCTTATGGAAAATCGAGTCACGGGGGGGGCCTCCCCCGGGGGGGGCACTTAAGCTACCGGGAATGCTACATGCTTCTAATTGAGAAACATATCGCATCAACTTTCATATTTAAGTGATTTCGTTAAAAGTTGCAATTGACGTCATAAATTCGCAAATGATAATTCGTGCACAAGTTTTTCAAATATTTCTGGCCTGAATTGTGACTACCTTTCAACTTTATATTCTTAGTACAACGCTCCAATGCCTTTATAGTCATTTAAATACAGCTTTTTGTTGCTGTCTCTGGGCCAGGTTCTGACGGGGTTCCTTAGCTACCCATAAGCCCTCAAAAAGCCTAGCCTAAAAAGCCAAGCCTAAAAGCGGAGCCCCCCTTTTGTTTTGTTTTTGCTGGCAATTATTAATTTGTGAAAATACTCTCATTCAAGTCGTTAAATTAAAAAAAAAGAAAAAAAAAGAAAAAAACAAAACATGTCCTCGCTGAGAGCCAAACTCACCTCGTCGGCGTCGAGAACTGGCGATTAGTTCACTAGGCTAGAAGCGTTTATTGTGATATTCAGATGTTAATTTTACTACTTATTTCTTTCTTCGTGACAAGCTGCCTATCAACATGAAAATGCTGGCGTTTTTCCTAGCAAAATGTATTCGGACCGCCACAAAAACCATGGTTGTGGACAGGAAAAACCAAAAAGCTCTAGCTCTGCTATATTTGGCGTGAATTCAAACGGTGTGCCGACCGAGTTCGCAACAGAACCGACAAGGCAAATTTGAACTTTTCGCCTGAACTTTATCGCCTAATTTTTTTCGCCTAAATTGAGCTTTTCGCCTTCCACCAAAAAGACAACTGAGTATTCTTTTGAACTTGTTTGCCATTAACAAATTTGGTTTTGACTTTTGTTGTCTTTGCTTGTTTTGCTACAACGCGGGTCACCATGCGATTTCGCGCCAAAAACACGGGATTCAGCACAGGGATGTATCCAGTGTAGGCCACTTCATATTGGTGACCCTGTGGTGCGGACGGGCGGACGTACGGACGGACGGTCACGTGACTATTACGTCACTTCTAAAATTTCTTGCCTTGATAGGTTACCAAATTTGCTTAGCAATGGAACTCCGCTGACGCGCTAGCGCTCGGGCTCCGCTAATATTGTCAGTGAATAAAAGCGCTAATTCATGCCTTTTGCTTCTATTTTCCATTGGCGATTGTTCTTCAAGAGATACATGGAAAGGAATGTTTTACCAAAAAAGGAATGGGAAAACACGAGTGGAATAATTTGTTCTTTATAGCAGAGATGAAAAGAGACATTTTACTATTCTATTTTGATGTAACACAAAGACGCTTGTTGAGTGCGCTAATCCAAGGTTTCGAAGACTTAAAAGTAGGCTGAAACCGCGGTTGAAAGGATTTCGGACGGTCAAAAAGCTACAAAAGGACAATATTTGACCTGGTATGTAAACTAAATTCTCTACTTGTTGTCATTTTTAGATTTCTGACTAAACTAGTGAAAACTAACGATAAAGTTCCATACAAAGCCTTATATTTTGACACTAAAGTGGTCTGCTCGCACGGCTGGGTGTCCTGTGCAACAAGCAAAAGATCTCGTCCGTGGGACGGCTATTATGAGTTTTACGGAGTGTTCCACCTATGAAGGCAATTTATTGTTGCGGGGGGATATTTGTTGTGTGTGTGTGTGTGTGTGTGTGTGTGTGTGTGTGTGTGTGTGTGTGTGTGTGTGTGGGTGGGTGGGTGGGTGTAGGGGGGGGGGGAAACAAAAGAGGAACCAGAAAATGGGAGAATGCGATATTTGTAGGGGCATGGAAAAAAAAGAAAAAACAAACAAACAAGCAAAGTTGGTAGCTTCAGTTCGGTCGTCTTTATTCTGTCGTAGGCTGCCTCTCGTATTAAGCACTAGAGGATAAGATCAAGTCTTTCTAAATAATTCCAAGATTTGTGAACAATTTTATGCGATTATCTCTGACATGATTGTTCAGTTTGTGTCCGCTGGTGTGCTTGCAGTTTGGAGCAGTGTTGATGACGTAGCACTACTGTGGGGCCTTTCAAGCTGCGCTTCTGTTCACAAGAAGGGGTTTGGAACCTGTGGATAAGGACCTTCCCTTTAAGCTAGACCACCTTCCGGACCTACCCATATACGTTCTCCCAGGGCATTTTCAAACGTTACTCGTCCATGAAAGTTGCTATCAACACCTGCTTTTCCATGTTTTGTGGCGCACCTACTTTGGCCTTGAATGAAATGGTGTTTTTTTTCGCATTTTGTACTCTACTGTTTGGTTGGAAGGTAAGTGCCTGTATAATTATATCGCAATTTGGGGCTTGGTGTCACGAGTGCAACACGCTTGCTTCGGGTTCCTGTGTCTAAGTATATATGTGAAAATGGCACGTAGTATATAGGTCAACATTTTCGACCGCCAGCTATTTCAATTTGTTGTTGGAAGGTTTCTTTGCTGTCACTGAATCACAATAGGTCCCTAAAACAGTGGTTCGTTTTTTTGATTTCCTTTTTTGATTTACTTTGCTAGCCTTCTTTCTACCGGAAGATTAACGGCTCAAGTCCAGAACTCTAAGGGAAGAGATTTTGTCATCCCGTTGTTTCGGAATTTAAACACTACAATGGTTTATGGGGAAAGCGGTTTGTTTTAAAACTTGGTCATTGTTCATTGTGATAAATACAATAATAGTAAAGTGTACAGCCGTTCGTCTAACGATGTGGTCCCTTACATGAGCTGTAGATCGCGACGTTTCGACTGCTTACTGTTAATTTTCTTCAGGTGGCTTACTAACGTACGGGTCTCCTGTCGTGTTTCTTGATCGTTGGTATCCACCATTCAGGAATTTCGATTCCTTTATCGCTGTCGATGCTATCAAGGTAAAGTCTCATGAGAATAGCTTCCTTGATGAACGTATCAGTGCGAGTCTCGATCAGTTAAATTTACCTCGTTCCAAAGAGGGAAGTGGCAGGTCTTATTGGCTTGCTTGGAAAGGGCGGAAGTCCTGGTACGGGCGAATCACATATCCATGCCTTACTCTTTGATCGTCTCCTGCATACTTTTCCACTTTTTTCCCCTCCTAGTGTCTCCCCTTTATTCTCCCCTCCCCTCTAGAATGGAACCCGCACGGTCTGCAGTGGGACTCTGTGCGTTCCGATGCGTCTGTTAGCGAACGTTCCGTGTCAACAGTGTCATTTATCCTCGGATTCAAAACCTTGGAAGTATGGACGAAGTTGCCCTTGTTTTTAGTATATGAACGACTTTAATGCCAACCTTTTGCCAAGCGTGCAGCTGGCGGAAATGTTTTAGAGAAGTTTGTAGCCTTACTAGCCAGGCAAGCCCTACCGGTGGTTGAAGCCCATCCTCGAACAGCAGCTCTTCGACTTCCTGGTTTCTCTATCTCCTCAAAAAAGCAGTTCTTCATAGACATCGGACGATGTAATCAAGCTTGTTATAAGTAAGGACAAGGCAAGCAGAACTGCAGTGCATACTCATTCATGCTCTAAAGTTAATTGGAAGTGTCCAAGTCACTCGGCTGTGCGATCGGTAGATTCTTTGTTAGGAAATCTTAAGTCTATATCAGCTGTCTACATGATTCTTATCCTGTAGCACACCTTCGAGTTGAAGATTATCTTAATTTTTTTCGCCATAGCAGGCCACTAGGACGATTGTGTCCTCGCAGGCTGTACCTCTATTTTTCGTAAGTTTTCCAAGCTCGTGGATTTTCTCAAGTTTTCCACAGAGGATAACCTTATCTGTCAATGATTAATAAGTATGTTCTAGTTAGGAAAGCTGTCTTGATGTTGCTGATTTTTTTCACCGGAGATCATGCTTCGGATTTAGGCCGCCTTTTACAAATCAGGCTATTACTAGGACCTAAAAATCTAAAGGGTTTCTTCCTGGAGTTAGCTTTGACCAAGAATTCGCTCGGTGATGCACCTTAACTTGTTCGTTTATCATGGAGCGCTCATCAGCCTTTCGTGAAATGTGTAGTTTGCCTGGTTTCTTGCATTCAATGGTATTTGTCCGTTTGTCTGATGTTGAATAATATTGAGTTAGCACAAGGGTATTTCCTTAAAGCTACTGACTGAGGTAGAACTATAAGTCAGAGACCTTTTTAGGTTTGGCCTCATAATATGCTGGTTTCTCGCGGGATAAAGACATCTCATTTTAGTATATATTACAAAACCAGTGCATAACAGGGCATAACGTTTTATTTTTTTGCGTGCTCTGATTGGCTACTCAAACTTGGGTTAGTGTCCGTTATTCACCTCCCGGCATTTTCCTGGATTTTGCGCGCGAGTTTTCCCTTGTTTTTCAGAAGAAAAGGAACTGTTTGGCGCCCGCTATCCACTGGTTTGGAATATACTAAAACAATTTATTCACCTCAGTGTCGGTGAACAGTGGTAGTTATAATTTATCCACCACTATTTCTACTCAAATACGATCGAATTTTTCTACAAATGCAGGTATATATGACTTACAATTATCCTTCTGTGAGGCTAATTTTACCTGAAGAAACGATATTACCTGCAAAAATATACTAAACAGCTTATTTGAGATGAAGTATATAACTCAGCATTATCTAGAGTCCTCCACGTAACTTATTTTATTCCTTGTAGCAAGAAAGCCGATTTCGCCCCTGCATAACCAAACCTTCTAAAAACACAACATTTCCAATAAAGATTTATCTCTGAAACTAGCACGGTGACCCCCAACTTTTTTGCTTTTCTTACATGAGTTGGTCATTATGTAACTACAGCAAAGTTTGGAAAAATCTGAACGTGGGAAGATTTTGGGCGCGAACGTCCTTAAACCAGAAATGGAATCACGCCGGGCCAGCATGAGGCCTGAAGCGGCACTCTAGGAATAACTTTTGTGTTTTTAATCCAGTGGAGCTCAAACTTTGCAACGTAACAGACTTCGCAATTGCAAACAATCGTATGATTTTTGTTTTTCGATTTTAACGGTTTTTGGCGGGAAAATGACGTCATACAAATGACGTCAAAATTTTATTTTCACCTGATGACTGACTTATTGCGCTATTTCAAAAGGATATGATGAGACGAATTCAAATATGAAAAAATAATTGAAAAAGCTTTATCGGTTCAAAAGATACGACAATCTGAATTTTGAATTTCCCGCCATTTTGTTACTATATTTAGAACTTTGGCAAATTTCAAAATGCAATATCTTTTGAACCGATAAAGCTTTTTCAATTATTTTTTCACATTTGAATTTGTCTCAACATATTCTTTCCAAATCGTGTACTAGTTTAGTCATACGGTGAAAATAAAATTTTGACGTCATCTGTATGACGTCATTTTCCCGCCAAAAACCGTTAAAATCGAAAAACAAAAATCATACGATTGTTTGCAATTGCGAAGACTGTTAGGTTGCAAAGTTTCAGCTCCACTGGATTAAAAACACAAAAGTTATTCCTAGAGTGCCGCTTCAGGCCTCATGCTGGCCCGGCGTGAATGTACACAAACACAAGTTCAACAAATTATTTTCCTTAAGTAAAAGCCACTCTAAATCCATTAATAACCCTTTCCCTTCCGACTTTTTTTTCTTAAAAAGCACATTTTTTTACCGTGAAAGCGGTGTTTTGAGTGCTATGTTGCCAAATGCCACTTAACTTTCCAAGAAAACCTTTTTGTTACAATTTAGCTAGATTTTGAACCAGCTTCTGTTGTAAATTGTATAAATTGTACAATATTTTGTTTTTATGCATGCGCATAAGCCAAAATTTGGACTTTTTTGCTGATTGATTTCCAATTTTTTCTTGCTTCTTTTGCTTTTCTTTTTCTCTTCCTTTCTATTCTCTTTCTATCCACTGGAAAAGTTTTGGCCTCAGCCCTTCAAAAAACCTGGAAATGGAACATTGAGCAACTACGTGACTTGGCCTATTTTACCACTACTTTTGCACCCAAAACTGGGCACGTTTTTTTCTGGTGTAGCTCTGCCAGAATTTGGTCGATATTCAAAATAGACACACATACGGATGGATCTGTGCTTGCTGTGTTAGCTGCTTATCAAAATAATCTGGTGTCGTCAGGAAATGATGACGTCATAGGTGGTTCAATGTCTCCCGACTCCAACATCAGAAAAATACGACTCTTGACGCGAAAGAGTTAAAAGCCTTATTATTATCTTATTATTTATTTTTCTGTATGTTCAGCAAACACAAACCAACATGAGCGCAAACTCATAAAAACTTCACTTTTTAAACCGTGCCGCACAATCGTTGGGCTTAAACAATGACCCTCGTCAATCTAAAAATGTTACTGCGCGTTAACTCATTGACAAACGACTCAAGGCATTACTCTCGCAGCCGGAAACCCACACTCCCCGGTTACGAATATCTCCGACAAGGCCCGAATATCTCCGACAAGGCCCGAAGACACAGCGAAGCTACTCTCCTGGGAATACCGAACATCACATGAACAACAACGAATCTACACGAAAGCTCACAAAAATAACCCCAGGAAGGCACCAACTCATCACAATTTCTTGTATTTGCTATCACAACCAGGAGAGAAAGGTGTCTCAAATGTCACAGGAAACTGTAAACAGATAATTCAATTACAAAAAAAGCCTCTCTTTGCTTCACGAGGAGCAAGTAAGGAGACGTCTGCCCGCAGGCTATTGCAAAACGGACTATTCAAAACCGAGCGCTAGCACATTGGAGAGCACAAAGCCCTTTGTAATTTTTGACTATTTCTCTTTCATTTCACCGGAACATATTAAATATTACTAAGCGTGAAATCATTGATAAACGACACAATTTGTTACCCCGCCCAAGAGGAACTCCCGGACCCTAGTTACTCATAAACGAATCTACAGGAATCTTCACAGGTTTAAAAACATCAACAAATGTACCCACGAGAGCGCTGCTCGCGGAAATGACCGCAGAAATGTGTTCGGGAATGTGCTCAACTCCATCAAAACATATCGTAGTTGCTACAGTAACCACGCGATAAGAAGAGTATTACTACTAGAAACAAAGGTTTTATTGGAACTGGTCGTCGCCATACCGGTATTGGCCGGAAAAAAAAGCAAACCAAAACAAAAAACAACAAAAACAAAGGAAAACAAAAAACAACAAAAAAAAAAAAGGAAAGAAAGGGAAGAAAAGGAAAAAAGATAGATGTTTTGTTTTTGGTTTATTATTATTATCGCTAAAAGAAGCTCGGAACAGCAAATCTTCCCCAGTGTTAGCCTGCGAGCATGCTCACTAAGTGTGTTATTCGCACGAGTATCTTGGCGACGGCAGTCGGCGAGCGAAGCGAGCCGGCGAGTAGAATGGGGCAATGAATTCAGGCTACCCCCATACTCGTACCCAGTCGCTATTATTATTCTGGGGGAAAAGGAGAGCAGATCGGATTCTATCGAGGCACGCAGGGTGACATGGGAAGGGGCGAAGGAAAAATAACGTTTGGCGATATGGTCCGATATGGTGGGCTCTCACTATGAATTTCTTTTTCACGCGAGGTAAATAATGCCATAAATGAAGGTAAATTAGCTTGCTCACATCGCAGTTGTATTGGGAAAAAAATTTTTTTAAATAAAGCGAACGGTATTTTGCATCACTACACAGTAAGCTTATGACCTACTGAGCTGACTTTTTCATATTCATTCGTGAAATCTTTCTTCAAACTTAAAATAGTTTTCTCAAATAACAAGAAATTTCTAAATCGATACCTTGATTTCTTCGTTCCATTTATTTGAAAGTTGCCAACGACAAGCTACAATATTTGCATCTTTAATGTAAACAGACGACAGACACCGGATCCTTAATTACAACCACTTACTCCTGTTTGCAATTGAAATAGGGCCGGTAACGTCTCCCTGCTGTTCGTGGAAAGATTAAGCTAGACGGATTCCGCTCAACATTCGAGCAATAAGTGCAAAAATTATTTACTAAAAAACTACTCATAGCATGGTAACATTTTGAATACTAATTGAAACATCTCACTTTAATTTGCTTCTCCAAGTGACCCCGCGATAAAATTCTAAAGCATTCTCGAGAAAAGTAATGTCAAATCTCTTAAAAATATGCTAAAAACGGTCGCCATTTTGTTTTAAACTGACATGAAGCGTTTTTTCAATTAAAAAATGGATAACTTCAAATTCAATTTTCTCTCGCAGGGTCAGCTTGGGAGCTTAAGTGTTGATAATTTCTTTTTTTTTAATTCAAAATGTTACAATGCTCTGAGTATCTTTTTGGTAACTTTATTTTTGCACTTATTGCTCGAACGTTCAGCGGAAATCGTCTTAACTTCCATCTCCCGAAACGAGAAATCCAAGTATCTTCAGAGTTCAGTGCCGTTTTTGTGAAAAAACGAGCTGCACCCCTATGGTAAAATGCAAGTAAACTGCCAGTCACTAATTTTTACCTTCGCCCCTTCCCATGGCACCCTGCGCGCCTCATTAGAATCCAATCTTCTCTCCCTTTCCCCCAGAAACATAAATAGCGACTGGGTACGAGTCGCCTAAAGCTTAAGGTGGTCTTAAACCCAAAAAGTGAATTTCTTTGGAAAACAACTTTGCGGGAAACTTTTACCATCATTTTATAGGGATTCACGCCCTGACTTCAAACTGAGTCTTTTCAGAAAGATAGATAGTTTTATAAGAATTACATCGCAGCCACCAGGCTGAATTACGTAATTATTTACAAGTCAATAAAAAAGATCTATAAGAGTACGATAATATTAATAGACATAATGGAATTTTAAGGTTACATTTCATAATACATTTTTCATAATACATTTCAGGTTACATTTCATAATAGTTAATGATTAACCAGCGTTCTAAGTAAAGGGGTGTTCATTGTAAGCACGATATCTAACTAATGCACGGTTGGAGAAGTATGAAATCAACTTAGAACACTGGGTTACAATGCGCCGGAGATATCGTGCTCAAAACTTCATTCAGTTCGAGAGATTCTGTTATTGGAGAAAAACAGTCTTAAAGATAAGGGAACGGATTCTAGACAGCTTTTCCGTCGCTCATTATCTTAAATCATTGTCAAATTCAAGTCGATGCGAAAACCATCGTTTCTGTAAGATTTGGGTCATGTTTTGTCGGTCAAAACTCGAACCTCAGGACTCTCTCCTCAGTCAGGTGTTTCTCCACAGTAGTACCAGATGTCATTTTACAGAGATGCGGGGGGGGGGGTAATGTTCTTATTAGTGCTCGTTTGTGAGCATTTAATAAATGTAAACAATTGTTGCTATGGCGTTGCTATGGAAAAAGTCGCATACTGCTTATTAGGGCTCGTTTGTGAGCATTTAATAAATGTAAACAATTGTTGCTATGGCGTTGCTATGGAAAAAGTCGCATACTGCTGATTAGATTTCTTAAATCTCGCTGCTTTAATGCTGGAAATCGATTGAGATTATTTCAAGACAGCATTCCCAAGTGTTTAAAGTTCACAATTTTGCTATTTAAGGTGATTCCCTTCAATTGCATTACGCATCCTTTCTGCGCATCATTTCTTGCGTGATTAGCGCGCGCATCTTCGGAACTTTATAGGTTTTCTATGAAAGCTGAGCTGTTCAGAGAAATAAATGGTCGTTTTCTCCTAAATGAGCTCGGTGACCCCATTTTTTAATACATAAATTCCAATGGCATACGATTTAGTACAACATTTCGCGATTTTGAGAAAAGTTAAACATTCTGCTTTGAGATATTTTTATTTAAATGCCGAAAAGCTAGAACACGTCTTTTAATAGGTGCAACAGGGTATGTAAGCTCGCCGCAATGTTTAAGATTTATTTCATAATCTTGATTCCTGTTCAACTAAAATAGTATACAATACAAGATAATTGTCTGTTTTGTTGAACTGCTCCAATATTTCAATACAAGCAGTGACCTTTCAAAGCAATTATAGTTCTCATTTCTGATTACTAGGGTTTCTCAGGAAAACCTTGCGGGTCGTATAGTTGCTATTAATGGCTATCCATTTTGTGAAAAAATAAGCACGGTGACCAGGTTCTAAACATAATTACCAACTGGACCAAGTTTTAGAAAATTTTAAATATTCCTTCTAGTTCGGTGGAATCACCTTATAAAAATGACGTTTCTACTTGCTGCTACGCCGATTTCGCGCCAATTTTCAACAGCGCGGATTGTCATGTGTGATTGGATAATAGCCGTCACGTGCTGTTCGGTGTGCAAAACAAAGATGGCGGATCTGAGAGAAAACTGAAGCAGGCAGTGGGTCTTTATTTTCTCGCTTTTTTTGCTGCCGTGCTGGTTTCCTGGGGCATCAATCCAGGGTTTTCATTATTAAAAGGTACGTATTTTCATACACATTATTGCTGGTATTTTTGTCCTATTGTTGTCCAGTTAGCGTAATCTTCAAAACCACTTCCCTTCATCAGTTCTGACCTCGTAAAAGCTGAAATCTTTTGTTGCGCGACGGTTCATGACTATTTACCGACGTGACTCGGCGACTCTTCAGATTTAAGAGATATATAGAGCTGCAATAGATGTAATATGTAAGAAATATATAAGAACGATCGAGATACTACCTTACTCCGTTAAACTTTCTAATTAAGCATAAATCTTACAGTAATCTTAGAGAATGGCGCCCAGATAAGATGGCACATTTCTGTTAATTTCTTATGTGGCATTTAACCGTGAGATACAACATTGTCCCAGCTTACTAAGAGAATGAACAAATAACAACAATATATTTCAACCAATATATAACGCTTTAATATCATACCACTAAATTAAGCTTTTACAAAGAAATAAAGACAGAGAACAAGCACATCACCACGCTTGTCATGTTTGTCAGTCGACTTAGGCCTGGGTTAAAACTTAAAAGTACACGAGACAAAATAAATTTCAATTTGCAGTTTACGTGTAGCAAGCTAGCCTGCGTCGCAGACGTAATCTAACCCTTGGCTAGTAATGTCTGCGAAGCAGTGCCGAAATCCTTGTTCTAGACCCGTAATGGCGTACTAGGATCTGGGTATGGTCTTTGATTGGCCTTTGTATAAAGGGATTGTTTAGATTAGCCCTGATTGGCTAGCGGGGATTTCACACACGCTAGAGCCGGAAAGCTGGTTATGCGAGTGCAAAAATATGAGAAGTGAAGGTTAGCATTCATAACAGCAAAAACCCAGTTTGAATTATGGGAGATCCAGCCAGAACAACAAGAAGCTATCAGATTTTTCTTCAAAGGAAAAAACGTGCTTGTTAATTTGCCTACGGACTTTGGAAAATCGATGATTTTCCAGTGTCTTCCTATTGTCACAGATGGCCTCCATGATATACCTCGTGATTTGACTGTTATTGTTGTGTCTGTGATTTTGTCGTTGCGATCCCTAATGGCGGACCAGGTACAAAGTCTGAAAATTCTGAGTGAGTGTACTGGCAGTAGTGTGATCAGGATGTTGAAGAACCAGAAACTATTTAGCAGGTCTTAGGTAAATGGAAACCACATCTTATACTTAGTGTTCGGTTCGCCGCCTATTTTCGCAAGCCCAACAAACGATATTCAGAGGTTCGCGCTCACTAACAGGAGATTTTCAAAGAAGGTAAGCTCGAGGCAAAAGTGACATAAGTAATCAACGATTATCCAAAGCCTGTAGGTAAATTGACAAGCATGTTGTTTCCTTCGAGGAAATATCTGATAGCTTCTTGTTGTTCTGGCTGGATGTCCCGCAATTCAAGCTGGGTTTTAGCTGTTATGAATGCTAAGTCCTCCACTTCGTCTCATAATTAAAATAATGTCAGCATTATCCGCTAATATTTTTCACTCGCAGAACTCGCTTCCAGTCCTAGACCGTGGGAAATCCCTGCTAGCCAATCAGAGCTAATCTAAACAATCCCTTTATACAAAGGCCAATCGGAGACCGTACGCAGATTGGACCCAGATTATTATTATTATTATTATTATTATTATTACTATTATTATTTTAATCTATTAACTGTGGCTTAATTCTGATGAAAGCCATCTTTAGTTTTTATCACATACTTTCATGTAGTTTATTTTTTTTCTTGCCAGACTGTAAAGAACCCTTGCTCTCAGGCCATGATGATCAGATGTTTTCGTTCACTGCAACCTCAATACACTTTATGTCAGTTCAACCTATACTTTCCAATGGATGGTGCCCAGCTGTTTCAGTACCCAAAGAGTACTTACAGGTATACAAACAGTTGTCTTGACTGGCAGAAAAAGTCATAAGAGGTTCTAGTTGCACAGAGAAGCTTTTGTCAGCTCTAGTGGTGAAATGGCATCTTCTTGGAGCTGACAAAGGCAATCCAGATGTCCTTATAGTGTAACAATGTACCCAGTGTCAACTTTTCTTCCCTGAAGTCAAGTTTTAGTTTTGCTGTTAAGGATTAAGTTCTTAGATTAATACTACTGAATGCTTATATCCTAACTCCAAAATATTTTTTGTCCTCTATAAATATAAAACTTTGCAACTATTTCAACAACATTTAGCCATAATTTGCAGTTTTTGACTTTTTTATGGGCTTCAAAACTTATGAAAAGCTAAGCATCATTTGTTACACAACCGAGTCAGAAGGGGTGTGGGTCGGTTCCTGATTTTTCACAAGCTGCTTTGCATGCTTGTTTACAAAGACTTACCGTGACGCAAATCTGTTTGTTATGTCACATTAGGAATAGACCCACACCCCTCACTGGCTCGGTCATGTGACAGATGATGGCTAGATTTTGCAACATTTACAACCAATAAAAAGTCAAGATTTGCAAAAAAAAGGTGCACTGTTTTTTGAACAGGTGCAAAGATTTATTTTACCAAACTAAATATTTTGGGGTTAGGTGCACTTTTAAGAATCAGCGTACCAAATTCAAGACTGTACTTTCAAGTCCCCCTCTCTGTGCACCTTATGAAACACTGTTTATTCTCCTAAATTGAACAAAGGGCCCTAGCTGTGGAGGGGTGCTGATGCAGTGTCAAGCATTTTGGACTTCCCATCAGACTAGTCAAAAGAACAGCTATTATTATGATTATGTCAGCTGACCATTACTTACAATTTAAGCTTCATTGGCTTCCCATTAGCTTTAGGATTAGGTTTAAATTTAGCTCTTTTACTGTATTAAAGGCAATTAATGGCCACGTACTGTCCTACATAACAGACCTTATCTTCATAAAGTCTGGCACGGATATTCTTTGCAGTCTGTTAACGATGATAGGAATAAAAAGCAAACTGCAGTGATGAACATGACAAAACAAAGCATGCTCTAAAAAACATTGATTTGATGAACTTAACGTCTTGTATGCTACAACATACAAAATGTTAAGCTCATAAAATCAATACTTTTTTTTACAACATGCGTTGTTTTGTCATGTTCGTCACCACAGTTTGCTTTTTATTGCTATTGAAGTTGAGATGGCTGAAGAATTAGGCTGTTAATGACGAGGACATTTATATATTTTTTTTCATAATTAAGTCTTATGCAACACTAGATCACCGTTAAGACTCATTATTTATAATTATCATTTATGTTATTCCTCTGTTCTGTTTAGTGATCGTGTCACAAAATTATGATAGAAAATATGCCATTTAAAACTTCAGGCAAAGAATTGCTGTGATGAACACTTGAGGCTACTAGATCAGAAAAAGCACAATTGGTATAAAAGCCTACCTGGGATATGCATTAAACCAATCAGGAATACCCCTCCTGGATTATACTTCCCTCACATGTTCAATATATTTGTTAATGAATATCACAGTGAGGAATACTACAAAGTTTTTCTGCCGGGTCAATAATTCCTATTTTTTAGCTGAGAGTTAATTAATTTGTATTATTTTTATAGATATACATATATTTAACAATTATTCGCCAAAGGCAAAGTAAAATTAATATTGGTGAATATTTACCAAGCAGAAGGCGAGGTAAATATTCGCCAATATTTACTGAGCCTGAGGCGAATAATTGTTTTAGTATAATTTTGAGATGTCGACAACAAAAAGATAAAAATGGTGGCTAAAACTTGACAAACAAAACATGAAAAAAGTAACTTAGCTTAGCAGCCATGCCTTGAAATGTTATATTCACCAGGTAGAGTGGTGAATATAGCATTAAATTATACTAAATAGCCTTATTCACTTTATTTCATATTATTTTAATCTCAATCTGTAATTTTTAAATCCTTGATGCCAAAGGATTTGTACATAGTTACATGTTGTTCTACTCACATCTACTTACATAAAGAGCTAGTATATACATTGTATATAAGCAAGGTGATTCAGGACCCGGTTATGATGATGACGATGATAATGATGATTTTTACTGTTATTATTATTATTATTATTATTATAGTTTTATTATTATTATTATTATTATTAGTATTATTATTATTATTATTATTATTATTATTATCTTAGACAAGAAACTTTGGTCCTCACTGGATCTCTCACCATTAACCCTATAAGCCCAGATGTTAAACATCTATATTCTCCTCACTGTTTTCCATACTTTTCTTATGGAAATAGTAAGGAGAATTTGTCTAAATATCATGACATCTTTTCTTTGGTGATCACTTCCTTTAAACTCATTACTTGAATGTTTGAACAAGGTAGTGGTGATGTAAAGAGAAATTTCTATTCCATCAGTGTTAGGTTAAGGTCACAAATGCATACTATATCATGCAGCAGAAAAAATGCTGGGATTAACTTGCTGGATCCTTATGTGTGGGGGGGGGGGATAACTTGCTGTGGAGGATGATCCCTATGGGGGGGAGGTAACTTGCTGCAGAGGAGGATCCCTCCAGGGGGGGTAGATTGCTGTGGAGGAGGATCCCTATGGGGGGGTTAATTTGCCATGGAGGAGGATCCCTATGGGGGATATCTTGCTGTGAAGGAGGAACCCTACAGAGGGGGGACTTGCTGTGAAGGAGGATCCCTACAGGGCTGCTCAGGTATATTTACAACGAGGAGTTGCAAATGAGGCCACATTTTTATACCCCAAAAAAGTCCTATTAGGCTAAAACTGAGCCCCAAAAAGTCCAACATCTCAGAATGTAACCAAAAAGGTCCTTAAAAAAATCACCTGAGAACACTGAGGTACAAATCCATTTAAACACGTTTAAAAACAGTCCTTCCATAATTTTTGTACCCCCAAAAAGTTCACCAGGAAATTTAAAATCCAAAAAAAGGTCCTTGTACCTCTCTGTCTATAATATCCCTGAGTACCCCACCATCCCCCCCAGGTAAGGATCCCATACTGCCTGGGTAGGTTTATGCTGCATGCGCCAGCTCTGTGGGGTTCTTAAGTGTGGGCCAAATGCAACTCTACCCCTTATGTCAGATCCCTACTCATTTTTATATAAGCAAATGCCATGTGGTGTAATGGAAAAGTGTTATGACATAAAAAGTAGAACTTGTACTATTGTGACCTTGTATGTAAGGTATCTGCTTCACTGATCTTATTAATATTTATGTTTGTCCATCTTCTTTTATGCACTGTAGGTTGATTTCAGAATTCAAGTAAAAATCACTGGTTTTGCTTCTCGAGGATATAACTGGAAGTGGGTCAAGAGTTTTTACATGGATTATAGTAGTGATGGGTTAAACTGGCTACATTACACAGAACCAGGAGAATCAAACAGGGTATATAGCAGTAACAATCAATCATTGTTCAGTACTATAACCTTCCTTTCACACATTGACTTGAAAAGCTTAATTGATGAGGCTTTAAGAGCTAACTGATAAACTGCAAAGCGCATTGTACGAGATTCACTTTACTAATACAGGTTAAAGAAAAAAAACCTGTTTTAAGTTGCTTTGCATCAGTTGTTGTAATTTTCCTTTAATAATATAAAGTTCTAAGATTTGTTCATCTTGGTCTGAAAGTGAGTTTCCTTTGCCTGTTAGTCTAAAGTTATATATAAATATTTCCCTTTTTGGTTTGAAACGAGGATTCAAACCAAGTTTTTTTTTTTTGCAGCGGAGTCTTCTTGTGGCAAACACAGACCCTGAAGCATTTGTTACATACATGTTTCCAAGTGTAGTGAGAGCACGATATGTTAGGATCATTCCTTACCTGTTTGAAGGTGAAGCTTGCTTGCGATTTGAACTGTTTGGATGCGATGGAGGTATGTTTTAAAACAATATTTAAGAACAATGCCCTTTCTCAAACAGCTTCCCAGAAAATAATGTATCTTCATTTTAAAGCAAAGATATAATCTCCTCACTTGTGCTACATTGTAAAGAAGAGCACGGCATAATTATTTAAAATGCAGCATTAGTATTAGAGGAGCAAATTTTAAGGCACACTTCATTATTGTGACATACAGTGTTTGCAGCAAGTTTGCACTTAGTAACCTGAAAATGGCTGAAATACCTGCTCGTACTTCTGGTTAACTTCCCTGCTAGCAGAGGTCTCTCATGGTCTCTCTCCTTCCTCTCCTTTTTCTCTCGCCGTGAGAGACCTCTGCTAGCAGGGAATTGTTTACCCCTTAAGCCCCAACAGTGACAAGCATCTAATTTCTCCTTACGATACTGCCATGTGATGAAACAAATGATCACCGTAGATAACATGTCTTGATGTATGATCAAATTCTCTCAACTAATACCATGTTACAGGTATGGAGAACAGTAAGGAGAACATCAAGTTAAGTGCACTGCGCTGGTACAATATGTTTGTAACCTTGCTACAGTGTAGATTTAATGCAGTGACGTGCAAGGTTATTGATGCCTGTTGGCTTACAGGGTTTTTCCCTGACCCGCAAATGCGTGACAAAGACGCACTGTTTGGCTGAAAAGCAAAAAAAAAAATCGCAAAATAGCAAAAAGAACGGGTCCTCTCGGACGCACGTGTTTTAGGATAGTAGT
Source organism: Siderastrea radians (assembly GCA_964017195.1). Classification (NCBI taxonomy): domain Eukaryota; kingdom Metazoa; phylum Cnidaria; class Anthozoa; order Scleractinia; family Rhizangiidae; genus Siderastrea; species Siderastrea radians. Next base: position 20,713,585 of record OZ024899.1, read on the forward strand.
TTGCTAAAAATTTGTTTAGAACGGAGTAGATCGGGGAAAAATCCCTTTCAAGAATTAAAATAGATTTTTGAATCTTCCTCTGTTTTCTGACTCCTTCTTTTAACACTCTTAACTGCCACATTCACTCCTTTGAATGGTTCTCAGGCTTGCTTTTTCAATGTTTTCGGCTGGGGATCCATCTTGGAACTCCTTGCAGAGGCTTGCGAACTAAAGCTTCATTGTGAGGCATTTTGGGACCGAAATTGAGTTGAAACAATATGGCAGATTCCAAATCACAACCTGCTAAGAAAAAGAGGCGTTTCCTGCCAGCTCGGCAGAAAGAATTTACATGTTTGAAAGAAAAAGATGAAAGAACGTACTGTGATATCTGTAAGTCAACAAGTAAGAGAAACCCTAAAGTTCTAAAGGTCACATTATGAGTATCAGTGATCTCAAGCTTTGAAAAGTTTTCAAGCGACAGTTTCAAACGCAAAGAAGAACATCGAGGATCAAACCGAAAAAATCATCGGATGAGGCACATTTTCCAGCTTAGAATGGTGAATGTTATGACTAAGAACAACGTACATTGCTGCTGATACCTTTACTCCAATAATGGAGCTTCAAGCTGCCAATGGTTGCAGTGATGCTTCTGTTTTTACACACACACGCAAAAAAGGAAATTGTTTCGGAGACGTAATCTGTCTTAGCTGAATGTGTTGAAAATAACCTGATAAAAGAACTAAATGACTCTCACACACCTTTTATTAATAATAATTAATTATTGGACTGATGCTTGATGAAACATGTGACATTTCTATTGAGGAGAAATTAATTTATTCCTTTTTGAGTTAAGGACGTTTGCGCTAATTCTTTCTGCGCATCCTTACTGCGCACGCAATTCACCTCGCAATGTCACACCACGTCATGCATTGAGCGCGCGTGCTGTTGAAGAAAAGTACAGATGTATAGCGCTAGTGGGCATTTTAATATCTGTGCACGGATTTAACTCTCTTAAATGTTCGGTCACCCCAGATTTTCATTTGATAGATCACTTTCTTTACTGATTATCTATGTTTTATTAAAAATTGAAGAAAATCTGTGTTGTGGAAGTTTGATTTTTTTCAACTTTTCTGCCCACGCATCATCGAATTCCGCTATTATTTTAGCTGCACGTTGTTGGCAAAAGCCCATCTTAAAGGCTGATTTTAACTGAGAGGATGACACCGGTTCAAATTATTTACTTGACAGACCCACTTAAATGAAATTTAACTGAGAAAGCGGGTCAACAGCGAATCATTTTCAATATTTTTCAACTAACAAACACTGAGGCCATGTTGAGTTACGAGGGCCGATTAGTCAAAATTGGGGTAGTTTTCCACACGCTTTATTTCGAAAACGAAGTCGGTGACCTCCCATTTTTTTGCATTTCTGACGCAGGTAACTCATTATCTGACTTAGCAAAAGTATGAAAAAATCTGTTGTAGAAGATTTTCGCGCGAACGTCCTTAAATAAACATAATAGAAACTGATTGAATAAAAGATAAAATTCTTTATTTTTTGAGTGCCTATACCATGTTAATGTGTCCAACAAATTATGTGCTAAAAGAATAGATTACATTGATCTCCTGGAATTTAAAGCAATGCTAACGTTAAGACCCTTGCAACCTTAGGGTAAAGGAGTCCTAGGGACTCCCAAAGGAAAATTTTGAGGGAATTACCCTGGGTGTATAATGCTGGTGTTGCTTTATAGGGCTACTGTATCTTTGCCAGGTGACGTTATTGTTTATCTTGCCTTTTTAGAAATGCACTAAATAAAGAAACAAATGTCTTAACTACAGAGATCATGCCACATTTCATCAGAGTGATATTGCCTAGTTTTACAGGAACTCTCCCTGCACCAGGGACCATGCGGCCTATTTTAAAGGGGGGGGGGGAGGGAGGGGGGGCTAACTTCTAACTCAATCGCTCAAGTGTGAAGGGAAGTGGGAGCAGCCGTCCGCGAAAACCTCCTCTTCTTTAGTAACTAACAATGCATCTAGAGTGGCCAGGTGTGATTAACATTGTCAGTCTATACAGTCCCAAAATAATACGCCTTGTCATGTTCTTGAATCTCTACGAGGTATGGACCTCGTCGTAGGCCAAAAACATTTTTCTTAAGACAATGTACTAGCGAACTTATAGGCCAACTGAGAAAACTGAGTTCAGTATTATGAAATACATTATAGTTCACCAAAAAAGTCAGTCTGTCAGCTTGTCGTTTACGCCGCCGAATGCCTTATTTGTCATCATTAGAACTGATCCAGGGAAAGAGATCTTTCGGCAGCTATCCAAGACCCAAAGTTTACATGCATACTAATAGATAAGCTTGAAGAAGTAACGACCGTAATGTTCGTTGATGCCCGGGCCAGACAAGAGCGAGGGTAGGGTCAACAAAAAGTTCAAACCCTTTACAGTCAAAATACTGGGCGCGTTCCGCTCATTGTTTAGGAATGATTTTTATTAATCGGGAACGGATTGCAATATTGGAATCAAAATTACATTTTCAGATTGAAGATTGACATCTTCCAACGGTAGACTCATTCGAAGTAACGAATGTTGATTGCATTGTTACTTTTTTAAGCCAAAAGTTCACATGAGAAATACGAAACTGTCAGTCGGTGTGACATGACAGGGAATTTTTCTCAATTTTCAGGAACATTTCTTGTGCATTCACAGCGTACTTGTTTTAAGAAATATTCTTCTTCACAGTTTTGTAACCGTAGACTGCTTCTTCACATGTAATAAAAGTACTAGCGATTAATATTTTGTGTAGCGAACACAAATCAGATCAGGTACAACAAGCCGCCAACAGTCTTCCACTCAACCTCGTTCCCATGGTCTCTCTTTTCTGCCTCCCTTGTCGTTGAGCGACAAGGAAGGCAGAGAAGAGAGAACCTGGGAACGAGGTTGTCTTCCACTTTCACGTGAACATTTGCCTGATGTCAATAATAAACCAATCAGCATTCCTTATTTGGAACAAGGGTGCCGTTGGAACATTACAACATTCAACTTGTAAGTGGAATTTTGATTTCAATAAGTAATGTTAAAATTCGTTCCCGATTAATGAAAGTCATTCCCAAATAATAAGCGGAGTGCGCTGCAGAAACGATATTGACAGTTCACGCAGAGAGTTCACGCAGAGTTAGAGGCCAAAGGAAAGTAAGAGTTTCAACTTCCATCGATTCAAGTGACTAATTAGAATTTGAGCAGGTTCAAACTCTTCCAGAGTCCCTTACAGCGCATGTGAGTTTCAACAAATCAAGCCAAATGAGGGCAAAGCGATTTGAGCCCTTGGATGGGTTCCTGTTGGAGAGTATTCCATTCCTGTTTGGTCCATATGAAAATTAGATCTAACTGGGGAAAACTGTGAACTGATTAACCCTGAAGCTCACCTTTCGCGCGGTCCCAGCGCAACTTGTATCGTATTCCTTTAAATGCCTTTGGTGCCTGCATGTATTTCATGAATTATTATCAGCACTTAAAGAGAAGCTGTGGCCTTGAGATAAAAATCAGTTACATGGGCCAGTTAGCGAAAATCCCTGGACATCGCCGGAAAGAGCGCCTTAAAATCGGTAAGGTTGCCAAGTTTGAGTGATCAAAGATATGGCTCTGCAAAGTCACAAAAATCTGTTGTAGAAGATTTTCGCGCGAACGTCCTTAAATAAACATAATAGAAACTGATTGAATAAAAGATAAAATTTTTTATTTTTTGAGTGCCTATACCATGTTAATGTGTCCAACAAATTATGTGCTAAAAGAATAGATTACATTGATCTCCTGGAATTTAAAGCAATGCTAACGTTAAGACCCTTGCAACCTTAGGTTAAAGGAGTCCTAGGGACTCCCAAAGGAAAATTTTGAGGGAATTACCCTGGGTGTATAATGCTGGTGTTGCTTTATAGGGCTACTGTATCTTTGCCAGGTGACGTTATTGTTTATCTTGCCTTTTTAGAAATGCACTAAATAAAGAAACAAATGTCTTAACTACAGAGATCATGCCACATTTCATCAGAGTGATATTGCCTAGTTTTACAGGAACTCTCCCTGCACCAGGGACCATGCGGCCTATTTTAAAGGGGGGGGGAGGGAGGGGGGGCTAACTTCTAACTCAATCGCTCAAGTGTGAAGGGAAGTGGGAGCAGCCGTCCGCGAAAACCTCCTCTTCTTTAGTAACTAACAATGCATCTAGAGTGGCCAGGTGTGATTAACATTGTCAGTCTATACAGTCCCAAAATAATACGCCTTGTCATGTTCTTGAATCTCTACGAGGTATGGACCTCGTCGTAGGCCAAAAACATTTTTCTTAAGACAATGTACAAGCAAACTTATAGGCCAACTGAGAAAACTGAGTTCAGTATTATGAAATACATTATAGTTCACCAAAAAAGTCAGTCTGTCAGCTTGTCGTTTATGCCGCCGAATGCCTTATTTGTCATCATTAGAACTGATCCAGGGAAAGAGATCTTTCCGCAGCTATCCTAGACCCAAAGTTTACATACATACTAATAGATAAGCTTGAAGAAGTAACGACCGTAATGTTCGTTGATGCCCGGGCCAGACAAGAGCGAAGGTAGGGTCAACAAAAAGTTCAAACCCTTTACAGTCAAAATACTGGGCGCGTTCCGCTCATTGTTTAGGAATGATTTTTATTAATCGGGAACGGATTGCAATATTGGAATCAAAATTACATTTTCAGATTGAAGATTGACATCTTCCAACGGTAGACTCATTCGAAGTAACGAATGTTGATTGCATTGTTACTTTTTTAAGCCGAAAGTTCACATGAGAAATACGAAACTGTCAGTCGGTGTGACATGACAGGGAATTTTTCTCAATTTTCAGGAACATTTCTTGTGCATTCACAGCGTACTTGTTTTAAGAAATATTCTTCTTCACAGTTTTGTAACCGTAGACTGCTTCTTCACATGTAATAAAAGTACTAGCGATTAATATTTTGTGTAGCGAACACAAATCAGATCAGGTACAACAAGCCGCCAACAGTCTTCCACTCAACCTCGTTCCCATGGTCTCTCTTTTCTGCCTCCCTTGTCGTTGAGCGACAAGGAAGGCAGAGAAGAGAGAACCTGGGAACGAGGTTGTCTTCCACTTTCACGTGAACATTTGCCTGATGTCAATAATAAACCAATCAGCATTCCTTATTTGGAACAAGGGTGCCGTTGGAACATTACAACATTCAACTTGTAAGTGGAATTTTGATTTCAATAAGTAATGCTAAAATTCTTTCCCGATTAATGAAAGTCATTCCCAAATAATAAGCGGAGTGCGCTGCAGAAACGATATTGACAGTTCACGCAGAGAGTTCACGCAGAGTTAGAGGCCAAAGGAAAGTAAGAGTTTCAACTTCCATCGATTCAAGTGACTAATTAGAATTTGAGCAGGTTCAAACTCTTCCAGAGTCCCTTACAGCGCATGTGAGTTTCAACAAATCAAGCCAAATGAGGGCAAAGCGATTTGAGCCCTTGGATGGGTTCCTGTTGGAGAGTATTCCATTCCTGTTTGGTCCATATGAAAATTAGATCTAACTGGGGAAAACTGAGAACTGATTAACCCTGAAGCTCACCTTTCGCGCGGTCCCAGCGCAACTTGTATCGTATTCCTTTAAATGCCTTTGGTGCCTGCATGTATTTCATGAATTATTATCAGCACTTAAAGAGAAGCTGTGGCCTTGAGATAAAAATCAGTTACATGGGCCAGTTAGCGAAAATCCCTGGACATCGCCGGAGAGAGCGCCTTAAAATCGGTAAGGTTGCCAAGTTTGAGTGATCAAAGATATGGCTCTGCAAAGTCACAAAACTCTATAGGTGTTTGTGTGGTGAGGGGGAGGGGTTAAGTCCCACCATACAAACCTCTGTAAAATTTCGTGACTTTCCGGAGCTATTTGTTCGCTCGTTTCTGACATATTACTCTCAAACTCTGAAAGTTTACTATTTTTAAGGCGCTCTTTCTAGCAGTGTAGCTAACTTTTTGCTAACTGGTCCTTGCCAAAAGTTGAAAAACAAACGTGGAAGGGTTGTTAAGTCTAGGGGTTAACATGAAAGAAAAAAAATAAGAGTTATGGGGGTTTTCAACCATACCACAATTAGGAGGGGCAGGGAAGCAGGGGGGGGGGGAAATTTCATCTTGTTGGCAAAAAGATATAGAAATCTGGCAAAGTTAAGTCTCTCATGGGAATCGTAGAGTTGGAAGGTTTTAACATATGTCTCATTGTTTTGCATTATTTGCAGGTCTGAGGAAGGCTGTTGGCCTCAACGAAGCAAGAATCGGTGCCCTTAGTAGTGTGCTTCCAAAATCAGAAGGGAAAATTTGGGATACTGGATACATATACAAGAGTCCAGACCTAACAGTGGGATGGTCTCCCGGGACACCAGAATTTACTTCGTATTACTCTACACGCATTGAATTACGGCTTGAAGGAATTCATTTCTTGACTGGATTTTTAATACAAGGATGCACCTTAACACGTCGATGTACTCCTGAGGTAACATCTTTAAGGGTATGGAACAGAACGTTAACTAAGTACGGCGTCTATGATGTAGGACCCGACCAGTTGATCGTGTACAGAGATGACCAATCTGTAAGTACAACATGTACGTATTATTACTTTAATTATTGTACATTGTGGTCACTATCTGCCTTTTCAATGGCTAAAAGCCTACAGCTAATTCTGGAAACCAGCCCACTCCACAGATTGTTGACTAAACTGCCAGCAGATTAGTCAACATTCTGTAGGTTGCATGCGCAATACGTGATTTCCAAAAGCAAAGCCAAGTTCATGGTGGCGAGTGGCAGCTTTGCACACAGCCAATGAAAACATGTCAGGACGATTTACTACTTCAACTGAGAAAAAAATCGAAAGATAACTGATAGATAAAGACGTCATTAATCGCGGGAAATCTGACGTCGTGTCGGAAATTGATTTCAATGAAACGATCAGAAGTGTCATTTCAGGCGACCAAAAAACTAATGATGCCATACAATAAAATGCGTTCTAACTTCACTTGCTTGGGACAGTACTGGAGAATACTGGCCCCCAGTATCTTTTGTACGAACACCGCTGCGCTCGGTCCGCACTGCCACTACCTCGGGCCAGTATTCCCCAGTACGGCCCTTGCCTTCAGTTAGTAAGAAGTTATTATCAAGGAAATCGAACAATTATTAATATCAACAATCATTGTTTCTTTACAATTGTAGGATTTCCCTGTGAGAGATCATTTGGACAACCGGCACTCCGTTGTTCACATGTTTCAAAAGCCTTCGAGTGCGAACACAATCTTATTGACCCCGTGGGGCCACTTGCTTGAACAGCCCGATGACCCTTGCTTCTGGGGTAACAGTTATCCTTTTTGTATTCAATTGGAATTTTATGGAAAAGACTTAGGTTGGTACACATTGTTTTTACATACTTTATATTATATAGCCAAGTGACAGTTATAAACCAATTCTGTTGGAACGTATTTTTCAATGTTACAATTCACTTGTACGAATTTATGGCTCTCTTCCTCTCAATGCTGAGTGAACCAATTTTGCTTGTGCAGCAAGTCATTATTATCTGCACTGGGGAGGCGGACGGTGGCAGTGTTCCACAAATGTGTCTGAGATTGTAAGACCAACAGCGCAGCTCCTAGACAATGACGACAACATTCACATCCACTCTTGCATTCGCAAAAAAATTACTTAGATCTGCAAAAACAAAAACAATAGAAAATAAAACAAAAATAACGAAAAAAGCAAACACAGACATAAAACAGCAAATAATATTGATTTATATATTGATAGATAATAATAATATTTTAGGAGGAAGCGCCCGTCAAGTAACAACAAGTGGTTTTCAGGGCGGTGCTCGGCATAAAATCAATCTTAAAAAATACATATATAAAAAACATAAAAACTGCACAGCGTAAAATGTTACAAAAAGACAAAGCAATTGGAATGTTAAACAAGGTCTAAACTTTGCTTTCTGTTCACATTCATGTGTGAAATATTTCACGTGAAAAATACACACAGAATGTGTTGATACACACACAGTGTGCTAACATCATACAAATAGAATTTAGCTTTCTAAAGTACCTTAAGGTTGTACAAATTAGGTTTAAAATATTATCTTGCAATGGAGTCAAGGGAACATGCATTAGCGACTATGACTGTGAGAGGCGAGCGTCTTTTACAGAATAACAAACCTGCATCTGACGATGGGGAAAATGATGAAGATGACACTGTTGTTTAAGGTGAAACATGGTGTACTGACAGTGAAGGAACGTCGAGTGATAGTGACAGTGTGGGTGTTAATGAGAGTGATAGGAGTGACACTGAACTTCCATCATCACCAGCTAAAAGAAGGTGCAGTACCAGAAGGGGACGGAGTGCCACAAGTTTTGCTTACCGACTCTCTCCTCCGCAGGGGCTCCCGCTGGTATCCCATTAAAGGAGAAGGTCACTCCAGGAACCGTATATTTTTTGTACTCACCAATAAATAGACCACACTGAGTTGAGTTACTGACCGTTGTTTGAGCTTCCATAGTGCATCCGATCCCAGTGAAATTCCTCTCCAAAGAAGCAAAAAAATTCATCATCGGGCGCTGCCATTTTGGATAGCGTTTAGGAGCCTGGCCTCATATTCGTGACGTCATTTCGCCCAACTTGTCAGTTCCAAGATGTTTGTTCGTATTCCGATACGATGGCTGCGCTCAAACCGTATTGTTTCGAACCAGAACGTGCCGGTAATTTCAAGGTTTCAAGGTACATTTTGGTGCACTTGTGAAAGATGTGAAGTGATGCCGACTCCGACAGAATGCGTTTGCTGTCGAGAAGAAATTTGATTTCACTTGTACATTGTTTTAAAAATTAAAATGTGGCTTAGATCGAGCGCAGTAGGTTTGTAGTTTTAGTCTGAATTGTCTGCGTTTATTTTAATTTACTGCTTGCGCTGAAATATGCAGGTATTTCTTGCGTTACAGAATACGAGGACTCCTCTCTTGTGTGCTTAAATCCTTCTTCGGGTATTTCCATCCAGGAGTTGGTTTCAAAGCAGTCAGCATTAAAATGCTCTTTAAAAACGTAGACATTTTCCAGTTTTTCGGCAAAGCCAAATCGCTTCCCGTGGCGAAGCTGGTCGAGCCACTGCTTTGCTAGGTCTGGATTTCATACAGGCAACTGGTGAAACGTTATACCGCTTTCCTTATCGTTTTCGGACATATTGTTACAGTCTGGGACTGTGCACAACGGTATTTTGTTAAGCAAACACGACGGCGACGGCTGATGGGAACGTCACAAAACAAAAGGTTTAATTAGCAAAACAATGACTCTGATCCATACTGTATCGCGTGCGATACAGATTTTGGTACATTTCTTTGCCATCCTCTGCAAAACAACAACGTGAAATGACCAAATTCAAAGTTCTACGTAGAACGTGAACACTCGACAGTGAATTTTCTCTTTTGTACCTAAACTGTAACGCCGTCCTTACAGAGTCAGCTACCGGATTGTTCGGCTACATTAAACAGATTGAACGAGTTGAAGCTATTGCGAACAAGTTTGAAATATTTGGAAGTCATTTTTAAAGTGACGTTTTTCTTGGCGTTGCCGTCTTGGCTGCTTAAATTCCCTTTTCAGTTTACAACGACACCACGAAGAATAAATGAGAGTAGTCGAAAAGCTATGCACTTGAAATATTGGCCAGCTGCGTTTTAGGTTCGCACCAATTTCAATTTGGACGAAATGACGTCAAGAATACGCAGCCAGGCTATCCAAAATGGCGGCGCACGATGACGAATTTTTTGCTTCTTTGGGGAGGAATTTCATTCGGAACGGATGCACTATGGAAGCTCAAACAACGGTCAGTAACTCAACTCAGTGTGGTCTTTTTATTAGTGGGTACAAAAAATTTACACTTTCTGGAGTGACCTTCTCCTTTAATAAAATTTTAAATAAAAATTAAAAATTAATAAGCGCGTGGGGGACGATACGCCAAAGGCGCGGTTTCCCCCTTTTCTTTCCCCATCCCCGCCTCTTAGTGACGCAAAGAGACCTCTGCGGAGAAGAGAGGAACACGGAATTATAAATAAATGTTCTGAGAAAGAAAGCATCAGTGTGAGTTTATTATTCATCGACATCGACTACTATTTATAAGCTTCAGCTATACTAGAACTTCATTTGTAGATCCTTCTGCTAAGTATGAGTAAACTGATGGTGGCGGTTTTTATGGAATTTTGTTTGATTTGATGCCCCCCCCCCCCTTATACCTTCTTTCACATCGGGAGAAATTCTCGATAGCCCCCCCAAAAACCTAACAGGAAAAAATTATGCCCCCCCCCTAAAAAGCGCCATAGCCCTCCTCCCCTCTCTACATACATTATGAACCCTCCCTAAACAACCTTTTTCAGAAAAACCGCCATTTAAAACAATGACGCAGTAATTTGGCTCCTGTCTACTCAAATCCTGGTTCAAACGTCCATAACGTCGTCTGCAGCATGGAAAATAAACTTCTCTACCATTGGCCAATATGGTTTCGGGCATGCGCACAATTTAAAATTATGGTTTTGAAAAGTCTGTCATAACGATCGGCCTTTTGGTGGTGCTGGAGCAGGATTTGTTACGTGATAGGGATGGAAGGAAAAAAACCAAAAGATTTCAATCTATTGGACCCTTTCCATTTGTTTGCATACTGTGATTGTTCTTCTTTTTCTTTCAGTTTGTAAAACGCCTCTTGGTGTTGAATATAGCAACCACCATTCACTTGGTGCAGTGAAAGATGAACAAATGGTTGCATCGTCAGAAGATGGAGATTACCCTGCCCGTTTTGGTCGTCGCGACCATAAATTTGCATGGTGTGCCAACAAAGACAGGTTGGACGATCCTATGCTTGCCAAATCACAGTTCCTTCAAATAGACTTCGTGAAGCTTAAACAAATTACAGCTATCTTAACCCAAGGACTGGGTTTAAGCAGTGTTGTTAAGAAGTACTACCTGTATTATGCAGCTGATCCAATGATCTGGCACAGCTATCGCCATAAGGAAAGCAATGAATTAGTTGTAAGTATTTTATTTATTGAACGAAAAATACTAAAATTGCAGTCAGGACATGACATAATGTAAATCATGGACTTACTGGCACTGACCGTGAATTGTAAAACAACGTTTACAAACAAAACTTGAAAAAAGACGTTTCGACCGAGTAGCTTCGGCCTTCTTCGGTTTGTAAGGGGCAAAAAAGCAACGGCTTATATTACGGTTCACATTTCGCGCGCGCGTGGCTGACTAACGCAGCAAAACAGGCGAACGCCGCGCGAGACTACGAACATTAAGCAAGCGACTTGTGAATGTCTGGAATCTCTATATGTTCGTTCCCAGCATTCTGGTCCCTCTGTGAGTGCCACGCTTCGAGAAAAAGCCTCCTATGATAGTCCCGCGCTTTGTCTACAATGGTGTTACGGTCGAAATCCATACTGTGGCCAAACTGAATTGTGTGTTGAGCAATTCTTGAGTTGCTGTCGCAAACACGGACTGCTCTTCTAGCTAGATAAATAGATAGATAGATAGATAGACAGACAGACAGACAGACAGACAGACAGACAGACAGACAGACAGAAGAATGTTTCTGTTGAACAAGATGAGTGGCCTAGGAACAGGTGTTCCCAATGGTATTCGGTTCCTCTTTTATCACTTTTTATCACTTTTATCACAATTGTTCCTAGTAATGCGTTCCCTTTTAGAGTGGCTGTTCCTTTATGCTGACACGAGGAACTTTGGTTCCCAATTAATTACGTTCCTTTTTTTGTAAAGGAACGTTTGTTCCTTTCTAACATTGTTCCTGCTTTGAAAAATTGGTTCCTTTTTATTCACTTGAGGAACAATTGTTCCCATAACAGGTTCCGTTTTGAACGAAATGTTCCTTTTTATTGGCACGTGGAACAGTTTGTTCCTAACCATTAGTTCCTATTTATGTAAAATGGTTCCTATTTAGAAATGACAGTTCCTTTGTACATCTTGTTCAACAGAAACATTCTTCTTTTCTTGCCATCTATGATTTTATCGCTTTTTAATTGGCAAAAACATTGGGTGTAGTGTTTTAAGTTTCAAACAACACGAAGCAGAGTCCATAGCAGATTTTTAAAGACTTTTCGAGGCCCTTATAGACTTGCCCGGGCAAGGTTGAATATAATCGCACCAACGCCACATATCACCTCGAATTTGTAAGCTTACTTAAGAATAATGAACAGTGGCAAGCAGACACATGCCTGAGCAAGCAGGGGCAAGTTGGGGCAGGTTGGGGCAAGTTTAAACTTGCACAATACAGCCATTGTTTTTTGTCGCCTTTGTGTTTTGTTCACTATTTATGTAAGTGGAACAAATTGTGTGGATCACTCAGATGTCCGACATGAACAAAAAAGGGTAAGGTTCACTGGTCGAAAATCGATGGCTCATCACCAAAACCAAAACGGCTTCACTTGGAAAAAGAAGAAACAGATAGCTTGTATCACTGTCCAATACAAACGCGTGATCACGATGGATTTAAAAGTCAACGTGGCTGCAGGAAACATGTGAACACCAAGCACAGTTGGTTCTTTTTCTTTGACGAAAACCGACGTTTCAAGTACCAAAGAACTTGCCGATGATGATACATCGGGTGAAATCACAAAACAAACTGCCAGGGTAATGCCTTCGTTTTCAGTCTCCAGCCAAATTGGCGAGTTATTCACGAAATGGTTGACTGGAATTGAGTTTTGAAGTGCTGGACTTTAGCCTGTGTTCTCATAGTCTGTTGTTCAAGTTTATCGACCACTTGCAAGATACATGCAAACTCGGACACGGTGGCCGATTGGGCTACATTGATGCGATCTCCGAATTAATCGGCTTCAGAAAAATAAACGGCGCATCAGACACAGTTCTTCGAAATTTGTCCTCAACGGAGTTGTACCTTAAACGAGCGCGCAAGACGGTGGCAAAGATGATGAGACTGCAGTGGACACAAGATCTAGACATTGAAACTTTGGATGCTAGAGGGCACTGGGCAACCAAAGAAGAACTGTTAGAGGTGGTGACATTTCATTTGCCTCGTTACGAGAACACTGTGAAGACGTGCAAAACTATTCCAGGCCAAGTTAATCCTTCGGACTTAACATTTGCCACGAAATTTGTCGCAGTGTATTTGTTCATCAAGGTGAAGGGGTCTCGCCCTCTGACTTATCAGTATTTGACAGTGGACATGGTCAGAGCAGCTAAGGAGAAAGGGGGATTCATCGACCAGAAAAAGTTCAAGACTGCTAGCAAATATGGATTTGACTCCTTAATTCTGACCGATGCAAGCATGCAGGTGCTCGATAGCTACATCAATTTCGTAAGGCCATTGCTAAAACCCCAGTGCGAGTTCGTTCTGGTCACGAGAAATGGAGGCCAGCACAGCAAATTGGCGACGTCATGAGTAAACTAGTGTTTGATGCAATGGGAAAGTTCATTCATCCGACGCGCTATCGTCAAATTGTCGAGACGCAAAGCCTCAATCTGCTCACAGGCAAGGAGCAACAAATTTTGTCCGAAGACCAAAAACACAGTTCTGCCGTTGCAAAAGTTCACTATCAAAAGCAAAGATCGCGCGAAGTTGCTGTCAAAGCTCACGAGTGTCTACAAAAGCTACAAGGCACGAAAGGCTCGGAGGTGGATAGGCAAGTGCAAACGAGGTTTAGCGGCTCAACTTCAAGTCCTGCAGCTCCAGTCGAAACAGCAGAAACAAAGAACGTGCCCCCTAAAGAAAAGGATTCCCCGCCCACAATCCAATTGCGAGTTCAAAGAAATTATCGTCGGGTGTTGAAATTCACGGCAGACGAGGACGATTTTCTCAAGAAGGGAATCGATCGGCACGGGTTTGGGCAGTGGACGGCAATTCTGAGGGATCCCGATCTCAAATTTCAAGACGGAAGAACGGCGGACTCTCTCAAGAAAAGGGCTGGAATGAAAATGCAGCTATAGCTTGACATAATGTTTAGAAACAAAGTAATGTGCCAAGACTCGTCTAATAAAATATGGGACCGACCCGACGCACCCTTTATCGTGTAAGAGATAGTCGAAGTAAAGTAAGCGAAGTTGCACTCGAAAAGTGACTTTCTGTTAATCAAGTTTGACGTTTTCCTTTCCTTTCCTTCCCTTACATGTATTACTTAATCGATACGCTAACTTTCAATCGACGAGATAACAAAATAAATCGCAACTGACAAATTCTACTGGTTCATTCTTGTGGACTGTCTAAACCATTCTGAGAAAACATAAATGGCATTCATCATTTCAACTGAGAAATACATTTGATTTCATCTCGCACAATGTCAAAGAAACAACTTAATATTCACACTCGTGTTTTTTTTCCTACTGTTTGTGTCTTCTACGCTTTCACTTAACAAATTACATCGAATAACACTGACTGAAAATAGTCACTTGAACAAAATACTAATTTCGAGGGCGTTGCTGCGACAGGAAAAAACTGGTTATTTTCTTCTGCTGTCCAATGGACGACTGGCTTTCGGGAAGGCGAGGTCTTTTTCTCGCGCGCTTTGTAGTTTTAGCGGGTTCATTGCTGATCCGTTTGGCGTTTGGCATGCCACCCAGTACGAAATGGCTAGAAATACTTTCTTGCCAGGCGATGACAGTTGCGAAGCACTAATTGCAGACTCGTCACCTGAATCGTCGCTTTCTCTTAGTGCTTGTGATCTCTGTGGCGTTTTTCGTTTTTTGGTGTCTAATTTTGACGTACTTATCGAGGAAAAGAAGAAACAGACTCCGTTGACTTTTGATAACTTCAGATCGCACTCGTCTCGTTTTTCGCAGATCCAGTTCCATGCATTCTCTATTTCCTGGTCTTTTACACGCCATACACACTTAAATCCGACGACAGAACACTGTTTCTCAACTTTTGCGATGATACTACATTCCGCTTTATTACGAATAAGCTTACTATTAAGCTGGAGGCACGGCTTGCTCATTTTAAAATTAAGCAACGCACTAAAGTACTCGGCTCATGTTTCCCTCTATTTAATGCGGCCCCAAGATTATCGTAGACCAATTACAGTTCGAAAGCAGGCCGAAGGGAATAGGAACTCACCTTGGATTGGCCTAAGCTTGGTGTTATAGAAACGTGTAAGACCATTTGGGAACTAAACCACCAATTACAGTTCAGCACGATGATTTCATTAAATATTGTTGTGTTTTAATTTATTCCGTTCATATACGGAGAACACGTTAAAACCGGTATACACCTTAACATCACCGGTAGAGTTCTTAGCTTGTACGCTACGTATATTAATTGAATTTATTAACTTCTCCTTCTACTATGTGTACTACAGCTGCTAATAGTACAGCTTTCTCTGTGAGGATAAAGTGCTTAACGCTTTTAACGTATACGACGTATATGAGCTGAATTAAAATTTGGCAATTTTAGGTAAAAGAAATTGCTAACTTTTTAACCATTTCCAGTGTAAATGATTAGAAACGAGCAACGTGCAGTAAAATGGCTTTCGTGTACACGTCAATCACATTGGAGGCTTTCCTGCTTCATTTTTCGTGACATAATAATCGCATTGCAATTGTCAGCATTTTTTCGCTCAAAGTTAGCGTTGTACAATAAAAGCAATAGAGTCCTTCTGTCTCTAGCCATATGTGTGATAGGTTCTCTCGGAAATTTGATGTTCAAACCTCATGTAAGTGATCATCAAACTTTCTCGGGCAACCTATCGCACGATAGTGCCTTTGACAGAAGAAATCTATTGTTTAAATGGCACACAGTGCCTAGCGAGCTAAACAACGAATAGTGTCATGAAGACGCTAAAATGTTGTTTTCTATCGCTAATGTTTGATTGTCTAAGGATTGACGAGGAACTTGGAAACGTTTTATGGAATTATGCATTTCTAGTTTTCTAAGAGAGCACTGCCGGTTCTCTTTTCTTTTTCTTCATCAGTTGCTTGAAGGAAATGATGGATTGTATATGAAAGATCATACCAACTGGCTAGATCAGCCGTTTGTCGCTCGTTATATACAGTTAAATCCTCAGAGCTGGAATAACGTCCCCTGCTTAAGAGTGGAGGTTTTTGGATGTGAAGCAGGTGAGTTGTCCATTTCCATATTATGATTTTGTTGGTTCAGTAAGTTGGTTGTCAGTAAATGGCACTTTTTTAAATAGAAACGTGGCTAAAAATATTTAAAACTTGGACGTTTTCGTCTTGTTCTTCAACCTTCATCGCTCAGTTTTAAAATTGCACCCTGAGTCTAAAATTGTCACAACAGCGACGTCATAGGCTAATGCTAGAGCCTAAAAGAATGTCGCTGCTTTGAGAGAGGGTACTCTGTGAGATGTTGGGTGGGGGTTTGCCGCCGGGACACTGAAGCCCTTACCTTATCAGCGGCATAAACCCATACAGGTTATAAATGGAAGTAACTCCTCCGGGCTTTGAGGTGTTGGCATCGCTTCCCAGGCTGGGGGGTACTGTGTGAGTTTTTAGACGGGGGTGAACTGTTAAGACTCTAAAGAAACTTACCCTGTGTCATAGACAGCGGAGCATACCCTTATCGATGGCGTAAAGTGGGAGAGCCTTTCCCCCGGCTGTAAAATGTTTGCATTTGACCGGTAGTAACTAGAAAATATTTGATTTTGCTTCGAATGCGCTGTTTTGTGAGTTAAGGTTTGGCAGGATTTTATTTTCGTCTACTTTAACAGCCGTGATACAAATTTCCCAAACAAGCACAACAGAAAATATACACAAGACGGATTCAGGGCCGCAATGAAGGTAACTCGACTTACTTCGCGAATTCCCATGCATATGAAGCTTGTTTCCGCCAAAGTATTGGTGTTTGAAGGAGAATATTTCGATTTCCAGCCATCTTGTCTGATTCAATTCGAATACGAGACAAATGTTTGCTGAGACTGGGAAGCGAGCAGGTTTTGAAAGAGCGAGGTAAATTTAAACATTTTCGCCAAACGAAGGCTAAGCAAACGGAATTTATTCGGCTATAAACACGTGAGCTAAAAATTTTTACCGTGGTAATTCGTGGGAATTTATTACCACTGAACGTTCCCATTTTGTAAAAGCATGTAAACAAATAGACAGACTTTGGTCGCCTCGCGAAGCTGGAAAACGAAAATTAATATAGCCGACTTGGCAACAAAGCAAACGTCAGTCTACAGGAGAAATAAATACAGTAATAAAACTATTTCAATCGTGTTTATAAACGCTAGGTTTAACCGATTTCTAACGAAAATTTTGTGGTTACGGGAAACGTACATTTGATGACAGACTCCTGTTTTGACACACAGACGATGCAATACGAAGAACGTAGGTGGTGGGCTGAAAGCCGACAAATTAAACAAAGTAACGTAAGTCGCGTGTCACGCAAATCACGCAGATCGTCAAAAAACCCTATCGAAAGTTGACCGTCCATGAGTTCTGAAAACGTATTGGATATTCACCGGTAGAAGTGGGAAAATAAAAGGGTCAACTGCAACTTACATTTTATTTCTGAAGTAAAATTGTTAACTTTCCACTGTTCTTTGCCTAAGTTATGTGTGCAATTTGTTTTGAGAGCGAGGTTTAAGTAATACTTGTTTTTTGTTTATGTTGTCTTTGAATTAAAGGGAAGCGATGAGCTTTATTTACTTAGCGCGCGACCTTATGCCATGATTAACCGTCACATAGTCACGCTGCGCGTTACCCAGTTTTACGCTGGATAACCTCAAGCTTTTTGGAGGGGAGGTGGGGTTGAGGGGTTAGGGTGGGATCCAGCGGAGGTGTAAAACCCAAAGGTTGTCATAATAATTTCACCATATTGTGAAACACAACATCATCCGCTCTGCGTGCATTGCGTGCTAATTTTTGTATCTGGTATGAGCTCTCTTGGTGTGTGTTAAGGGCATACTGACCTATTTTTCTGAGCCGTTGCTAAGGAAAATTCGTTGCCATGTTATTGCATCATTTTTGGTAATATGAGAGTTATTTCAGGGTTTTGAACTTTTTCTTCACCCTCAAACCAAAATATGACGTCATCGGGTCACGCCTACGATTACGTGACTGGTAAAGAAAAAGTCTATGTTTTTCAGCTTATCAGTACATAATACATCGCTCTTTATTTCACTTTTTATCTACTAATGTATCGCTTTGAAACTTTTCTTGAAATCGAATTTTTTACGGGAGATTTGAAATTTTGAAATAGTCATAGCTTCTTCAGAAAAGTTAATTTCTAAATAATAATGTACAAAAATAGTGCAAAACTAGCATTACATAGTTTATCGCCGGAAAAGTTGATCCAAACTAAAACTACGAAGTAGATAGGATTTAAAGTTTACCGGAAGTTGATTTATTTACGCATGCGTACATTCGTTAGTTCAATACCCAACATGCAATGAACCACGTCGAACCTCGCGCGCTTCGTGTGAACTTTCATGGACTGCTTTATTTCGCCTTCATTTGTTAATTCTAAATAGTGGATTTTCTTTCTTTGCGAGTTTTGTTCGTTTTTCACCCAATAATTGACTAAATGCACACGTTCTTTGGCTAATGCGGTCCATCTTTCTATTACCATTGTTTTCAAAGGCACTGGTTCGGTTT
This sequence comes from Siderastrea radians, assembly GCA_964017195.1. Taxonomy (NCBI): domain Eukaryota; kingdom Metazoa; phylum Cnidaria; class Anthozoa; order Scleractinia; family Rhizangiidae; genus Siderastrea; species Siderastrea radians. Next base: position 20,732,203 of record OZ024899.1, read on the forward strand.
CATAAAAAACCTATTGGAAGGTGTTTCTCGTGGTTCAAAAATAGATGCTTAGCCTAGTATTTATCATAGAAGTATTGAGATTTACTCATTCCAAAGCAGTGATGTAAAAATCGTCTTTCACTGGTATGAAACAATCCTGTTGGACATCACCATCCAATCAGAAGCCTGATACGAAATTTTTCACTAGTGAAGAAAATCGTATTGGTTTTTCCTGCCACTGCAAGTTGTTCATCGCTTCGCTGGAGTCGCTGAGCGACTTCTACAAAAAAAAAAGAATGGCGATTTCTTAAACACACGCTTGCTTCGTTGCACAAAGAGGAAAAAGATATAAAAAATGTGGCTCTAAACAACGAAAGGACGCAGATTAACTTTGTTGCGCATGCGTTGTATGTAAGACACGAACCGCTACTTAAACTGCTACTACAAGTCTAACAAATATGTATGGAACGTTGACATAGTAGAAGTAACGTTGTTGGTGCGATGTGACACACTTCAGTTTTGTTTACCTTGCGTGACGAAATAATGGCGTAACGTCTTCATGACGTCATAACCAGAACCAGAAGTTTGAGGTAGTCGTCAGGAGAAAACCGGAAGTTTATGGACACTGTGTTGGCGGAGTCAAAACCGGATGACTAAGGCAAGTGACCAAAAAAAAAGACCGGCCCAATTGATAAACCGGCGGTCGCTATGGCGGCAGCCGGTTAATAATACCCCCAGTACATTAACAACTGATAAGACTAACACTGTACAAACGAACTAACGTACCAAGAAACGTCCGTGAAAAGAAAACACAAATGCTTACAAACAGAGTAACGTACCGAGAAACGTTGCGTTACTGTACAAACGAAATATCGTACCAGATAAGACTAATACTGTACAAACGAACTTACATACCAAGAAAGGTCGAGAAGATAACACTGCTACTAACAAACGAACTTACGTACCGCGAAACGTTGAGAAGATAAGACTAATACTGTACAAACGAACTAACGTACGGAGAAACTTTGAGAAGATAAGACTAACACCGTACAAACGAACTAATGCACAGAGAAACGTTGAGAAGATAAGACTAATACTGTACAAACGAACTAACGTACCGAGAAACGTTGAGATGATAAGAATAATGCTGTACAAATGAACTAACGTATGGAGAAACGTGAGAAGATGAGACTAATACTTTACAAACGAACTAATGACGGAGAAACGTTGTGAAGATAGGACTAATACTGTACAAACGAACTAATGATGGAGAAACGTTGAGAACAGAGGCGGCGGAGCGTTTTGAAACCTGGGGGGGGGGGGGGAGGGAAGCATTGTACACCAAGCCAAGTGCATACCCTTACCCAAATTTCCCAATATGTCCTTTGCGTAGTTCGTTGGCACAAGCGAACCTCTTTGCAATCTTAACAGTGTCCAGTGCGTCCGTAATCGATTTGTGACAATGCATCATAAGGCAGTTGTTCAGACGATCCTGCTTCATGGCGCTTCTTAGGTAGTTCTTGAGTCGTCGGAGGACAGAAAGTACGCTCTGAAGTCGCCGATTCCACGGGTATACAAACCGCTTCTGTCCAGTTTAGTGGAAAAATCCAGCAGTTGATTGGCCTCTCGAACACAGGGCGGAGTTGCTCAAAAACGTCCTTCAACATATTATTTCGCCAAGCCCGATTCTGATGAAACGATCTGTGAAAAGATCATGAGACTGAATATTTTGCCAAACCAATTTTATGCTGCGCTAGCGATATTTTCGGCACCGAAATATGGGGGAGCTGAGCCCCCCAAAATTTTCGTTTGGGGCGCGCTACAGCCCCCTGTTCCCCCTGCTATGCCGCTTCTGGAGAAGATAAGACTAATACAGTAACTGAACAAACGAAAAAATGGCGGAAAAACGTTGAGAATCGAAGACTAATACTGTATAAACAAACGAACGACCTAAGAACGACTGATATGACAACAGTAATATACAAGAGATGGGAACGTACTACGATATGGAGAAACGACGAGACGAGACTAATACCGTAAGAACAGACTTATGTAAGGGGAAACGTCAAAAAGACAAGACCTGTACTGTACAAAGGAAGTATCAGTTATCATTTCAATATGGTTTAAAGTAGCTATAATCGCTGAACAAAATCTTCATTGGAAAAAGCTAAGATGTTTTTGTTGTTCGGACATCATGTCCGACCATATGCCAAAATTGGTCGGACAATTTCGAAATTTGGTCGGACAATGTCCGATGACCGACTGTTATTTCCAGCACTGTATGTGGTTGAGGGCCCGTTTACATGGAAGGAGGGTAACCCTCCAAGAAGGGTTACCCTCCTAGAAGGGTTACCCTTTTCTATTGTATTTCCCGGTTTCGTTTACATGAGAGGTAGGGTCACCCTAGGAGGAGGGTTACCCTATCTGTTTGCTAGGGTAACCCTTCTAGAAGGGACAACTTTTTTTTTATTAAAGCCATGTGAGGGGTCGAGGTAGGGTTACCCTCCTAAGAGGGACAAGTCTAGCGTAATCAGATTACTATCACTTTGCCACCAAACTGTTACATGGCTTCGCGCGCTTACAAGCCAGGAGAGTTGTTTGGTAAAACCATGCTGGGAAGATTAAGTCAAAACGAGCAAGAAGAAAGTAATGACAATTTGGATTCAGAAAAAGATCATTCTTGTGATATCGTTCCAGAAACAGGCGAAAGCCTTGACGTAAACGATTCACCAGACGTAGAGAATAACAATAACAAATCAAGGGGCAAGAGAAAAGCACCTGAGCGAGCAGTTTCTGCGGGCAAAAAGGCAAAGAAATGGGCATGGACGCCCGAAGCCGCTGAGATGCTTCTTAACTACATAAAAGAATATAAAACGAAGTGCGACTTTAACGGCGTCGACTTCGAGGCTGATTTGACGGCCATGTACACAGAAGTTCGCAGATGCATGGTCGTAGATTTCCCAGACGATTTCGGACCTGAATACGTCCACGAACCAGGAAAAGAGCTCAAAGACATGGGAAGCGAAGAGTACGAGTCATACAGAAAACGCATAGAAGAGAAGAAGCAAAAAATCAAACTGGTATATCAAAGGGTAAAAGAAAAGGTGAAGAGCGTGCGACAAGACTACTGCAACTCAGTGAATATAGGCACCCGGAGCGGCAGTGGTAAAGTGGTGCAAAACAACTACGATCTGTTAACAGATATAAGGGGAGGATCGCCATCTATAATGTCTCTGTCTTTCGGCATTGATGGTGAACATGGTGAAACTGCTGAATCATCGGGCACTACTTCTGATCTGGATGAGGCTTCCGAAGGTGAGTCAGAATTTTTCGTTAAAATAGCATTTTGTATAAACACTTGGACATTCATAACAAACCAAGTTGCGTGCACAGGAGTCGTTATTTTACATTTCCAGACGTAATGATAATAATAGTAATAAAAAGTCAGATACTCTCATATTCTTGAGACCACCCAATGACCTCAGCCAGGAGCCCTGCCTCAGCCATGTACCATTAGAAAAAACATGAAGGGGGCCAGGAGAGGCAGGACAAATTCTCAGACTGCACCAGTTTTTATTGGCGTAAATTTGTTGTGCAGAATTTTTAAGGACGGAGGGACTTCTTTTTCTGTGTTACTGTCTGTGCATTAATTTTACAGCTCAATTTTCCATGCAAAAAAATTTCCATTTTCCCCACTCCTCTCCCCCCCCCCCCCCCCTAGAAAAATTCTTCCCTAAGTATACAAGAAGTTGGGGTGTAAGGTGTCTGGGATAAACAAGAGGATGTATTTATTCCGTGTACCAAATGCCTATTTTATCCATGCCCTATGCATTAGGTCCAATTACTATCTTTACAAGCTGCATGCAGTGTTTTGCCTACAGTTCTACTCTCTTTACTTCACGCTAATAACAAAAATCGTACAGCTGTCAGTTGGTTTTTATCCTATTTGTGTACATAACTGGCAGTAGATCGTTCATTGAAAAACACACTCTGAATTACGTACCTATTACAAGAAATAATACTGATCTACATAATCTATATCAGCATCAAATATCAAAGAAAAGAAGAAAGACTATGTTAAAATAGTAAAAGGATAGGGATCAAAAACATGGCATTTGAATATTTTATATATATTATGGTATTTATTATCATTTACAGAATACTCTTCAGCTGAGACGTCAAACTCATCTATTGACGGAGAGCCTGCTGGCAAGGGAAAAGTTAAAGTTAGCGTATCCAATATCCCCAAGCTTGTCGACAATAAAAGGAGACATATGGAAAAGAGTCTGTCACAAGCACAAAGGGATCGTCTTCTCATGTCTACCGCCAAAGAGGATCTACTGATGAAGAAAGACATGCTAGAAGCATTTCAAGGTCCAACAAAACATTGGATGACTCAATCACAAAAATGACAACGTGTTTGACATCCCTCGGGGAAGGAATTGCATCAGGAATGCGGATGCTGGCCATGGCCCTGGCTAACCCACCTGCAACCCCTGGCCCTGGAACGCATTATGCACAACAAAGTTATACTCCACATTTTGGCAACTATGGGAACATCACTACATCTCTCCCTATGACACATGATACAAGCTATGCAAACAGAGAAGCATTCCCCGCCTCCCAATTCCACCGCCTCGAAGTGGTCAAGAAAGTGGACACTCCAGCCCATGTACACCAGGGCCTATTGTAGCAGCCAATCAAACCTTGTATGAGAATAACACTAACGACAGTTATAATTATTAAAAGTAGCCTTTAGTATAATACTTTCAACTTTCAAGCACGTGCTTGGAGAAATAACTCTACCTCTTGTGGATGATATTTTTGTATGAACTTTTGGAATTTACCTCATAATAGTGTTGGGAGTTTGGGAGGGGGGGGGGGGGAGTAGGTTAAAGTGCCTTTCCAAACATCTAGGTCTTGCAAATCATAAGTGAACTTTCACTGATCGCGCAGTTTAATTTTTGGAGCATTTCTCTTTATTGAAGAGTATTGGTTTCTTCGAGTATGGACGTCTATGCTGTATTATTAAAAGTCAAAAGGGCTCAACCTCACAGAACAGTCAATCAATTTTTTTTAAGAAACTCAATATGAAACAACAAAAACAGTGAAAGCACATGAAAGACCTGGAAAAAGGAAAAGTTTAATGTGGAATGTGCTCCTTGTAAAACAGTGTGGTGATGCTCCTCGCATGAGCACCCTCAGCAGTATTACAGTTGATCCACGTCACGCGTGAACGGAAACCTGAACACGTTATCCGAGTCTTCAAATGAACAAGCTACTTTCAGTGACATAACGGAGATCACAAAGGAAATATTGAAGATCTCATTGAAATTTGCGAAAATTGGATTCTATCTTTGGAGAAGCAAGGGGTTGTGACGGGACAAATCTTTGTTTTATCGAGAGACTGCGTTATTTTCTGGGTTCGCTTCTCGTCAGTGGTTCAAAAACGTTTTAGTCGTAGAAGTAGGTGAAATTATGTCAATTATTTTGCTGATGCGGGATTGCTGTTTCAACCAAACGAGAACAAACCTTGGAGCTGAACGCTTGTCTAAGAACGGTAACTCCGAATGAAGTGGACGAAAACCAAAATTCATGTGCCGCGTCAAGCAATTACTGATGACAGTTTTTCCTAGTTGGGAGGTTGATTTAAAAAGACAAAGCCGATGCTTCGTCCACAGTTAACCAAAGCGTAATATGAGAGTTTTTTGTATGGAGCTGAAATTCGATCCAAAATATAAATCGGCAGTTTTCCGTGCAAAATACCTAAAAAGCGAAATAGAGTTTGAAGACCATTACATGCTGTGTATTTGCTGTGTTTTTGCCGCTTTTCCGAGCCTCTGGAGGCCGTTTGGGGCGATTTTCTGTTTAACAGTCGATGCGACAGCACGTCAAAGTAAAGCCACTAGTACGTGACAAGACGTCCCATCGACCGTTAAACAGAATATCGCCCAAAACGGCCTCCAGAAGTTCGGAAAAGCGGTCAAGACACATCAAACAAAGTTTTTCAGACTCTATTTTGATTTTTAGGTATTTCCCACGGAAAACTGTCAATTATTTTCAATCGAATTTCAGCTCTCATATTACGCTTTGGAAACCTGTGCTTCGTCTATTGCATAAGCTATTGCTCAACAATCTTTCGCTATTGCTTCAACATATCCTAGGCTTCGCTAGTTTGAACTATTCAATAGATTCTAGAACGTCGTCTGAAAGTTTAGAAGGATAGCCTCGTCCCCCTTGACTGAACGCCTCACATGTAGTGAACGTCTTATGATGTCGAATATGATTATAACAATAAACAGCGCCAGGAGTTGCACGAGCCGCTGTGGAGATCGCTGTCAGTCTCTCTCCAGTCAAATAACGATCAATTATTCGTCTTCTCGTTTCCTTGTGGAGAGGCCTACATGGCTTGATCTTCCGACCTAAGGCATCAACATAACCAGGTCTGAACATTTCGAAAAATCTGTGACAGATTCGGAATCTCCTTTCGATTTTCGAAATCCCTCTCTGAATCTCAGAAAACACAAGGCGAGTGCGCAAATATGGAGAACGTGACTCGTCACGTTGTTTTGAATTTTAGAGTTTCCATTCACGCGTGACGTGGATCAACTGTAAAGGAATATAGCCGGTCAGGAGCATTCTCAGGCTGCAACCTGTCATGTGCAACTTGTTGTGCGACTGCATCATTATCTATGTTCATATCTCGTGTTTCACCAATATTGTGGAGGACAAAACAAGCATAAACAATGCATGGGACATAAACCAGGCCCATGCCAATTCTTTTGTTCAAAATTTGCCATCTGGCTTTCAGTCTTCCATAGGCACACTCAGTGGGGTTTCTTGCACTCCTGAGCATGTTATTAAAAATAACACTTTCATTCGTGCGTGCATGGGGGTACTCCTTCATGCAGTAGGGCAGTAGTGGGTAGGCCGGATCTCTTAACAAGGTTACAGGTACCTTGTCATGCCTTGGAAGAATTTCCTTGTACAGCATAGGTAGTTTTTCCTCTTTTAAGAGTCTGTTTATTCTGGAATTCGCAAACACCATTTCATCATGTACATTTCACCTCAACGTCAATAAACAACCCTCTCCAGTCACACACTGCTTGTGTATTCAATGTGTATTTCTGTTTATAGCTAAAGTAGTCATGGGGATTTTCAGTTGGCTGAGATATTGCAATGTGGGTGCCATCTACACATCCAAAAGCTTGTGGAAATCCGTATTTATTTTCCATGCCTTTCACGAGGTCTTTCATTTCTTGCTCGGTAGCAAACAATTTTATGTACTTTGGTCCCAAAACCGTAAAAAACTTCGGTCCCAAAACAATGACATCACAAACTTTACGAACAATCACAGAAACTGTGCTAAACGCGATTTCGAAAGCATTTGCTGTCATAGAAAGCGAACCTTGATCTTTTAAAAAATACAAAGTCAAAGCAAGTTGCTTTTCCACTGAGAGCACATCAAGTCCTCTTGAACTCCTGCCACGAGGCTGAAGGTATGGACGAAGTTCGTCTGCTATCGCCATAAAAACATGCCGATCCATTCTCAGATTCTTCTTCCACTCTGATTTGGGCAGAATTCCGCTGTAGAGGTTCTGCCACCACTGTTCTGTGCGACCTGGATTTCGCCAAAGTCTCCCTCGACGACGAGCGGCTCTTCTTCGTATGTGTCTGAGTCGAGCCACTGCAGCATTGTATTGGTTAGCTGCCTGTAAGGCCATGCACTGCTGCCGACGTTTTTCTATTAATAGATACGAAAGCAAGAACCCGCAGCACTGAAAAGCCGCAGCAAAAGAAGCGAGCGCAAGCAAAATTGAGTTAACCGCCAAAACTCCTCGTTTGTCCGCCATTTTGATGTTTATGTGCTTAGCGACCGCGTGATGGTTTGAAGTTTTCGCGCCTTTACGATAAGATAGCCCTAGGGATATCCCTACGCATGTAAAGGAGGGCTATCTTCTGACCCTCCAAGGAGGGTTACCCTCCTGCCATGTAAATGGGCCCCGAGTTTGTCGTTGGTTCTCGTCCTTGCTCCCAGGGTTTTTCTCCGGGTTCTCCGGTTTTCCTCCCTCCACAAAAACCAACATTTCCAAATTCGATCTGCAATCATTGGACGAAAAGTCACTCTGTGGAGATGCCACTGCAAAATTCTAATTTATATATTTTTATTTACTTAATGACAGTGCCAATGTAGTGTTCGTGTCGGACCTCCTCAGTGACACGGCAAAGATGGAATATAGTTATTAATGACGTTTAAAGTTGTGCTGGTGTTTTAGCGTGATTAACTAAAGTTTAATGTGGATGTATTTATCGTTGCCATGACAGGGGATTCCTTTTAGCACATGCATGTGGTGATCGAGTGAAACATTCTCTTTGTTCAGTCTAGATGCTGTGCAGTGGAATTATCCCCCCTTTTCTCTTAGTATCTTAGTCAGTCCTAGTAAAAAAAAAAAAAGCAAACCCACGAGTTGATACCAAAGGACAACTTCTTGCCTGGAAAAAGCTCTCGACATTTGGTCTAGAATGGTTAGAATTTCTGATTTGTGAATAGAACACTCTGGTTGTCAATTAAGAACTTACCAAAAAAGCGATTTGACGGTCAAAAGGTCGCCACACCAGTTAACCATTTCACTCCAAGAGTCAGTTTTGGAGATATTTAAGGTGTTTCTATCTTTTGAGTCTGTAGATGAAATCCTATGGTGTAACCTTTCAAATAAAACCTCTTTAGCAGTACTTTAACACGGTACTATTTATATTTAAGTTTTTTGCAAAATGAAATTTTGGATTATTCTTGAATTTTGATGTTAGGCACTGTTGGGAATGAAAGGGTTAAATTATACTGCGGCCCATTACGTCATTTGTGTGTATACTTCAATCACAAAGCCCCATAGACCAATCAAAATACGTGGTTTAGTCGGTCCATACCCTTTCCGTATAGCAGCTGCACAACTCTAATTATCTAAATTGCCAGCTTGGCACTCTTCACCTGCCCTTATTTCTAAATGCAAATTTATGCAAATACCTTATTTCTACCCTGGCCTTTTCTCTTCTGTTGTGCTCTGTTCTACGTCAAGGACAACAGCTCTCTGGCCGTGCCTCCTGCTAATTTGTGCAAGCTTGAGAAGTTTTACCACTCCCATGCGCATTTGGATGTTGATTTCACTGGCTGGTCTTCTGGTGCCCTCTTAATCCCATTCGGACCGTGAGAGGGGGGGGGGGGGAGGAGGTGGGGGGAATTTTGGCCGCACGGGCTTAGGATGCTCTGGTCTTTTTTTTTCTTTTTTGATAAGAGTTAAAGCCACCAAACTTAAGTGGGAACAGTTTGGCATGGCAAGTCCTTGTCCAACAAGTTTGATGTCACCATGGAAACCACTTTGTGACATGGCGTACCGTATTTTCTCGATTAAATGCCGGACCCCGTGCGAACAAACGCCGGGTTCAAATAAACGCCGGGACTAAGCGACCGAGTTTAAAATAAACGCTCCCGGCGTTTATTCGGGGTCCCGCCGTTTATTCGAGGTGGGTATATTTAATCAGGATTATGTGTCGTAAGTGCATACTATAGTTCTCTTTCCACTACTTTCTTTGAATTTATCACCTTATTCTAAATTGCTTGAACAGTACGTTTGCGGCCGAGCAGTTGCCGATATACTTCCTCCGTGTTACAAAGAAATGTAACGTCCAGAAGAGTTCAATCACTGTTTCTGTCAGCGATGTTTTTTGCTAAATGACTTACCTGATTCACTGAGAGAAGACAACGCTGGTGGCGTCGTTTCACATTTTTTTTAACGTTTTTGGATCTTAATTCAATAACCCTCCAGAAATGATGATAAAAATAAATGGTTGAAAAATCCACTTATTAAATAAACGCTGGTCCCCGAATAAACGCCAGGTTCGAATAAACACCGGATCTACGAGGCTGAGTTTAAAATAAACACCCCCGGTGTTTAATCGAGAAAATACAGTATTTTCAAAATTTTAAATTTTCACCTTTTTATATAAAAAACTATAACTCTCCCGAAGTACGCTTTACGGTTTTAAATCATTTTCTTGCTCTGTTGGTCAACTTTGACGCTTTTCAAAGGTTCTGCAAAAAATCAAGAAACCCAAGATGGAGGAACATGACCCAATTATTACGTCCTATTTATGTCAACAGCTCATGTTGCGGACCTCAAGGAAAGAGCTTTGGACGCTCTATCTTCCCTCGAGCTTTGTTCTCACATCTTTAATATTCCCGGAGTTAAGGAGAGGGGATGTAATCCCAAAAGACCGGGGGGATGCAGTCCCAAAAGACCAACAAAGCCTGTTCTGAATAGGATTATTCTTATCACATCTTAACCTTTCGTGCCTCGTGCTACAGACATCAATTCCATTTTTTGTCGCAATGCAGAGTGTTCCTCTCCACTTGGAATGGAGTACGGTAGGATATCGAACCACCAAATAACGGCATCAAGTGAAACAGCTTCGAACAAGAAAGAATGGGGAAGATTAAACAGTGTAGGATGGTGTCTTGCAGGTGAAGCTGTGCATTCAGATGCTTCAAGGAAGGTACCTTACCACTACTTGCAAACTGACTTGTTAGAACCACATTTGATTCGTGGTGTGGCTATCCAAGGAAAGCTGTCAGAAAACAGCGAGCGACCTCAAGCTGTCACGTCATTTTATTTGAAATACAGTCTTAATGGAGACGAATGGTTTCGTTATCACAAGGTAATTACCTTGACCGTTTCAACGGCAAACCCTTAGTGGGGTTTTGAGATTGCATTGATTTGTTCAGGGCCTAGAGTTTATTCCGTGAAACTTCTGCTATTATACAAACCTCGTCTGTAGTTGAAGGTCTTGACAAACGCAAGTGTGCGATAAATATGTTATCTTCGATCAGAATTGTTTGTTCGTTTAATATTGAGGAGTCAACGACACTGATTAATTGTAGTACCATGGTTCGTTCATAAAATCAAGTCCGAAAGCTTATTAATAAGTGAGTATCAATCACGTAAGGCCAGATCCAAATGAAGGCCCGGCCTCAAAAATCCGGGTCACTCTGTCCAAATGCTAGGGGCATTTCCTTAACACTTTACCCTTTAGATCCGACATTTATTCAAACTCTGCATTTATTTGGGGCTCAGCATTTTAAAATTGAAAATGAGAAAATAAGGTTCAGGTAATTCAAGCCGTTACCAGGGCCTGGCTAAACTAGGAAACATTGTTGCGGGAACATTGTTTTTAGACATGTTTCCTTCGGTGGCTTAAGGTTGCTCGAAAGGGTCTTTAACTGTTATAACCTTTTTGAAACGATGAAAGATTACAAAAAATCAAAGGTCTATGAAAAGCTCCCTAAATTCTTTAACTTTTCTGGCGGTATGGCAAAAAGTTATACAGTAGAACTTAAGTTATATCGAAAAAGTCGTTTTTTGAATTACAAAAAATTCCACTGAATAACTTTCCTCCAAACGTTTCTATTAGAATTGGCATACTTATTGCTATATGCATGCAAAAAATCAGGATGGGTCACCGAGCAAAATTTCGAGATAAAAACAAATGTTTTGTGCGCGTTTTTTTCCGGTTCGAGCGATTTTACGCCGTTTTTCACTTCCGGTACTTTACAAGCGCGACTTTTACGAGAAATTTCCATTCACACAACTGACGCGTGCATTCTCGCCATGTCGTGTGTAGGCTACGCGCACGCGCGGCTAAAAACCCTTTCGAGCCTCCTTAAAGGGGAACTCCGGGGTAAAAACGACCTTATTTCAGATATTAGGTCTATATTTCTACTTCCAATTTTCGATAACCGATTTCACTGATTGCTTGTCGTTGAGTAGGTACTTTGTCTTAAAGACGAGCAAAAATGTGATTAGAGTGCCGCCATCTTGGAAATTGATTGCCTGCTCAGAAAAGGGTCAGCGTATCAATGGATGACGTCACAACGTCAAACGTAATTCGATATTTGCGCGTCTTCCAGTTGTGTACAATATTTTGCATCAGTCTACGGGGGTTTTCTCTACCGAATATTGCTGTTAAAATGTCAAACTCTGGGTCAGAATCCGATATCTTCGACGAAGAACAAGACTATCAAAGGTCTGCCATCCAGCCGTATCAGTTTGAACCGCGGGTGAACTCGGATGAAGCTGATAGCAACGCTGAAGACCTTCCAGATGATGAGTCCATGGAAAGCGGCGACGAACTAAATTCCCGATTGGAAAATTCAGACTGGTATGTAGTGGCCCCGTTGGCTTTCATGCTAATGTAATTCCTTCACTGACCACTTACTGATCATTTGTTAAATAAACTCATGTAACTCAGCTGCGTTGTTCGTATTTCTGCTCTTTTCTAGTAAGCGAAGTCTAAAGTCAAATCAATTTCGTTGCAAGGTCACCACTCGTGTCTTTGAGATTTTTAATTAAAATGAAAAGCGAAGGCCGAGCTTTTCTGACCGCCTTTAAATAAAGTGATGTTATTAAAGTCAGCTGCGGTGTTCGTATTTACTCTTTTCGTCTTGTTCACTTTTCAAACAGCGTATTGCATTTAAGCTTAAGCTTATATGTTTTTGAGATTTTTAAAAAGATTTAGAAGGAAACGTCGCTTTCCTGACCGCTTCGCTACTTGGTCGATTGTGCCGCTCCACTTGCTTAATTTCGCTGGAGAAACCTGTTGTCAGGTACACCGACAAACATACATCGTTGAAAAACTTAATTTATTGGTGTGAATGTTCGTCAGTTGCTTATATTTATGGTTCCTGATTATAGTTGCCACTACCGATGTGTACCTGCCTCTTTATTTACGAAATCAAGAGATTATGTACATTAACAAAAATCAAAATTACAACCGGGATTTACAGCAGAAGTAAATGGCATATATACAGAGGCATTGCTGGCCTTGTTCGTTTTGTTTACAGTTCCTTAAATCCAACTCGAATAGCAGGAAAAAGCGGACTTACTTTATCATATATTATAGCTACAAAATCTACAATTGTAAGCTCTCAGTGCTTCTTTTTTTGGTTCCCACTCGAGTGGTGGTATTTCTGAGGCCTCAAGACCATGTACCTTTTATAATTCAGGTGTTCGTGTGACAATTGCCAGATCATGGGAAGAGTGGAGGCATGCGTATGTTGCCAAGAAATTGAGCAAGTTAAAAATAAACTTACTGAGGCTGTAACTTGTGGTGAATGCCAAGAGCAACCCACATGTATTACCCAGCACCCGGGTTTTCATCCAGTCTGCATAAATAGATGGGTGTTGCAAACAGCTTGGTATCAATACAAGCAGCAGTATAAAGAACCTTATGATGGGCCAGAGAATAAACTTTTCAGACACATAGCTTACAGACAATTAGCCCGATGGTGCTGGGGAATTCTGGGAAAAGAAATCAGGGTTGTGCTACCATCTTGTGCGGTTATGTGCATACGCAACTTCTATCCTCCACCTGGGCCAGAGGAAGAGTTTGTCTTCGAAGGCTTTCGATATGCAGATGAGTGATGTCACACCAACTCAAATTTTCTAGCTAGCGAACTGTAAAAAGAAAGTACAACTAATAATTGTAAAAATGGCATACGATTTTAAGATTTTTTCTCGAAATTCCAGTTTCTGATCTGCATGCTACCTTGATTCATTGTGTGCTTGCTCTTCAATTTTTCACCAGTTGAAAATTGCATTTCTAATAGTTCAAACATGTACAGAGGATATGAATTGTATCAAGCAAAATTAGCATTGTTATTAGAGTGCTTTTCAATTGAGTGTCAACAGTGTTTCAGTTCTTGTTTTTTTGGGTTTTATACCTTTATGGCTTGCTATGAACTATCACAATGTTAATGTGTACTTGACACCCACATGTACTTTGTTCGATTTCTGTGTAGTTATTGGCATTGTTTTCTAATGCCATTATAAGTCTAAGTGATTACTTTGGGTTTGGTTTTATGACACTTCATTGAAGTAAAAAGACATGAGAGTATTTTTGTGGTATGTTGTATTGCACATTCCAAGCAACTGCTCTTTGTGCGCACAATATTACATAATTGTATTATTATCATTTGTATTGTTGTTTTTGACCTGTTGTAAGTAGGAAACCTAAAGGAAATTCAATACTGGCATCTGCACTATGCAGTAGCATAAAGCTGCATTGGGATGTGGTGTGTAAAAGGGTATGGGTGACGTAATCATAGTGATGGGTGTAACCATGCAATAGAATGGCATCCCATCCAGGGGTGGGGGTAGTGATATTCCCAGGTGCTCTGTGCTACAGAAACTGGGAGGAGCTCCAGAAGTGTGGGCCTCTTGTGTGCACCTTTCCCTTAAAATAGTATGGTAGTATCAGTTAGTGGGTGCATGGTGGTGTAGTGGTTAGCACGTTGGACTTCAGATCTGAAGATCAGTGGTTCAACGTCCAGTTCCTGCCATCGTGTTGTTTCCTTAGACAAGATACTTTGCCCCATATTATCTCTCTCCACCCAGGTGCATAAATGGATACCAGCACCATTCTGCTGGGGGTAATCCTGCGATGGACTAGCATCCCGTCCAGGGGGGGATAGAAATACTCTCAGTTGCTTCGTGCTACAGAAGCGGGATAAGCTCCGGCCATGTGGGTCGGATATGTATCGTTTCATCCTATTATCAGTTAATTAAATCTGGAACGATGTTGCTGTATTGCATCTGCCTTAGTTGGTGCAGGTTCTGAGGCAATATTCCTTGGTAGCTGAACAGGCACGGGCTCCGCAACTGCATTTCCCTGCTCTACACGTCTGATAACGTGGTAAAGGAGTTCTGACAAGTGACGGTAGGATTTTTTCTCATTAATGGGCTTTACCACCCATCTCTTGTTTGCTTTTGGAAAGCAAAGTTTGTACCGTGCCTCTCCTGCCTGTTCCCCTGACTTCACCAAAGCTTGACTGCGACCAGTGTTCGCATTGTTGTCTAGAGCGGCAAGTTGGGTTCTAGCAACCATGCCCTTGTAGGAGAAATGCTCTCGTTTTGAGGCATACTTTAACATCATAGAGTGGTAGACCTCAATTTTGCCAGTATGACAAAAGTCGGTCAGTTTAGCCAAATCCTTAAGGAGTTTGGGATTTAGAACCACTTCCTCTAAAGCTAAGTGAGCCTGTGTACCTGGCTTGAGCCAACAGACTTTCTTAGCTTCAGAGGATGAAATGCGCCTGTGGCAGCACTGATGAAATAGGGTGTTCCCTGACCACTTGTGTTTGTTGGCAACATGATCCAAGACCGACTTCCACTTTTCACGTAGAAGCTGCACACTACCATTGCAAGTTGCAGCACACCACCAAAGATGATTTGAAATGGACTGTATCCATGGAGCCAGTTGCTCACAGCCCTTTTGTTTGGCTTTGTTAGTGAGCTTTTTGACCACCCACTTGGAAAGGTGCCAAACATCATATTGGTGTTTTATGTGCGGGAAGTCTTTGGTCATGCAACTGCTGATAGACACATGGCGGTCTGTTGTAACCCTGCTGATCTTCACCCCTTTCTCCTCCATGTCCCGTATGCAGCGAGTGAACCCCTCTTTCTCCATAGCATTTGATGAGGATACTTCTGATACTTGGACGACATTGAAGGCCACCACATCTCCTGAGTCCTCGTCCATTAAAGTATAGGTTCCATATTTGGCACAGTGGCCTGGGCTGTCACATCTTCCATCACCATCAAGATTGACAACTTCCTTGGAATTAAGTTTTTCAATCTGACGTGTACTTTCAGCCTCCCATGCCTCATTTACTACTGGGAACAGGTATTTCAGTTGGGTGTCATAAAAAACACTTTCACTGAAAAACTGAAGGTTTAAGCATGAGGCAAGGCGACTGAAAGCAGCAAAGGTGTTACCTGTAAAGAGAATAGAGGCTGCCAGTAATAAATTTCCTATAGGTTTCCTTTTTACAACAGGCTGAGACTCCCATGTCGTTTTACAGCCACTGTGGCAAGTAACCTCTATTGATAGCATACTGCCAACTGTTTTTCTCTTTTGTTCAATAACAACATCTCCACATTCTTGACATCTTTTAAATAAATTGTTTAACTTAGAATCAAACACTAGAAATTTCTTTTCACTGTCAGGAGTGTCAGAGGGCCCGTCAAAGTCATCTTCAGATGACATTACTTCATCGTTGTCATAAAATTTTTCCTCTTTGGGTAATTCCCAGTGAGGGTCCAGATCTTCATCATCACCATCATCATTATCCACATCACTGGCATGATCAACATCAGTTTCATCTTGCCCAAGCTTGATATCTAGTTCATGCAGTGGGGGCAGGGGGATGGTATTGAAGGTGCCATCATCATAGCTGGGGAAAATTAAACTGGGAGGTGCCTGCTTGGCATAATTGTGATCTTTCAATACCTTCCATTCTGCAGCATGAACATGTTCTGGGACTAAGGGCTCAGTTTGAATGGGAAGGGAAACTTCAATGTTTGCTTTCTCACCAAAATGGTCATTGCTTGATTGTTCAGAAGGCTCAGTTTGAATTTCAATACTTCTAAGGGTGAGTGGCTCAAAGCAGCATTGGATGCCAATGTCATGCATCCCTGGGTTTGAAGGACCAGGTTCTACATCAGGATCCACAGGACCTAGTTCAACATCCGGTTCCACATCATTATCAAGAACAAGCTCATGATCTGTTGACCTTTCTGGAGTTGAGCTTAACCTGTCATCACTGTCTGCAACCAAGAGTTCTTCAACAGCCTGATAGAACAACATAAAATATAACTGAGTTTTTTTCTGTGAATGGGGTACTTTTTGAATACTTTCAAGGTTTTAATCTAAATATGTCCTTCAAAATTTAAATGAACAGCAGGAACACGAAATATTTTTTTTTAATTGTGTGACTGCCCCAAAGAAAAGGCACAGTAAAACGTAACCGCAAGGTTAAATTAATATGGTAAGGCCGTAATAAGCTCAAAGCGTATTTGTTAGTTTCATTACATGTATGCAAGGGCATAAGGGATTCGCTCAAGAGAAATGAAAAAAGTTAATGTAGAAGAATAAGCAAAATTTTCAACAAACTGTTAACCTAATCTATGCCACTAAAGTTAAAATGAGTTCGGTGCAAAGAAAATCAAAACAATCAGTACACAGACAATCAAAACATCTGCAAATTTATAGGCCCGATTTCAACGCTACAACTTGTCCACTTTCATGATAAATGATTTGTGCAGACCGAAAAATTTAAGTTCTTGCATGATGCTGGTGACTATAACAACTGATCATCTAGTTGTTCTATTTAGGTTTCATAATCAATTAACGCTTGCACGATCTCAGCGCGAATGGGCAGCCGAATTAGGCCGCAGACAAACCGTAGCGCGAAAACAAACCGGGTCGGCAAATCCAACAAAATTATTTTTCTACAGTTTAAATCTTCGGCGTAAATAAACAGTAGGTAATAAAGCACTAACTTCTCGATGCCTTTGTTCTTGGAGGCGAAGTTCAGATGATAATCGCGGCATCTTTGGTTTCGGTCCATAACTATAGCTAAACACGGAAGGTATAGCGTCGTCTTTTAAATCTGCTTTACCCTTTTGCCCCATTAACTGTGCACGAAAGTCGACCTCAAAACAGCTCGGCAAGAAATGGTCACTGCAAACATGACAGTTTTCCAGTGGAGGCATATCCAAACGTCTTATCCTTTTAAGCCATGCGTCGGTACGGTGGTCCTTCGGGATCTTGTGGTAGCTCACCGTCTTTCCCGTCTTTTCTGAGTAATTTTTGCAACCAGGAACTATGCAGCTCACCATTGTCGTCAAAGAAGCAAAATTCAAGTAGGCAAGTTAATATCACACGTAAAACTCGAAGCGAAGAGCACACGGAAAACGAGAGCAAGAACTGTGTTCTAGCATATTATGAAACTCCCGCGAAAAGCCTTTGACGTTGTGACGTCAGATCACACTGCTGACCAAGGTAACGCGGCTCTTTTTTTTCCAAGATGGCGGAACTCTATTTACGTTTTTCAGCCGTCTTTCAAGTAAAATATATACTTTGCTACAAAAGATCGGTGAGAAAAGATATCGAAAATTGAAAGTAGGTATGTAGACCTATTATCTAAATTGAGTCCATTTTTACCCCGGAGTTCCCCTTTAACTGGGAAACGTACGTTTTGCGAGAAAAATTTGCGACCGTCAAGCAAATGTTTTTACTTGATTCAGAAACATTTCCTTGCTTCCAAGACGCAAAATTTGCTTCCGCGATATATGTTTCTCGTGCTACTAAACCGAAACATTTGCGTCTGCAGCAATGTTTCCGCAACAATGTTTCCTAGTTTACCCAGGCACTTAGCTGATACTGTTCAAGTGTCAATAAATGCTTTGTTTTTCCACACAGCTGTTGACTTATTTTTGGGCTACAAACCACCGTGATACAGTGAAGCGACACTGGTTGGATCCTCCTTTGGTGACTAGGTTCATACGGTTTAATCCAAAGACGTGCTGGTTACACTTCTGCATGAGGGTGGAGATATATGGTTGCTTGAAAAAAAGTAAGAATTTGTATTTTAATTTGACAAGGTAACCCGTCAGCACCGGTAATTTAAAGCAAAGTTTTTGCCCAAGGAAACGGCAATTTTCAGTTGTTGTAAGTTGTCATTATTTTTACCTTGATGAGACCAGCTCCTACATAAAAAGAAAATGGATAGTTTCCTTATTTTCTCTGTAAACAAACTGTAATATGTGAGGGTACTGCTTAATAAAGCTGCTTATTAAATTAGTCAAGTGCGAGGACCAGGCCCTGAAACACAATTTCAGGATAACTACTTCACATTGATATATTGTGACCTAGTAATCTATGTTTTGGTGAAGCGATTTGTAGAATGATACATGGCATTAACATGGCCTAAAATTCCTCGGGCTGCCATCTGTGTATTTTCCGAATTTGTTGAACATACACATTATAACGAACACGTCGTAATTTAAAACTACGCACAGTCCATGTGGAAAACTGGGATATTATTGGACAATTCCTTTTAAAATGTTGTCATTCATTGTGCGTCGGCACGTACATCTTGTTATGGCTGACACCAGCTTTGTAATTTACATCTCAGCAGGTCTTGGAAACTATCTGGCTCTTGGCATGGAAAGCTTTAGAATCAGCGACTTACAGCTGACAGCATCATCGGAAGTTGACGCCGATCACTCTGCTTCATGTTCACGTTTTAATCACAACATTCGCGGTGGTGCCTGGATTCCAAAAACACCTGATCAATCAGAATACCTTCAGATTGACTTGGGCTGGATTATGATTCTGACAGGAATAGCAACTCAGGGGCATCCCGAGAAGCACTATCGCACCTTAACATACCAAGTGAAACATAGAATTAGCTTGAGTGTTGCTTTCAAAAACTATCCCCAGGTTTGTGATAGATTATTCAATATACTGATCGCATTTCGCTTTTGCTTGTATTTATTTACTTTAATGTAAAGAGACATACCGTATTTTCTCGATTAAACGACGACTTTTCTTTAAAATAGACATCGTAGACCCGGCGTTTATTTGGGGGCCGCTGTTTATTCGGGGCCCAACGTTCATTAAAAAGGCCATTTTTCATGACTTTGAAATTCTTAGTGTTTTGGTCTTATATACTTCAGGTTGACTAAAATAATAGCAAACTATTGCACAGCATAAGTAAGACAGGAATTTATTTATACCGATTTTATCAGTAGTCGATAAAATTCAACCAAGGCGGCAGGAAAATTAGGTGCTCAATAGAGTGAAGCGTTCACTACGCCAAATTCCTCTAGTTGGAATGAGCGTACCATAGTGGTTCATGAACCTTTTGTAAATTGCCAGAAGTAATTTTCGATCAAAGTCAGTGACATAAAGGTTTTAATGTTTCGAATAAACGCCAGGATCTCAGATAAACGCAGGGGGCGTTTATTCAAAATTTGGCCGTGAGGACCCGGCGTTTATTCGAGGTCTAGGGTTTAATCGAGAAAATACGGTATTATTATTATTATTATTATTATTATTATTATTACAAGTGAGACCGGAAAACAATATTATAATTATTAGTTAATCATTAGTAATACACCTCTCATCAAATTAGAACCAGTGTTTCATAAATTTTAAATAAGCCTCTGTTGTAGGTAATATAAACTTAAATATCTAAGCAATTTAAATGCTTTATTCAATAAGTGATTTGAAACTGGGATACTATAGTGCAATACGTTTTCTACAGTGTAAGACGTTCTCATACTCATATTTGTCTCCTTATATGGTAACATGACGCTGTAGTTGAATGATGATGATGATGATGATGATGTACCTTATTTACTTGTATTAATTCCCCAGGAAGTTTAATTAATAGTAGGAAGTAGTGAACCCTAAAACATCCCAGGGCATTGCTTTCTTTCTTGACTGTCCAATAGTGGTAGTTACTCAGAAGGAGTAGCTTACTGGAGTTAATATGAAATATAATTTAAATTACTGTAAAAGCTCTAATAGTCCTGCTCTCTAATACGCCTTCTTACCTACTACTTGCTAATTACAAATAAATTATTTGCTTACAATTATGTCCTGACATTGGGGCTTCAAAATTATTTTATGTTTCGACTGATGCCGGGTATTATTTTACTGCCAGAGGAAGATGCGAAGAAGTGCAGCATTATGCATGTAATTACTTACATGTAATTCAGGTGAATCAATTCATTCATCTATTTTAAGTACCAATCAGTCAATCAATCAACCACTCAACCAACTGGCTGATAAATCAGTCAATCAGCCAATTAAAAAATCAATCAATCAATCAATCAATCAATCAGTCAATCAATAAATCAATAAATCAATCAATCTGTGACTTCAGTGTTGCCAATGCGAATAACAAATGGTCCAGTAATGACTAGTGACTTAATTTGATGCACAGATTATGACTCACTCTCTTACTACCCCAGACTGTGATGGCAGTAGATCTCGAGACTTTAGTTCTTTTTGGTTTGATAATTTGTTACCAATAAGCATTGTTACTGATTGCCATAATCTGGTACCAAAGAAAAACAAAAGGAATAGCCTCTTCCTAAATCATTCAGAATAGTCTGAAACCTAATAGGCAATGAACTGACAAAAAGGGATCAGACTGGTGAATCAGTCAATCGATATAGTTTTCCCCATAAAGAGAATTCAATCAAATAGGTCTGACTCTTCATTCCTGGGATAGTAGTTGGGGGGGGATACTCCCCCCAAAAAGATATGGGGCAGGGTGTGCTCATCAGATATTTTGAAGTAGAGCCCTAAAAGGTACTCCAGGATTCATTCCATTTTCATACATCATCCACTTAGTAGTACTGAGGGGTCAGTCAAACTAATCAATGACATCAAAATGTTAAGCGGAAAAAGACAAAAAAATATATAACCTTATTTCAAAACTGCTCTTCAAATTTTTTATTTGAATTGATAAAGTGTGTCTGGGAATATAACTAAAAGTACAAATTTCTTAACCAAACCCTTACAATAAACTGCCATATTTTCCTGACATCAGGTTGATGGAATAAAAACCTGTAAGAAAAACAAAGCAGATTCTAATTATCACAATTACCAATAGTAGAACAGTCAGTGTGCACGCGCCAGAGAAAAATGAGAGACTGCTCGTAGTCTATGAGAATGGTACCAACTTGGGCCGGTACAACTTCAGATCGACTCCAAATGCTTACCTCTGTTTACACGAAACGTACGAAACATGAAGCTAGTATAAAATAATTATCATCTTAGGCTGTGTTTACACGAGTGATTTCATCCCGAGATGACTTTCACATCGGTGTCTGGTCATTTACCTGTAAGCTGAAATGTGTTCACCCTGGGACGATTTCATCCCGGTCTTCAGCACGAGGATGAAATCGTCCTGGGGTAAACACCATTTCAGCTCCAAACCATGTAAACATTTACAGGTAAATGACCAGACACCGCAATGAAAGTCACCCCGGGAAGAGATAAAAGTCATCCCAGGATAAAGTCACTCATGTAAACAGGGCCTTAGGCTGGTTTAACTCATCACTGCTGCTGAACCAATACGAATGACTCAGAACGGTTTGAAATCAGACTGGGGAGCCACTTAAGCATGAACAGGGTTCCAGTTGGTCTGAGATATTTGTTTTGGGTATGCACGTTTAATAAGTGGCGTTGGAGCATTCCAAGCTGTTGGATAATAGATAAAGTGGATTTTTAAGGATGGGATGGTTGTGGACCATATTAACACAAACAGAGTTTAGATTGGTCTCAGGTAAACACTTCATGCCAGTCTGACTTTCAGACCGGTCTCATGTAAACAAAATCGTACCATTCTGAGTTTGTACCGGTCTCATGAAATCAGGGCGTTACTGCCCCTGGGTCTCTGAGGATGTTGTTAAACATTCTTGAGAGCTGCTCAACTTTAGGCTGAGGGGGTGTTTCATAATACCAGCATGATTTTCATTCTGGTACAAGTTCCTCCCGATTTCCTATGTTGTGCTGGTATTATGAAAACACCCCCTTAGCCTAAAGTTGAGCAGCTCTCAAGAATGTTTAACAACATCCTCAGAGACCCAGGGGCAGTAACGCCCTGATTTCATGAGACCGGTACAAACTCAGAATGGTACGATTTTGTTTACATGAGACCGGTCTGAAAGTCAGACTGGCATGAAGTGTTTACCTGAGACCAATCTAAACTCTGTTTGTGTTAATATGGTCCACAACCATCCCATCCTTAAAAATCCACTTTATCTATTATCCAACAGCTTGGAATGCTCCAACGCCACTTATTAAACGTGCATACCCAAAACAAATATCTCAGACCAACTGGAACCCTGTTCATGCTTAAGTGGCTCCCCAGTCTGATTTCAAACCGTTCTGAGTCATTCGTATTGGTTCAGCAGCAGTGATGAGTTAAACCAGCCTAAGGCCCTGTTTACATGAGTGACTTTATCCTGGGATGACTTTTATCTCCTCCCGGGGTGACTTTCATTGCGGTGTCTGGTCATTTACCTGTAAATGTTTACATGGTTTGGAGCTGAAATGGTGTTTACCCCAGGACGATTTCATCCTCGTGCTGAAGACCGGGATGAAATCGTCCCAGGGTGAACACATTTCAGCTTACAGGTAAATGACCAGACACCGATGTGAAAGTCATCTCGGGATGAAATCACTCGTGTAAACACAGCCTAAGATGATAATTATTTTATACTAGCTTCATGTTTCGTACGTTTCGTGTAAACAGAGGTAAGCATTTGGAGTCGATCTGAAGTTGTACCGGCCCAAGTTGGTACCATTCTCATAGACTACGAGCAGTCTCTCATTTTTCTCTGGCGCGTGCACACTGACTGTTCTACTATTGGTAATTGTGATAATTAGAATCTGCTTTGTTTTTCTTACAGGTTTTTATTCCATCAACCTGATGTCAGGAAAATATGGCAGTTTATTGTAAGGGTTTGGTTAAGAAATTTGTACTTTTAGTTATATTCCCAGACACACTTTATCAATTCAAATAAAAAATTGGAAGAGCAGTTTTGAAATAAGGTTATATATTTTTTTGTCTTTTTCCGCTTAACATTTTGATGTCATTGATTAGTTTGACTGACCCCTCAGTACTACTAAGTGGATGATGTATGAAAATGGAATGAATCCTGGAGTACCTTTTAGGGCTCTACTTCAAAATATCTGATGAGCACACCCTGCCCCATATCTTTTTGGGGGGAGTATCCCCCCCAACTACTATCCCAGGAATGAAGAGTCAGACCTATTTGATTGAATTCTCTTTATGGGGAAAACTATATCGATTGACTGATTCACCAGTCTGATCCCTTTTTGTCAGTTCATTGCCTATTAGGTTTCAGACTATTCTGAATGATTTAGGAAGAGGCTATTCCTTTTGTTTTTCTTTGGTACCAGATTATGGCAATCAGTAACAATGCTTATTGGTAACAAATTATCAAACCAAAAAGAACTAAAGTCTCGAGATCTACTGCCATCACAGTCTGGGGTAGTAAGAGAGTGAGTCATAATCTGTGCATCAAATTAAGTCACTAGTCATTACTGGACCATTTGTTATTCGCATTGGCAACACTGAAGTCACAGATTGATTGATTTATTGATTTATTGATTGACTGATTGATTGATTGATTGATTGATTGATTGATTGATTGATTGATTGATTGATTTTTTAATTGGCTGATTGACTGATTTATCAGCCAGTTGGTTGAGTGGTTGATTGATTGACTGATTGGTACTTAAAATAGATGAATGAATTGATTCACCTGAATTACATGTTTTGATTTAGACTAGAGGATTTTGAAAGCCACTTTATCTAAATGGCCTGGTCCACTATACTAAGCGAGCAAGTGAAAAGACCCTGGGGACGAGGTTGGAATTCAAGGATACTGGCCCGAGTTGCAATTCAATGATTCAAGCACTGAAGTTAATTTTTTACCCTGCAAATTATGGAATAACTTAATCAGTAAAAGTTTTTGAACTCGATTATCTTAAGCATATTTTCCCAAAAGTGATCAACACATAACTTTTAATAAAAGTTTTACATGTACCTAATTCGAAATTTAAATTTGTTGTTTGTCATCAAATCATGCCAACTATAGCTTTGAACCTTACTTGATCTAAGAAACATTCGTGAGTCATTAGATGTATACAAATAATTTGCAAGCAGTGAAGAAAAGCCCAGCTAATAAACAAATGGAGATGGAGATAAAATAAAGTATGTTATGTGTTATGTTATGTTGTTATGAGATGTTTACAACACGTACTAAGTAAGCTTAAATGATGCTACACAAAAGAATTTAAGCTAATCTGCCAGTATCAACATTAAGAGAATAACCTGACCTTCTTGCTTTGAGTAATAGCTGTTTGAAACATTAATTTTAACAGCAACGCTGTAATTAAAGTTACTGAAAACATAAAGGATGCGATGCTACACTTTTACTGGGCCAACAAATAACAATGATTCACAGACGAGTGTACAAAAACTACATCACTTCATATAACGTTTATTTAAAGACTTACGAAACTTAATAAACTTTAGCTACCAACCTCCGTGTCTATCTTTCGGCTTTTTGCTACCGGAACGAAAATGGCAAATTATTTAAGCACTGGACCAACGATAAATATGAAACATTAAACAAAAATGATCGATCGGTAAAGCCCTGTTAATATATTAAGCTGTTTACCGAAGACAATAAAAAGCTATAATTACACGTACCTGACATGAGCAATGCAGCGAGAAATGAGGTGCTGTCCTCTTTCGGAAAAACCATTAACAATTCTTTAGCAGAAACGGACCGACAGAAAGCTAGCAAAACACCTTTTAACCCCATTTTTCAGCTTTTGTCGCTAGCTATGCCGCCGCGCCTAAAAAGTGCACCAGTCTTCCTGAGCAATCCGTGACATTGGTGCCCAGTACTCCGCATGCCTGCAAATTCACATCCCTAAGCTCTATGAAAACGAATTTTTTAAAAAAAACTGTTAACGTAGTTAGAAAGAGCATAGTTTGAAACCAAATATGCTGATTCGTTTTTACATTTATATTAAAACCTCACAAAACAGGGGATTATCAAAAGTTTAAGGTTCATTTTTCATTGTGCTTTTTTCAAAAGGAAAAATAATAATGAACGTTTTTTGAATAACTTGCAATTTTTTCTGCGATATTACTGTGAGAAATTACGAATTTATTGAGCTTAAGGCAGTTTTAAAGTGATTTGAATTTTCTGTGCGCTCTGGTCACGTGACCAATGACGTCACAACAGTGAGCATACCATGGTCGTTACTTTCATGCGAAGTACTATTAACCAGCCAAGCTTTGTTTCTCTCCGCCTTAAACTACCATAGTTACTGACTCCTTACCAGTCCCCTGGGAAATGCTCCTGTACAGAGCCACCTTAACTTTCAAATGCCAGATGTCAAGTGGCAATTTCCATATTGCCCATTCCAATGACTATGAGGGCACGTTATCTGCTTTTGAATTGATGGAGGCCTGTTCTTGCAGTGAGCTAAAACATATTTTTTGCCATAGTCACGTGAATAATGACGTCATCACCCTAACGTTACTATGAGGGATAACTTTCACGAAGTTGTAAATAACACATGGTACAGCATTCTCTTCGACCACAAATTAACTAAGTTATTTTGCATTGAAATTTTTCTGGTGCAAAGCATTCTGGGAAGGTTCTTATTATAATTATAATATTGTTTTTAATTATTATTATTAGTGGTAGTGGTAGTGGTAGTGGCAGTGGCAGTGGCAGTGGCAGTGGCAGTGGCAGTGGCAGAGGCAGTGGCAGTGGCAGTGGCAGTGGCGTTGGCGTTGGCGGTGGCGGTGGTGGTGGTGGTAGTGGTAGTGGTGGTGGTAATGGTATTGGTAGTGGTAGTAGTAGTAGCAGTAGTAGTAGTAGTATTTATCTTATGTTTTTTGAGTATCTAACATTTAATTGTTTATTCGTCTCTTTTATGATGAAGAGACGATTGGGAATTTAGAAGCCGAACGGAATTTTGAGAGAACGCATGCCGTTATTGTTTAAACAAAAACAGTGGAAGGCGTATTTAGCTCGTCTTGCTGACTCCCATTAAGACAAAAAGAAAGTCAAATAATGCAACCGCCGCAACAACGCAGTACTTTATAAGTCATTTTTTTCAGTAGCTTGCAGATGGTTAGTGATGAGATGGCCAATATGGACGTGAGCTGTATTTTCTTATTTATCTCGACACACTGCCCGTCTCCAACAATGTCAATTTTTTGTGATGTGTTTGTTGTTGCCGTTGTTGTAGCCTTTGTTAACTGTAATTCTGTTCTTGTACTACCCCGGAGTAGGTGGCATTGTAGGAATCATGTTGTGTCGAGAAAGTGAAAATCACGCGTATTTCAGTGCTTTATTCCTCGTAGCTTAAAGTTCTATGAGTCCAGTTATGCCTTCCAAACCGTTATCTTGGGATTTTCCTTGCACCTGGGAGTAAATTGGTTTAATGCTTGATAACCGTTGAAACAATTGTCACTGAAAATCTTTCCAAATCCTTCAGGAATTTAATGGAAATGTTTACGAAGGACTTGCAGTGTATGATTCTCTCAACCCAACCCGATGTCGTTACGTGAGGATATACCCTATTAGCTGGTCAGAAGAAGTAGCCCTTAGAGCAGAACTGTATGGTTTTGAGGCAGGTAAAAAGACAGTCTAGACCGTCTGGGTGATTAGTACTGCTTTATTAAATACAAACTTAAAATTATCTGAATCAATCGTCATTCAACTGTCATAACCCACATCTCTTTGTCTATACATCCTTGTTATGTTGATGATCTTATTTTTGTTAAGCTATAGTTATCACAAACAATGTGTAGGTTGTTAGTTCAGTTGGTTAGAGGATTAAATAGGTTTTGTATGGTCACGGGGTTGCAATCTTGTTCAAAGTACCAACGATTCAGTGTCCCCGCCTCCCAGCAGGCTAAAAGTGAAACTGTTGTAGGAAACAAAGGACAAGCGAAGTGTGGTGTTGTGAACGATGATCAATCGGCAGCCGATAAATTTAACCAGCATTTTGTCTCCATTGCCGACAAATTACGATCTCTGCTGAAAAAAGTACCGATTGACTTTACTCGACTCAAGAATTTCGTTAGGTCGAGAAAGGACCCTGATGTCAAGTTTAACATCCCTCCAGTGACTAAAGCCTTTGCTCTAGATACTCTATTGAGTCTCAGCCCAAATAAGGCCACAGGTGTGGATAAAATCAGTGCTAGGATGTTGAAGATAGCTGCGCCTATTATTGCTCCTTCCTTATGTAAACTGATGAACTGCTCAATCCGGGCTGGGGTTTTCCCTCAGAGGCGGAAAACTGCCAAAGTCCGTCCACTTTTCAAATCAGGGGATCGGAGTGATGTCAATAATTATCGCCCAATATCTGTGCTTCCTGTGATATCAAAGCTGTTGGAAAGGCATTTACATAGTGCATTTTATGCATATTTACGTGACAATAATCTGCTCTACGTCGGACAATCAGGCTTCCGCGAGTATCACAGTGCAGAGACTTCTCTGATCAGTCTAATGGATAAGTTGTTATTCAATCTCGACAACAATCGGGTCACTGGTATGGTACTAATCGATTACTGTAAGGCGTTCGATATGGTTGATCATCCCGTTCTCCTGGAGAAGTTGAGGATTTACGGTGTGTGTGGTGACACTGAGAAGTGGTTCAGATCCTACTTAAGTGAAAGACAGCAGATGGTATTGGTTGATGGTCATGCTTCAGATTGCGCAATCGTCCCCCACGGCATTCCCCAGGGGAGTATACTCGGTCCGCTCCTGTTTGTTGTATTCATTAACGATCTTCCCCTACACACGCAGTCCTGTGGTGCTGTTCACCTAGAGCTTTATGCAGATGATACTACACTGACGGCATCCGCGGATATCACCAAGTGCGATGGCCTCAATCTGACTCTTACTAACGCGTTACATGAGGTGGAGCATTGGGCAAATGCAAACAAACTCCCGCTCAATGAAAAGAAGACTAAAACCCTGCTCATCACTGGCAAGCGGCTGCATGATAAGCTCGAACCCTCTAGTAGAGATCTTGGGGTGCAAACCTCGAGTGGACACTCTCTTCTACAAGAACCCTCGGCCAAAGTTCTTGGTCTAGAGATAGATAGTGAGCTTAGTTTCTCTACTCATGTTGATAGCATTTGTAAAAAACTAGCTAGTCGGATTGGCATTCTTAACAAGATCAAGATTAATCTTCCTTTAAGCCAGCGCATATTATTTTACAATTCAATAATTAGGCCAATTTTTAATTATGTAAATGCCGCATGGCTTGAACGCAGCAGTAAGGAAAATGTAATTAGACTTTTACGCTTGCAGAAAAGAGCAGCGCGAATCATTTTGGATGCGGGACCATGGTCACCATCAGTCCCTCTTTTTAATAGACTTAAGTGGTTACCTTATTATCAAGAATGCGAAATTGCGAAATGCTCGTTAGCTTTCAAGAGAATAAATAATGAAGTTCCACAATACATATCGGAGAGATTAACTTTAAATAGCGAAAGACATTCAAGGACAACACGATATTGTAATCTTAATTTTATTTGTCCCCGTTTTAATAGAAAAACGGAAGGTGGAAGCACATTCAGCGTAACCACGACTACACTTTGGAACTCGCTACCTATTACTATCCGGCAAAGCTCATCTGCAATGGCCCTTAGAAATACTCTTAGGAAACGGTTTTTAGCAGGCCAGAAATTTTTGCGCCATTTTTGTCCATAATTTTATTCTTATAATTTATTTATTCTTTTAGTTTATTAGTTTATTCATTTATTTATTTTATGTATCTACTTATTAATTATTTGTTTCTTCATTTACTTATTTTCTTGATTATTTATTTATTTATATTTTTAAATTCTATCTACTCAGTATTATATTGTAAATAGTTACGTGTATATATTTATGTATTTTTAATATTTTATAGTTTTAGTACAGAGGGCCACAAGTTTATTAGTATGTATATACTATTATGTGTTTTACCCTCTTTAAATAAAGGCTTTACTTACTTACTTACTTACAATAAATCACTTCCTCGGCACAATCTAACGCCAAGTGCTATTGCTAAATTTGGCCTTTTTAAAATTCTGGTCAGGAATTAATTAAGACTCAAATGAAAAGCACCTCATCATTGTATGGCTTCATTGCTTTCCTCTCAGTGGTCATACTGCGATTCGTCGTAAGACCAGAGAAGGACATTGCATTACTTAAGCCTTGTCTTGGCAAACGTAATCTTGAGGATTTTTGTAAGACAAATTATTCGGATAAGAAAATGAGGGGGAGCCCCCATAAATCTCCGGGAAACTCAACGAGAGAATGTCAGCAAACTAGTAGAAATATCATTTTCTGTCTTCTAAGGTTATTTGGGGCCTTGTTTGGCAATCTAAACGACAAATTTGGAGTCGACCAGCACCTCATTGAACATCTCACATGATTGGCCATAAGAACAATAAGATAAGGGCACAAACAATGCCCCTATCCCTGAAGACAATGAGCAATATTGTTTTAGAATGCCTCTGAAATTAGAGGTTCACAAGAGGTACTGGACTACTCCAAATTTGTCACGTTACTTCGAAGACCATAGAAATTAATACTCGTTCCTTTTATCACGGGCGTTTAAAATACATATAATGTTTCGCCTAAGAAAATTCTAGTTTTCGCTATAATGTAATCCGAATATCGCTGGCAATTGAGACTTTCCGAACGAATCGTTGGTTGCTCCTCTAAACTGGCCACCAACGGGCCACAAATCTGGTTGTATTAACCGGGTGACCGGAGCAGGGATGGCGCAGTGGTGAGAGCGCTTGCCTCCCACCAGTGTGGCCCGGGTTGACTCCGGGTCCCGGTGTCATAGGTGGGTTGAGTTTTTAGTTGGTAATCGTCCTCGCTCCGAGAGGTTTTTCTCCGGGAACTCCGGTCTTCCCCTCCCCTCAAAAACCAACATATCCAAATTCCAATTCGATCTTGGAGGTGTCCCCAATAACCATTCTGTGCTAAATAACGTTGACACCTAAATGAAGTGATTTATGTTTTTAAATTTTATTTTATACTTTTGCTTCGAGCTGTTGAGAATTTTTTTCTTGCAGGAAAACCAACTTACTAGTGTTTCGTTTTAACAGAAAACCCTACTTTAGCTGAATGCCTGCGGTTTCTTTCCCTCGAACTCTTTAAAAAGGTATACCAAAAAAAAGGTATACCTTTTTATAAAGGTACATAAAAGTTGAGTGAATGCTAATTCCTTTTGATTGTTGTTGTTGTTGTTTTTTCAGTCTGTTGTATCAAATTATTGTCGAATAACTGTTTAGTTGTCATCACCGTAAGGCTATGGATAAATGGGTTCAACATTTGCTTGGAATACTTTTGAACATTGTTGAATTCAACATGTTAAACGCGTTTCGGCCACTTCTGAATGATGCTGAACGATGTTGGTCCAACATTTCTATGCAATACCGTTCAACATGTTAAACGCGTTTAGCCACGTTTGAATGATGCCGAATGATGTTGGTCCAACATTTCTATTCCACCGTCCAACATTTTTTATAAATCAAAATGTTGAACGCGTTTGGAAAACCTGTTGAATGATGTTGATTGAATTGCTCTTGTGTTCTCAAGCCAGTATAAACATTAATGTTGAATTCGTTTCGCCACCTCCTTCAACGTCGCACAACGAAGCTGTGTTTAGTAATGTTGAATGACGTTGAAACCTTCTGATCGAGGCGTTGTATAGAATTGTGTGAGTTAGTTTGAGGTCTGGTTAGCCTTTTCTCAGCTTGGTACGATGGACCAAAGTCCATCGCAATCCGCTCAGTTGGGTTTTGATTTAAAAGATGGCAATGCAGTCGGTGGTGAGGTGCTTTTGCACAGAAACTGGCAGCATAAGATGTACAAGAGCTGAAAATGAAAGTGGCTGTTACAGCACGATTGGTATTAACAGTGAGGTGAAAAGTCGTGGTTCCTTTGCACGTATTTCTGTGGCTTGTTATGGGTTTTTTTCTCTGATCAGCATTTTTTTTAGCCTATACAGGAACCTCGCTCTTTCATTGCTCTAATACTATTTAAAGTTCGCAACATTAAAAGTATTTGTTGATTGCTTGTTGTTATTATTATTTCCTGTTGTTTATTAGACTGCTACGACCGTCTTGGAGTGAATTCATCTTTTGGACGCCCTTTGTTGACTGCCTCGTCCAGTGCAAATCTTAGTTTACCAGGGTATGGTCACCTTCATTCAGGGCTTGGCACTGGAGCATGGTGTGCTGAGACACAAGACGCAAACCAGTATCTCCAGGTTTGAATCAGCATTTGTTATCGGAGGTCTTACCCCCTTGTTATGTTTCCGTTCTCATGCAGATCTCTAAACCATGACAGTCCAAGCAAGAAGCCTACTATTCACGATTTTTCTGAATTTAGAATGGAGCTTTTGTATTTAGGTCCATTCCAAGGGTTAAGTTACTTCTGTCCATGTTATTTCGTTACTCATAATTTGCTCTAATTTTTTTTTTGATGGGGGGGGGGGGTACTATTTATAGCAATCACAGAGATTGTGTGAACACATAGCCACATTCCTGTTGTTATTTCCGGAAGAAGTCGTGTAGATTCCGTTTTGTTTGTGTGATGTTCAGTATTCCCAAGAGAGTAACTTCGCTGTGTTTTTGGGCCTTGTCGGAAGTGTTCTCATTATATTTAGGCGCCGATGCATCATTTCCAAACGGAAATTGTAGGTCATGACCTGAACCTTAGTAAATGTCAGTCTAAGCGTACTACCTATACAGAAGGTTAATGTGCACTGTTTGATTCCTATCAGGTTGATCTTAAAGTGGAAGCTGTCATAACTGGTGTGGCAACCCAAGGACAGAAGTTTTTTGACAACTGGGTTCTGTACTTCACTCTGGCTTACAGTCAAGATGGGAAAACGTGGAATGACTACACTGGAGAAGATGCTGCTGCCAAACAGGTCGACTAAGTGTAATATGTAAACAAATAAAAGGGATTGCGCCAACTTTATTTCACACCGTTCGGGTGTGAAATGCAAATTTCGATGGAGGTCAGCGACATCACCTTGCTTATTCGAGGAACCTATGAAAGAGTAAATATGCCATTTTCTTACCAAAACGTTTGGAATATTCGACTGCAGTCTGTACTTTATTTTTTTATTGGTAAACAAACGTAGGGCGTTACGATACAACAGTGAGGTATAAATAGCATTTAAAACGAGAAGGCCGAAAAGGTGTAGGGACAATTAGTGATCACAGTTAGACACGGATAACAAGGAATAGGTTAATGTCAGTTCAACAGAAATCAGGTTAAGCTTGTTTAGCGAAAGGTTACTTTGTAAACAGCTTTATGTCAAAATACTATGTATAAAGAAATTTATTGTAATTTGGTTTTTTGGCTATTGTAGTGATTTCATCGATCTGTTTTAATTTTTTTTACTTTTTTTTTTCATTCTTGAACGACTTTTGGAGGCTTCTGCCAATTTTATGTGTTTGATAGATTCAGCCATAAGACCTTTCATTCAATCCTCGTCAATTACATCAAGAAGCTCGAATGATCAATCTATTGATTTATGTTGATGTATTCATGTTATTTCTTATTAAGGTGTTCACAGGTAACGAGGATAGGGACACCGCCGTTCTTCACTTTTTTACGGTTCCTCTGGTGACGCGGTATCTTCGCTTTCAACCACAAAGCTGGAAGAATAAGATTTGCATGAGAATAGAAATTTACGGCTGTGCTTTAAGTAAGTTCGTTGCTTCTTGGGGTCTTTGTTTTTAGAACAGATTCGGATGGATTTTTAGTTTGTTGAGCTCCATATTGGCAGAGATGGAAATTAAAATTCTCCCACTTGCCTACGTGAATGACAAATCTTCCTGGACGAGTACAAATTGTGAATTTTTTGGTGACTCGCCGATATGGTGAGTGCTGTCAAAATTTAGCTTACAGCCCTACGTTATGCCTATTCAGTCTGGGATTGGTTTGGTCTTCTTTAACCGAAACCTCTCACTTCAAGAGCGTTAAGGCTATGTTAATGGCACTTGTTGGTGAATGGAGCGTCTAAAATTGTTTCTTTTGAGGTCTGGAAAATGGCATGAGACGTCATATGGCGGGTAATTTCGGCATGGTTTGAACAAAGCCGCCTTTTTGGATTTTGCAATTTCTTCCAAACTTAAGCAAACCGTAAACATTGATTCAACGAAAATGAAAATCTATTTAAAGAAAGCAAAACCTTATGGCAAAAAAATTCTTTAAAAAAGGATTAAAGATGCAAATTTTGAGAAACCTACTTTTCAAAACTGTTATCCATGCCAAACATCGGATTACACTGCAAGAAAAATGACCTGTCAAGCCAAATTGTTGTCA
Source organism: Siderastrea radians (assembly GCA_964017195.1). Classification (NCBI taxonomy): domain Eukaryota; kingdom Metazoa; phylum Cnidaria; class Anthozoa; order Scleractinia; family Rhizangiidae; genus Siderastrea; species Siderastrea radians. The sequence goes on from OZ024899.1 coordinate 20,766,009, forward strand.
GATTAATTTTAGGTTAAGTCGCAAAGTTTTTCGGTCTTTGAATGAATGTTTTAACAAAATCTGCAAGATGAAATTTTTGTAACTGCCCAAATACGTATAGTTTTCATATTGTTAAAGAAACTTTTAATGAAACAGTAACTTTGAATCAGTTTCACTAAAGGTGAGATGTGATCTTTAGAATGTGTCCTTTACCCTTTTAGGCCCAGCATCATACAAATCCACTTTCTGGTCTCGTACATTTTGTTGTGGAGTAGCTGGGAGGACATTTTATTTTTTTACATCAGAAAAATTCATCTTTGGTGATCATTTCCTGAACTCCTATGCCCTAATGTGTTGTAATACACTGATTTTATGAGCAAAACATTTCTGCTGAACTCTGCTGGGGTTTAAAGGTTTAAAATTACTGTATCAAATCTCTGCAGGAAACTAACAGCCACTTTTCCCTCGACAGATCTTCTTATTTTTAACTGTTCCAGGAGACCGCGTTTGTGATATTGTATTCTGGAATACGACGTTGTTGAGGTGTACACCCTGGTGAAATCTGTTTTCATTGCAGGTGTTTCAGAGTGTACCAACTGTAGCTCTGATGCGAGATGTGTTACTCACAACAATGAACCTGAAATTTGTGTTTGCAATCACGGATATACTGGAGATGGTAAAACATGCCAAGGTAGAATTTCCCTGGTAGCCGTAATTTTACGCAGTGCTCCGAACTTAAGACATCTGAGAACTCCAGGTCGTTCCTTTGTCATTTTTGTTTTGTATTTGCCTTTTCATTTCTTTTCTTCTTGTTCTACCTTTTCATTTAGCACTGCCTGTTACATGCACCCACTTCAACTTATATAATTATTTGTCAGTGCCGGCAGTAAAGGTGCTGGGGTAACCTTGGGACAGACTTACACCCCATCGAGGAGGAAGCAATAATTCCCTGCTTAACTCTTTCACTTCCAAGAGTGCCTAAAATCAAAATTCAAGACAAATCCTAAATTTTGTTTTGTAAAACACTTTAATATAAATTGTACCATGTGAAAGTACTGCTGAAGAGGTTTCATTTAAATGGTCATACCATAGGATTTCATTCACAGACTCAAATGCTAGAACCAGCGTAATTTTCTCCATAACTGACCGAGGGAGTGAAAGGTTTATGTTGCTCCTTGATGAAACAGCCAGCATTAAGTGCTGGCTCCCTGGGCCACCTCTTGCCCGAAGGCGATCTTACGTCAACCGACTATTCATAATGTGCAGTTTTTGTAACAACCGCGGTTATGATTACGTAGCTCACGACATAACCAAAGTCATACATTTGATCGCCGTTATTACGGACACCGCTGGGACACAAACAAGTGCCCCTATTAACGGCATGTCCATAGTAAGCTGGTTAATTTAGAGAAATTATGTTGGTTGAGACTAAGAAAACTGTCGTATAAAGCCATGGCGTTAAGAAAGTGGGTTTCCACCGATCGAATTCTAAGGATTTGCCACCTGACTTACAGCTATGCTTCTCATAAGGTTGTAAATTAGGGCTGCAACGATATATTTTCCCACGATACGACACATATCTCGATACAAGGGCGACGATACGATGCACGATACGATACATTACTGTGCGCAACAAACAAGTTACCAACAACTTACAATACTTTATAATTTATTTCCATAATAATAAATTTAACACAGTAATAAGACAACATCAAATCGCCTTACAAGGGCTAAACTGTAGAGCTTGAGTAAGGAATATAAAGACAGTAATTTCCCAAATTTGTTGATGTAGAATGCTTAATAGTATCGTAAATTCGCGATATCTTATTTAAATATCGATATTGGTATCGTTGGAAAAAAATATCGGGGTTCACCGATACATCGATGTATCGTTGCAGCCCTATTGTAAATTTGTTTCAAGACTAAAAGGAATTACTGCAGTCGTTAGTATATAGGTGCCTACGACACTGCGTTAGTGATAAACACTATGTCGTTTTTTTTTTCTGCTCTAAACCAACTCGTTTTCTACTTGATTTAGACAGGGATGAATGTTCAAGTAGCACAAGTCCTTGCCCGGCGAACAGTGAGTGTGTTAACACAATAGGATCCTACCAGTGTAAGTGTAAACAAGGATTTACTGCGCAGAACTCAACTTGCGTAGGTAAGTAGTAAACGTAACAATGATTCAATGATACTTTTGTTATTTGTTTCGTTTATTTTGGTTACATGTTACTTCTCCGTTTATTGTGTTGTACAAAGTGGTAATGTCTACTTACTGTTTTGTGTAATAGATGTTGACGAGTGTAGTGATCCAAGCGTCTGTCCAGCTCCCATTTCCTGCATCAACACAGTTGGCTCATATAAATGCGATTGTGGTATTGGATTCATGTTTAATGCAGAAGATCAACGTTGCGTAGGTAAGGCAGCCACAGAAACTCACATTCATTTAAAAGAGCGCTGTCGCCAATTTTTAGAATTACCATAGAAAGCTAAAAGAGATAGAGGAAATCAGAGGAAACCGAAGAATACTGGTTCAGTTTCGTTTCAAATTACTCTACCAGTTCTCCGAAACTATAATTAAGTGTATTTGGCTGCGGATGGCAAGGATGGAAGTGGATGGCAACTTGAAAACATTACACTAATAATGTCAAGATTCTCCTAAGTTTGTTAGAAAAATCGCCAGAAACTGACTATGATTTGTTCTCTTTTTAAGAAAATCTTTCAATTCCTCTCTCTTAATGTTTTAGGAGCACTTCGTGTACGAGAAAAGGTATTTAATATAATTTTAGGAACATTCTTCACCCGAAAACGTTATAATTCCCGTGACAGAGCCCCTTTAAAACTTAGTCATATCTTGGTCATGGATTTCACCCCTACGTGGGAGTTTGAACAAATTCATCCACATGCTTTTCGCTTTGTAGTTCTGCTTTTCCTTTCGCATTTCTTTGTTCCTTTTTTCCTTCTCTGGTTCAGTATAGGGACAATCTTTATTCACAGTTGTGAAAGAAATAACAGTCACACACCACAGCCCGACCAAACTTAGATGAATTTCTTTTTTGTTTTGTTTTTTTTTTTTAACTAATTCCTTATATAGTTTCCTCTGAATTTTGGGTTTATCTTTCTCCCGAGACTAGAAAAGCCAATCTTCGGTAAAGAGAGCATAGAATCAACTAGTTTCCTCTCAAACGAAATATTTGTACCTCTTTTGTACGATTTGACGGAAACAATCTTTATTAACAGTTGTACGATTTGTACGAATATTACTTTGCGGCTTTAGGTTGTTTGCCTAAAACCGCTCATTTAAGCTCGAATTTTCTGCAACGAAGACGTGACATTTACTATCACGATTTAAACACCAGTCTTTAAAGTCTACGTGTGTTAAAACAACACATTTCAAACGTCACACTGCCTTGTTCTTTGAGTTACTACGTGACATGAAATTTTGTTACTCAGACTGCGGTAGGCAAAAATATATGGTTTCAAATCCATAAGCTACTGTACTTGATTGGAATTTGAAGATATACATATGTATCAAAACAACGTAGAGCGTGTGACTTGCACGGGGACGGCCTTTTTTTTTAATATCCTCACAAAAAGGCGCTAAATGTATTTTCTCGAAATCAAACAAATTCTCAAAACAAGATGTTTGATTTCTTAATGAAAAAATAAAATGTATATTTTGTATTTCTAGTCCAGATAATGGAGAGAGACGCGCTTCTTTTCTAGTAGCCGGAAATCAGAAAAGTTTTGTGTGAAAAATGTGTGGAAATTTAAACAAAATACATGTCTCATTAAAAAAGTTGTCCGGAAATGGGACTCGCAAGGAGAATGTTATAGAGAGAATGTTAAGCAGTTGTCATCTTTACACCTTACACAGTGGACGACAAAGCCAGGTTTAGAGGAACTGACAAAGGGGTTAGTTTCTAAAGAAACTGTGGTGCTGTGTCGGTGGGGAAGCGAAATACAAATTTTGGATTTTATTTATCAACTGAGTTGATAAGGTAAATTGGCCATTGGAGGTTGAAAGGGAGTCAACCCTTCGCCAATTTTCCTTATCAACTCAGTTGATAAATCCAAAATTTGTGATTTAGAGGAACTGTTCCAGTATGGAATGCTTTGCCTCCCGCCTTTGTAAATACTGAATCTGTTGCGGCGTTTTATGCTGGCATTGTAGCAAGCTAGTTTATTGATGTGTCTTGATTATTTAGTAGCTGTATGTTTGCCTAAGTAGTTTGTTCATTATTGAGCTATCTTGTTGTTCTATATGATGTTTCGAGTAGCTTGTTCATTTCATAAGTTACATTGTTCTTGTATTTTATTTTTGACCTTCGCTGTCAAATGTATTACCTGAGCGTCCGTGTGCTTACCGCCCATTGCCGGATTAGCTTGCTAAAGGCAATTATATTAATTAAAGATTAAAGTTTCAGCCTACATTTTTTCTGAGGTGAGAAATACAAGTTTACGTCGTTTGTGGTCGGAAACTCTTTGGCGCGCCTTTTTCTGAACCCGTGGAACAGGCTACATTCTGGCTTCAAAGTTTGCGTTTAACTTTTTGTCCCGAAATTAGTTTAATATGTGCCTGTTTGTCCGCTCGAGAGTGCATTTCACCGATTTTCTGAAAGTCGCGTTAGGGAAAAAAAAAAGAGCAAAAAACAATTCCCTTAATAAGCTACTTGTTTGTTAAGTAGTCCTCAGTTTGCAAGAGACTGTTGTTTACACTTTTTCAAATTGTTGTTTGTCAGATATCGATGAGTGTAGCACCGGTAATTTCAAGTGCCACTCACTTGCGAATTGTGTGAACACTCACGGCTCATACAAGTGTTTGTGCGCTAAAGGATACACAGGACATGCTAGAGTAACTTGCCTTGGTATGTACTTTTTACTTTTAATGGAAATAACGGCTGGTTTAAGCTGTGGGATTGGGTTGAGACTCTTTAAAGGCTACCAGTTAATTTTGGCACGAGGGTGTTCTCTCAGGTTATTTTGATGCGGCTGTAAACGCAGTTTTAAATGCGAATTTTCTGCGAGTTCAGTTTGATGGCAGTTTCGATTGCCATAAGAGTAGAACCCTTTGAGCCCTGACAGTAACGAAAATGAAATTTCTCTCTACATTATCAATACTTGTTCAAACATTCAAGTGATAAGATTAAAGAAAGTGATCACCAAGGATAATATTTAGACAAATTCTCCTTACTAGCTTCATAAGAAATGTATGGAGAACAGAAAGGAAAATATGCATATCAGTGCTTCGAGGGTTAAGATCCCTTTGAGGTTCCTCAATGAAGCCTTGGTGCTGACATCACATGTGCCTGCTTTCATTGCAACAAAGTCACAGCCTACCCATCGTGAAATCGCAGCAAAAATCGTCAGATGTTTACACAAGCGATTTTACATTGTAAAACGTCTTTTTTGGGGGTTCAGCTATCTAAAGCAGAGTGATCGGAATATACGTTATTCGTACTTAATTTTCGCACCTGCTTAATTTCACGATTTTGGAAAGCCAACACCTTGCGAGGCTTTAATTTCGCGAAAATTAAAGGTTATGAATTATCAACATTAGGTCCGCACTCGGTCGCCGGATAGTTATTTCTTCCAAATACAGGGGTGTTAATAGCATTTATTGATGCATTTGTTTGATTATGTAAATTCCTAAGTAGAGTATTAGATTTCGCGTGTGTAAATTTCGCGATTTTTGGCCGATGACGTCGCGTCAAAAGCGCCATTGGCTATTTGCTATTGTCTGCCTTTCGTCTGTGAGGCGGGGGATGTTTTGATTTCCAACCAGCTTGTCTGAGTCAATTCGAATACGAGACAAATGTTTACTGAGATTGGGAAGCGAGCAGGATTGGAAATAGCGAGCTGAATTTAAACTTTTTCGTACTGTTCGAAGGTAAAGCAAACAAATTTTGACATCCCGTAAACAAATACGTAGACATATTTCGACTGGCCCAGTCGGAAATGCAGCAGAAGTCGCGTTTAATTAATTTAGACTGCGAACTTCACATGCATTTCCCGGGCCTGAGAGTCAGTACATTATTCATTTGATATTGCGCGATTCTTGAGAAGCTCACTCATAATGGTTCACCCGTAAATTGATCTCTCGTAAAGTTCGCGGAGCGACCCGTTCAAAATCTTTTAGTGTGGGTGTACCGCGAACGTCGTGTCAGTTTGTTACTCAGGAGTGAGCGTATAAGACTTGGCTGTATTCATGCTTCCTTTCCTGAAGACAAGCTTTAAATAATTCACCGACGAGAACTTCCATGAATCGAACTGAAATCGTTTGTCAAGTGCTCGACTAACTTCTCCTTCTGCGGATACGTGAAGGCATGGGGACTTACCTCATGCGCTTTAGAGCGCAGACGGCGATTTATGACGAAAGAAAAATAAAGCCACCCCACTTTAAAACTCGGGCATTTCAAGGACGCCCAAGCAATAAGGTGCTTTTTTACATTCCGTAAACGAAATGTGACCCAAAAGAGCACGGTTACCGCATAACCAGATTGTTCCAGTCCCGAAATAGTCTCAAAAGTCGCGCCTTAACGTTTTCTAACTCTTTCGATTTATCGTTTCAGATGTGAATGAATGCAGGCAGAAGCCATCCCCTTGTGACGAAAATACTGTTTGTGAGAATACTAAAGGATCATATCGGTGCAATTGCAAGACTGGTTTTACAAGAAAGGATAACGAGTGTGTTGGTAATAACCTTGTTTCCTTGTTTGTGTGTTTGTTTGTTTGTTTTGGAATATTGGAATACATTTAGTAACCTAGCGGTGCATGCGTGACGTCAGTGAGTGCAAGCTAAACGTTAGCGGAACACTCTGGACCGCTTTGTTTCCTGTTCAGATTTTGTTCATCACCGTTCTGCTCAAATCGGTCTCATAGAGACAGCAAAAGCGGTGTTTCGTTTTACCGTTTACCTTAAAAAAGAAAAAAATAAGTAAAGAATGGTTAATTAAGCTTGGCCGGGACAAAACGTTCCTGCCGAAAGTGGAACACATATTCATTTGTTCAGATGACTTCACCGACGACTGTCCCGAAGTCAATTACCGGCATAATCTCATCGGCGCAAAAACCCGGAAAAGAAAGAAAACACCAGATGCAGTTCCAACTATTTTTGAGACGTCTTTACGACGCTTTAGTCAGCTGATGTCGCAAAATGTCCAGCAGTCAGGTTGTGTATTTGTCACATACTCCATTTTAGGACGAGTCTGTTTTTTAGGAGAGTCTGATTGTTTTCGTATTTGGGCGTCAGAGTCTGATTATGTTCAATTAGTGTAGTTAAATGCAATTTACTTTGCTAACTGCAACGGGAAAGCGGCAGCAGCTCTGGCGCACGTTACTTTTGAGTCGGCTTAGAGTTTTATTAGTGACGTTCAGTGATGATTTGTAGCGTTTTAGCGCGCAGTAGTGTTCAAAGATTAGTGAATTTCCGTGGACGTTATCTGTCAGCGTTCTTCGGCGGCTAGCGTTCAGGGGTGATGTGCTGCTCTTCTATCTTGGTGAGTTGTCAGCGGTCACGATTGCGGGACCAAAGGACACAGCTTCAGGCTCCTATTACGGTTTGACTTCGAGCGTGGTGTGTGAGCAGTGAAGCTTAGCGGGTTGTACCCCCAGCCTTTGAGCCTCCCCGGGGCACCCAACCTCCACTTGCGACGACTGTTGTTAATTCAAGGCATTCTAAAAATCATGATATAAGGGCGGGCGTAAAAGAATTTTATACAACCTTTACTTCAATTGGAATTTAGAGAAAACGTCTAATTGAGTCTGCCTTTCAAGATTTTGTCTTTTGCGAAGAGATTGTTTTCTTTAAGTGTCGCAGAGACGTTGTTTCACTGACCCAGTGTCGTTGACAGCAAACGGAATAAGAGCAGTTAATTCCAATATTGTTCCCTTGGGAGCTAAAAACATAGATCTAGATAACTGTCACTTTTTGTAAATAATTACATTGTTCCGCCCATTACTACATCGGTATATTCATTTAAAAACATTTCTTTCCATTTTCAGATTATGATGAGTGCAGTATCGAATCAATTCCTTGCCAAGTGCACAGTGACTGTGTTAATACTGTTGGCTCTTACATGTGCCAGTGTAAACAAGGCTACTTTAGCAATGGACCTTATTGTATTGGTAAGAATTTCCAAGTTTGCTCTACTCATTTTTTGTTTGTTTCTTTGTCGTCATCATCATCATCATCATCATCATCATCATCATCATCATGATCATCATCGTCATCATCATCATCATTACTATTATGGGGATTCACAGTTTTTTTTTCTGAAAGGCAAATAATTAAGAAATATTTTCAATGTTTGTTAGAAACTTTTAAGATCCACTACACTGAATAAGAAACCTTGAAATCAGCAGCGAGAAAGAAAATACGTGGAGGGCATTGTACTGATTCATCCTAAATTTGTGATGTCAGTAATGGGCACTAAGTTTCAGGACACGTCAGTTGTAATTTAATTTCCGCAGATAAACTTTAAGTAGTGGCGCGGTGGGGTAGTGATTAGCGCGTTGGACTTCACATCTGAAGGTCGGTGGTTCCAGACCAATTCCCTGCCGTCGTGTTGTTTCCTTAGACAAGGAACTTTACTGCACATCGTCTCTCTCCACCCAGGTGTATAGAATGGGTACCGGCGACATACTGCTGGGGGTAACCCTGCGATGGATTAGCATCCCATCCAGGGGGGAGTAGCAATACTCTTAGTTGCTTCGTGCTACAGCTCTTGGCCGTGTGGGCCGCCTTGGCTCGTGTGCGACTTTACCTTTTAACCTATTGAAAGGTGGCAAGTAAGATATCATGAATAGGCTGACTTAACTGAGCCTCTGTGGTGCTTATCATTCACGTACAGACATTCTTGTTGAAAAGCCAAATGACACACCTTGTTTCTTCCGAAAATGTTACTCTTATGAAAAGAGTGGCAAAAAGATAGACTGGTTGAAATGTTTTGGAGGGTTCATCTTTTCTTTTTTCTTTTTTTTCCTACAGATTTCAACGAGTGTCTGAGCAGCCGTCATAACTGTGACGTCAACGCATGGTGCACAAACACCGCGGGCTCATATAAATGTTTCTGTAAAGAGGGGTATCATGGGAATGGATTCAAATGTGAAAAGTGAGACGATGTTGAAGTGTAGAGTGTTCAATTACAACAATATTTTTCTCACTCGCTGTGCTCGTTCATATCTTCGCGCCGCCGTGCAATATCCTCTATATAATCCACTTCTGATCTTTGAATAGTCTACTCTATTTCAGTATCATCAATGCCAATTTGGCAATAAGGGCGCTTATGAGAAAGGAGGGGGTGAATACCAAAACAATATTCAAAGGGGTTTGCCTTTTTTGAAAAGGGGCGCTTACTGGAAGGAGGACGCTAGATCGATCATTACGGTGGTACAAAATTGTAATTCCTCGCGAAGCGAGGAGGGCCGAAGGCCCTCCGAGCGTAGCGAGGTTTATAAATTTTTCGCGTGGGGTTCGCGCGAGGATCGCTAAGGGCGGTCAAATCTCGATCGGCCGATATATATTTCGATGGTGTCCGCACAGTTGCCTAGCAACAAAACCAAATCGCGACCGCTGACAGTTGTGCACTCTCATGTTTCTTCGGTGTGTTTCTTCATTTCTTGCTTGCTTCGCTGCGTTTATTTGGGTGCTGATATGTTTATTCATCGTCTGTGAACAAGCAAGCAACGCCTGATTAAACAAGTGGCTGAAAATCCATTCCGGGGGAGATTTACAACTGAAACTCAGCGTGAACGCCGACTTGAAATTCAGCGCGAACAACGAAGGCGAAAGAGTCGACGACAAGAAAGCCGTGCCTGAGCTTCGCGAGGTTCTGCGAGTCACGTATTTCTAGTTAAATGTTTAAATTTTACTGAAGCAGCACAATTGACTTGTTAATAGCAGAGCAAGCAGAAGCAGAAACACAAAAATCCACTGACACTCCAATCTTCCGATCGATTGTCTGATGCACAAACCACCATCTTTTGCCTGCTTGGTCAATCATTTTCCTAGTACCCAGATTCCTGAAACGTGCGCGCCAGTGAAATAAACAAAGATGGCGGTCTGCGGAAAAGATGTAGGTTTCATCGCTTGATCACTCATTCTTACCTTTTTTTGCACATGTAACAAATCCAGGCGTTTTCCTAACTCTTCAGCAGCGGAAAGAAATTCGAAAACGTGGAAAAACGAGTGTTTTGCTCGGGCTTTTGCATTTGTGAGCGGGAGAATTTTTTTTGGAGGACAGTAAGCGTTTAGCCTGTGGCCGTTTTCACCAAAGCAGGTAAGCTATCCTACTCACAATTTAAAAAAAAGTCTGCTTGCAACTTTTTGTTAGCTTTTGCAACATAACAGTCGATCAGTGAACTTCCCTTCCATGTTTGAAAGGCCCGTGGCGGTCACTCAGCGGTCAAATAATCTCCGAGTGAAAGAGGTGTAAAAGCCATAAATCACTTTAGAAGACCTACCATTAATCACTGGTTGGTTAACCATGCAGGCAAACGGGAATTATCTCGGCTAAAATAACTTAAAGTACAATATCATTTAAGTTCATACTTTCAGTAGCTGATAAAATTTAAATTGCAGCAAGGATTTCGCTCAGTTTGCCGTTTGATCTTAGTTTTGTTGTTTTGCCAATCTGTGGTCATCCGATGGACTGTTAAGAGGCATTCCGTGTAAAAACCGACCGGTCGATTTTCGATGGAAAATAGATTTCTTTCATTTTCTGTGCAGAAGTGCAACATTATAAGTAAAGTACAAAAATCGCATTTGTTTGGCTTCATTTGGTTTTCTACCTGTTTTAGGCCGATAGTTCCGATGCGACCTCTGAACAAGGAAATCCTTCGACCGGAACCCCGATTTTAACACTAAACTCGAGATAGCATAAAACAACACAGAGTTGCCAAAAGCAGCTTATATTTACTCCATACCTTAAATAGGCCATGTTTATTATTTTCACTGCTAAAGTAACTTATTCTGTCTTGTAGGAATTTTGTTAGAATTTTTTTAGTACACCGACCTACAGACATCACGAACGCCATTGATAAGGTGCCTCCATTAAAATCAACATTTCTTAAAAGTGGGACCTGCCCTACAGCTCATTCTCTGATCAGACAATAGATCAAGGTCTGGTCTAAAAGTAACTATAATAAAATTTGTCGGCACTCATCATATGGTTATGGAAAAACCTAAACAAAATTAACAAAAACTGCAACATTCACAACTTGACTTAATATGACTCGGTCAATTCAAAGACATTTTGATTTACCTACATTACAACTGAAAGCATTTTAAACCCAAGGCGTATTCAAAAATAGACCATAGAACAGTTTTCGAGCATAACTGGATCAATTTTACCTGAATTACCTCGGAATTCTTCCGAGCTTTTCGAAGTTCACATCGATGAGCGTTAACGGCCAGTTTGTTGTCACGCAATACTCTACATGTGGTACAGCAGCATACGGATTGCCGCTTGAAAAGGCCAAAAGTTCATTGACATGGAGTCATGGAAGACATAAATACAATAACCTTGTCTTCGCCAGCGTTTTTTCCAGAGTACTGCGTTCAGTAAGTGAGGTCCAAGATGACTGCTGTGTACGGAAGCCAAAGTACTCCTCGAGTGTTGATGGTTGTTTCGACACTTAAAGCAAAACACCAAACGCTATTCTTCCTTCATTGGCTGTTACAACGGTCTACAAAAAAAGAAAACCATTCTAACAATACAAACAGTTAAGTACTTTGAACAAATTGGCCACTTTACCTTCGTGCAATCGGTGAAAATCCCTCACGTGCAACGACTGTTTCAATTGAGAAAAGCAAGTATGTTCATGTTATGTATAGACCGCTGACCATAAGTACTGAGATAAAATTGGCAGCCGCATTTTGGGCGGGATTTGGACGCAGTGAAATCATACTTTTGGCCTATTGTCCAAAGTTAAACATGTTAACAAGATTATTCCATTTCTTATTGCTGCAAAACCAGTCCGGCCTGTCGAATTTCTTCGGGGATAAAGACGTAAAACGTTTATAATAATCACGCAGGGAAACAAAAGATTTGTAAATATGTTGTATACTCTTCTCTACTGTGAACCACTAAACCTCAGCGGTGTTTCTCGCAAAGCGGCGTGCTCCAACTTACCTTACACGTAGACGTCTGCTCCCCAAACTGTAATGAACCTGCATGAGCAGGAGCCCTAGCCTCATGGGGTAGTAGTGGAGATCAGACTATACACATAGAGGTTTCTTGAATTAAAATCGTGACCAGAACGTTTGGTACACTAAGGATTAAATCTATTACAACGTCAACAAAATATACTGCCTCCCTCTCCTTGAACAAGGAATCCAACACATCTCGGATAACTTGTACAGTTTCGTACTTCAGCATTGTTTAGGAGGTGCGGGGAAAGGCTTCTCCTAGTTCCTTTGGGGGTGCTATGTTATAACCTATTTTTACATTGATTACGAAGAGGATACCAAAAAGTGAAGTTTATCTAAACTAATTGGCCACGGTCAGTGACGGTTGTACCTTTGTAGTGGGAAATATTGATGTCCCTTTTTTTCGGTGGTAGTTTTGGAAGATGACAGATGGGATCTTGACGACAAGAGATGACCTAAACAGTTTTGCTGCAAGCTGCTATGGCATAATGTTCATGCAGCTAGATTTTGTTTGCAATTATAAGGTCTTTAACCAGGTCGGTCAAGTCCTCCCCTTTCGCCTTATCTTAACGATACACTAACGTCAGCTCCGTTTTCTCGGTCACATATTGAGGAAACCAGACAAGAAGCCGATTAATAAGTTCCCGCCACAAACCAGCCATTTCATAAGAACAAGATGGTCGGACACCCGAAGGCCATGTCTGTCCATTATATAGGGTCCTAAACAAAGAGTTTTTCCATCACCCAAAACAATAAGGAGGGCCACCCAACACCAGGGACAGTGGCATCGTCCCGTGGCTGACGGCAGTTTTGCGGTCGGCTGAGTAGTAGTAGACAGGTTTGAGGCCCAACGCTCCACGAAAGTGCGCGAGAGAAATCGAAAGCTGAATTGTTAGTCAGGGCACCTCTTCTTTCGCCTAGCGCGTATTTGAGGGAGATTTCATTTCCGAATCCCGCGTCTACGCCTCTCTGCCGTCAAGTGAGAGAAATATCATCGCCCTTGACCCTTTGAGACCGGTTGCAAAAAATGCATAAGTAGTCTCAATGTATTCCACGAACGAATTTGTCATAGCGTTAAGTAGTCTCAGTGTATTCCACGAACGAATTTGTCATAGCGCAAATTTGTCTCAAATCAACTGCCTCCCTTTTATGGATACAAACATGGTTATTTTAACAGCCTGGATTCAGCTACTGAGAGTGCAGGCAAAGTTTCTGGAGCGGCCACTTTATAACTAATTGATATCGCTGCGAAACCTCTGCATGGTTTCAGTCTTGTTTAAGCTAGCTAATAGAACAGCTATTTTTGTTTCAAATTCAGCTATTTTTATTTCAAATTGTCATTCCCACGGCGAGTTTTAAGTTGTAGAAATTTGACGCGTTTTTGGTGCTCTTTCCTTATTCACTTTTCCTGCTCTCTCGCAGCCTGGAACAGGTTACGAACAGTGCAGTTTGTTGACTGTCTTCCATCAGTACCACCATTAATGACCAGCTAATAATAGCTCGTTGCCTTCGTTTCAGTACCTTTGAATTGCAGATCCTACTAGGCAAAAGATTGTATCCTATGGCTCTGAAAGGTCACAATTCAGATCTTTACTCCAATTCTTCCGAAGCTCTAACTGATGTGTCTACTGTATAAACTCCCTACCTACTTCACCTTATCTGAGGAAAATTCTTGTTTCTTGGGTTTCTGGCAGATACCACGCAGCTCTTAACAACCTCTAATTTCATTGGACCTTGGTATCACGCAGTTCTATTGTTTTCATTGCTAGGGTCCGTTGTTGTTTCTGGTGAAGCCTAAGAGAAACACCAGGGAAGAACTCCTACTCGGACAGGAAGGTAGTGGATAGGGAGGGGGAGGGGGCATGCCACAAAACGTGGCCTCAAGGGGGATGTTCACATGACAAACAAGTGAACACAGCTATGGACATCTGCAATACTTGAATAAAGCAGTTTGATCGACAAATAGCCTTTCCGAAAAAATGGCAGCCATCTTGCTAGCCTGCGAGCAAGCTCTCGCAGGCTATCATCCCGCTTATGCAAATTTGTTTATTAAAAAGGGGGCTGGGGCTGACCAAAATAATCCTGTTTCCCCACTTCCCCTTCAAGATATAAAATGTCCCCTGAACTTTATTAGGGGTAAATGCGTCCGCGCGCCCTACTAATGTCTGGACAGCGGACTTAACAATAACATTACTCGCTTGAGTATCTACAGTCGTTCGTTGCGCACATGGGGAATTTTCGCCGATTGTACGAAGGTAAAGTGGCCAATTTGTTCAAAGTACTTAACTGTTTGTATTGTTAGAATGGTTTTCTTTTTTTGTAGACCGTTGTAACAACCACTGAAGGAAGAATAGCGTTTGGTGTTTTGCTTTAAGTGTCGAAACAACCATCAACACTCGAGGAGTACTTTGGCTTCCGTACACAGCAGTCATCTTGGACCTCACTTACTGAACGCAGTGCTCTGGAAAAAAAGCTGGCGAAGACATGGTTATTGTATTTATGTCTTCCATGACTCCATGTCAATGAACTTTTGGCCTTTTCAAGCGGCAATCCGTATACTGCTGTACCACATGTAGAGTATTGCGTGACAACAAACTGGCCGTTAACGCTCATCGATGTGAACTTCGAAAAGCTCGGAAGAATTCCGAGGTAATTCAGGTAAAATTGATCCAGTTATGCTCGAAAACTGTTCTATGGTCTATTTTTGAATACGCCTTGGGTTTAAAATGCTTTCAGTTGTAATGTAGGTAAATCAAATTGTCTTTGAATTGACCGAGTCATATTAAGTCAAGTTGTGAATGTTGCAGTTTTTGTTAATTTTGTTTAGGTTTTTCCATAACCATATGATGAGTGCCGACAAATTTTATTATAGTTACTTTTAGACCAGACCTTGATCTATTGTCTGATCAGAGAATGAGCTGTAGGTCAGGTCCCACTTTTAAGAAATGTTGATTTTAATGGAGGCACCTTATCAATGGCGTTCGTGATGTCTGTAGGTCGGTGTACTAAAAAAATTCTAACAAAATTCCTACAAGACAGAATAAGTTACTTTAGCAGTGAAAATAATAAACATGGCCTATTTAAGGTATGGAGTAAATATAAGCTGCTTTTGGCAACTCTGTGTTGTTTTATGCTATCTCGAGTTTAGTGTTAAAATCGGGGTTCCGGTCGAAGGATTTCCTTGTTCAGAGGTCGCATCGGAACTACCGGCCTAAAACAGGTAGAAAATCAAATGAAGCCAAACAAATGCGATTTTTGTACTTTACTTATAATGTTGTACTTCTGCACAGAAAATGAAAGAAATCTATTTTCCATCGAAAATCGACCGGTCGGTTTTTACACGGAATGCCTCTTAAAGTTTTTGTTAAGACCCAAAAGGCGATAAGTTGTGAGGATGGAGATGCAAAAACGGGGTGTTACTAAAACGAGTAATGCAGTAACGAGTAACGCAGTAACGAGAAAACGAGTAACGGGAAAAATTTTCCAAGGGTAAAAGATAGAAAACGAGTAACGGGAAAAAAATTGAAAGGCAAAAATTAAAAGAAAAAGAGTAACGGTAAAAAATGAAAAGGGTGAAAATTACACTGAATAATAATAATTACTTAGGCAATGTAGAACTTAACTGTAATAAAAGGAATAATGTGATCTGAAAGCCTTTGATGTGTGTTGGTGAAAATGTTGTATTTAATGTCATTCTCGGGCAGGCTCCATAAAGAAGCTATGAAGAAGTTTTTTTCCGAATTTAATGAATTACTCGATATATATATTTCAAATCCCCGTTCTCACTGCAGTGAGCAGCGATGGTGCATTCGCTAGACTTCGAATAGTAATAGGCGGTGTCTAGATACCCGCCAGCCGGGTAGGAATGTTACAAGACTATTAAATACCCGGCAGTCCGACATTTTCGATGGGACCGAAAGGCTTATTCTAACGTTCTGAAAGTATTCGATATTTGTTTAGAATTGCCAAGCGATTCAGAAAAGTATTTTAGTTTGGTAGTTGACGAGTTTTCTGAGCTTGTGCATACTAGAAAATTGCGATGTTTGCGACACTTATTAGTGGCCAGACCCGCTAGTCAGAAACACACAGAATTCCTCCACTCTGGAAGAACTGGAAGATTGTTTACAATTACTAAGCGATTAAAAGACTAATTTGGTTTTGTAGTTGGCGAACTTTCAAAGCTTTAGCAAGCTATACAATAGCTGTAGCTCACTTCCAGACCCGCAGTTTCGCCGGAAAAAGCTAAATTAACTGCCCGGCATTTCAAGAGTTTGGCGGCTCAGAGGTTTCAAATACATTTTTCAAATTATTGAACTAATATTTCAGTGATATTGATACAGAAACGAATAATCAGTGTTTCTGTTAATGAATCTATTTATACATAAAAACGATTGCAGGAATGAATGAAATGAACCGAAACTCAAACTTGGCAGCTCTGGCTAAAAGTGTCGCGAAAATAACGATTTTCTACTGTGCACAAACTCAGAAAATTTGTCAATTACAAAACCAAATTGGTCTTTTAAATTGCTTAGTAATTCTAAACAAACTTCCAATACCCCCAGACGTTTCAATGAGAAATTCTGTGCGTTTCTGACTTGCGGGTCTTAAGCTACTAATAACTCTATAAAATAAGGTGTCGCAAACATCACGATTTTCTAGTATGCACACTCAGAGCACACGCTCAGAAAACTCGTCAACTACCAAACTAAAATACTTTTCTGAATAGCCTGGCAATTGTTAACGAATATCGAATCCTTACAGAATCCAGTTCTTCCAGAGCGGAGGAGTTCTGTGTGTTTCTGGCTAGCGGGTCTGGCCACTAACAAGTGTCGCAAACATCGCAATTTTCTAGTATGCACAAGCTCAGAAAACTCGTCAACTACCAAGCTAAAATACTTCTCTGAATCACTTGGCAATTCTAAACAAATATCGAATATTTTCAGAACGTTAGAATAAGCCTTTCGGTCAAAACCCATCGAAAATGTCGGACTGCCGGGTATTTAGTCTTGAAATATCCGTGCCCGGCTGCCGGGTATCTAGGCCCTGTCATTAAAGGAGCTACGTCACGGATAACGCAACTTGAAAAAGCTGGCAAGTTTTTTCAAGTTTGTCATTCGTAATCCGTCTTAATCTCCCTCAGTCGTAACCATCCTTGTTTAGATTTGGTTAATTATTACTTCTTTGGTGTTATTCTAACTTAGGAAACTATTATTTTGAGGTTTCCGTTTATGAGAAAATAATTTTGTCAGATCAGAAAAATGAATGAAAACGCCGTGACAAAGTTCCTTTAAAAAAGTCTAGCGAATGCACCATCGCTGTACACTGCAGTGAGAACGGGGAATTGAAATGTAAATCGGTTAATTTATTAAATTCGGAAAAGATCTTCTTCATAGCTTCTTTATGGAGCCTGCCCGAGAATGACATTAAATACAACATTTTTCACCAACACACATCAAAGGCTTTCAGGTCACATTATTCGTTTTATTACAGTTCTACATTGCCTAAGTAACTATTATTATTCAGTGTAATTTTCACCCTTTTCATTTTTTACCGTTACTCTTTTTCTTTTAATTTTTGCCTTTCAATTTTTTCCCGTTACTGGTTTTCTATTTTTTACCCTTGAAAAATTTTTCCCGTTACTCGTTTTCTCGTTACTGCGCTTCTCGTTACTCGTTACTCGTTACTGCATTACTCGTTTTAGTAACACCCCAAAAACGTTTTGTTTCAAAAATTTTAAGGACATGAAGTCAATGTTAACTGTTTAAAAACATTGACTTTTTGGTTATTCAAATTTTTAAAGCAAGTCTTGTCTCATTATCCAGTGGCCCTCTTGTTGCCATATTTAAACCAAAGGATTCCATGTTGGAAGTAACTCAGTTTTGTGTGATTTTATTTGTGTTTGTTTCCAGTAAAGTCTGCTTCCCATCAATTTTTGCCTTTTTTTTTTATATCTACATCTGTAAAACTATCTTAGTTTTGTGACAGAAGGGCGGTTATGTTGTATAATTTAAGTTAGGGTTCCCATTGATAGCAGATGCTTTAACTTCTGAAAGGGCTGCTGTTTTGAATTTTAAATAGAGGAGTCTAATCTTAATGGCAACAGAAAGCTTTAGGATATCTCCACAGTTACCACCTTTTATAGCTTTCCCTGACAGATCTTTTGTTTTGAAACCTTTTCTTTCAGGAGGAGATTTTAAAGAAGACCAGTACCCAGTAATCTTGAATATAAGTTCATGAGCTTACGTTGAGGCTGGTCATTATTTTAGAAAACGTTTGTGAACCAAAGGATTTTCACACAGTTATTGTCCTGTCATTAAGCTTTCAAAAAGCTTACTCCACAAAGTACAATAAGTGAAAAAAATTGCAGCTCTTGACTTAACTTATAATTTCCTATTATGATAAACCTTTCTATGGAAAGCTGCATTCATGTTTTTCCCACTGTTTGATGATATCGTCTTTTAACCTTGTTCAAAACCTGGCCTCACGATATTGCTTGCAAATGCAGGTGTTGCTTTTTTCTTGAAAGATATTTCCCTTAGTTACGGTTGGTTTTGCAACTTTTCATTTTAAAATGTCTCCAGTTACTCTTTAAGAGACACCAATGGCAAACTCGCTATTCCTCTACCCCATACAAACTTTACGAAAAATAGTGTCAGTTACTCTGGAGCATTTCTTTGGAATAGAGCTCATGCTGAGCTGTGACAGGTGGACTCTCGTGGGGCCCTCAGAGCTTGCTGCAAGTAATTCTTCTGAAGATCTATCTGCATGGAACTTATGTAAAGTAGGCTTGTAGTCTAATTAGGTTTTGTCATAATGTTAATGTGTTAGCAGTTTTTGTATAGAAATAGTGTTTTTAAGTCCTGATGAGTTGACCGTGGTTAAAGGAGCTACGTCACGGATAACGCAACTTGAAAAAGCTGGCAAGTTTTTTCAAGTTTGTCATTCGTAATCCGTCTTAATCTCCCTCAGTCGTAACCATCCTTGTTTAGTTTTGATTAATTATTACTTCTTTGGTGTTTTTCTACCCTAGGAAACTATTATTTTGAGGTTTCCGTTAATGAGAAAATAATTTTGTCAGATCAGAAAAATAAATGAAAATGCCGTGACATAGTTCCTTTAAATAAAGTTATCCATTCATTCTTTAATTTCAATCAATAAAGGGACTGTTCCCTTTTTATGGGGTAGGGGGCAAGTGGATTTTTTTTAGGGGGGAGGGGGATGTAAAAGAAAAGGGACACCTGAAAAAGGAGTCTGCAAATAACATGGTTGTTAACCTCATGAGTTTATCTGTTAAAAGGAGAAATGAACTTTCCTTATTTCATGGTCATCCAAAACAAATAGACCTCTGAGGGGTCCAAGTAAATTTTTGGTCCATAAAACTTCATTGCCCCCCCCCCCTCCCCCTCCCCAACTGGTCTCACATACTCTAGGTTTTCATTTCAGCAGATTGAGAGTTCAACTAAATGGAAGACCACGGCAGCTGTGTATGCAACTTAGGCAGTTGCAAAAAAAGTCTGGGTACGATATTTTCGCAAAAATCCTTTTAATTCTTTTGCCATATCAACTTCTTATTTTTGCCTCAGCTATATGTTCCATTTTTTAATGCCAACTGGTCTCACATACTCTAGGTTTCCATTTCAGCAGATTGAAAGTTTAACTAAATGGAAGACCATGGCAGCTTATTATTTTTCGCAAAAATCATTTTAATTCCTTTGTCATATCAACTTCTTATTTTTGCTTTAGCTATATGTTTCATTTTTTAATGTCAGAAATATTTTACATCCAAAAAGTGGTTTTTGAGGTGGATGCCATTTTTTACCTCCCTCTTGTAAATGAACTTGTCTTTCTTCCTGTTTCAAATACAAATTATCTTCCAATGCGACAAACATTACACATTTCCATTGAAGTTCAACTTACTTTATTGATAAACAGTACTTGCTCTTGCATAGAAGTCTGTTATAATAATGAATCTAACAACAGCAGGAAGGCAAAACTTTTGCCTGCTTATCATAACTTTTCAATTCACTGTCGCCCATTTCTCAGATTTGGAATCCCTTGCTGTGATTTTCTTCATAATGAATTATTGAATGGCCATAGTGTTTTCTCTCAAAAACTGAGTTTATACCTTCCTCTGGACGTTTAAAGATAATGTAGCCTGCACACAGATGTCTCCTATTTCCCTTGCTTCCTTTGAAGCAAGGGAAATAGGAGACATCTGCACACAGGCTTAAGATAATGTTGATGTGCATAGGTAAAGTTACCTATCAATAATTTTAGCAGAGTTTTGACCAAGAAAACGTCCACAAAGTCCTTGTGACACATTATCTTAATAATAAGGGACTAGTAAGTTTTAATAATGTCTACATTTTTAAATGTAGACAAAAGCAAGTGGGAATTAAATAAAGCCCAGAGAACCATTTGCTACAAATTATGTACATTTCTGTTTCCAGCACGCTGGTTGTACACACAGTGCAAGGTGATGTTAATGTCTGGGCAACTATTCAAAGGTTTTGGGGGGCAAAGGAAAACTCAAAAGTTTAATAAGGATGCAAAATGTGCTGATGAAAGTTTTATGATGTAAGAAGGACAAAAAAGTAGTCATTCCTGACAAGTATTTAAGGACCCGCGACAACGATACTTTCCTGTTAACATGAGGGCCTGTGCCATACTTTATTTTCAAGCGAGCTATCAAGATCTGTGTGGGAAAAATGAAATTTATGTCAAAAGTTAACATCAGTAATAATAACCACTGAGATATCAACTTGAGCAGCAACAGTGATGTCAACAAAATCACTTTTTCATATTTCTTCTGCAGTTCACATATATGAGTATTTGGTATATTCACTCTCATTAATGTACAAAAAACTGTTAAGTACCTCATTTAGCAGGATAACAAAAACTGAACATATTTGCAAAGAAACATGCATACGTTTGTGTGACAAAATCGAGTGAAGCACTGTGTCACGCCATTCAAAAGACACAAATATGTCAACCGACTTTGGCCTTCATTTTGACCAACCAGTACAACATTTAAATATAGTTTGATGTCACCAAATCATTAAGGTAGTCCCTGAAACTCATCTCTCCAAGCCAATTCCCATATCACGAATTAGTTTTTTTGGCTATGATAAAAAATACAGAGGCAACCCGATTTAAAACAATAATTAAAAGGTCCACAAAATTGACATTTGGCACAAAGTAAATTTGAACTTAGTACTACTTGGTGGACACTTTACATTAGTGGTTTGTTGTAATTTTTGAGGTGTAGAAGGACTAAAATGTGTGATATCATTTAACCAATATTTTGAAAATGAAGCTCGACCCGCGGAGCTTCGTTCGGCAAGAGGGTATTGGAGGTACACCGTCAAAATAAACCAAAATCTGCCAACAGCTAGTATATGAGTTGACCCATCCCTCATTGATGGGAATTCCCATATCACGAACGGAAACAAAAGTCTCGGAGGTTTGATGACAAATCGTAATTTGAGGTCACAGAAAATCTAAATTTATCGATCACAACAATTTCACTTCGCCTGATAATAAAAAGTGTTTAAGTAATACCCTAAGTGAACCCAGAAAACGGTAGAACAAGTTCATTTCAATGTTGCATTCGATTTTTATGACGAAATAATGAAAACTGACGAGGTAAGATGCCCTTGTTGAACGACACCGTGAAATTGAGAATGACAACAACATGGTTCCTTCAAAACCGCGAGATGAAGCAAACAAAAACCCTAAATACAAACTCAAGGAGCAAAATATGCGATCTACTTACCACAACAGACATTGTCCTTTCGGTAGGCGTTAAGTATGACGTGAAGATAAGGACAGATAAGTTCATCGAAACCGGCCCCGCCATGTAAGGGTTGCTGACAATCCGCCATCTTAACGGTCAACACGTCCACATGAAAAGGTCTTCAGCTTTCAGCGGCGGCAAAATTGCCACAAGCGATGCCAAACAAGCTTATCTGTCTCCATATTGAGTTCCTTTTTATGGCAAAATGCTCCACTTGGTTTCTCGACGACTTATTTATAATGCTTACCCTTTAAAGTTTAGGTTGTCAAATTCAACCGCGCCGAAAACCGCGTGCTCATTGAAAATACCCAAAACAAAAAGGTTTGAAAACTTTTTCGCTTTTTCGCGACAAAAGTCTCCCTTGCTTGTACAGGGTGGTCCCTGGATGAATTCCTAAAGCGTGACCATTCTATCATCAGGTGTTTATAATGCTCCATGTGTACGATACCCTTGTGAGACCTCTAAAATGGTTCTGTGTTTTTTTTTTTTTGCAGAAGCGAGCCACCGTAATTCAGAGCAGAAAGATAAGAACCCAAAAGTATTGCGTGACAGTTACTACATTGTGCGTGGCGTTACATCCGACCGCTGGTCTAGGGGGACGCGGGCTTTGGGAACGAGAATGGTACCGGAGTTGAAAGGAGGAGTTACTTGACACATTGGGATACATTGTTGACTGAGGAGAAGAGACTTAGACCCAAGGGGGGGGGGGGGGCCCTCCCTGCTTAGACCACTCGAGACCTACTGAACACCCTCTAGGAAAACAGTTGTTACCTCATGCAAGAGTTAAACAAACGGAAAGCTACTGACTGGCTTTTGGCTACAGTCTTTTCTCTTGGAGTTCTTCTTGGATGGATTTGTGGGCTAATATCTGGGGACGTTACTTCACGTATTGCTGCAAGATCGCACTATCTATTATTGAAGGGAAGACCGTCTCTGCCATTATTCACCGCGGCCAGTCTCTTCCAAAACGTTTCACAGTTTTCCCTAACTGCAAGATGCTTTTAATGCCATGTATAGCCCGCACACGTCCGCGCAAGGTACCCCATCATTGTCGCCTTTCTGTGGCATTTAATTTTTTTTTCCTGTACCAAAACTGAAGACATTTGTGAAAGCCGTAGAGATTCAAATGGAACCACCAAGGAATTCTAAAGGTTGAGTTGATTGCCTTAGTGGATCATTATGCGTTTCTGGGAAACTCCCCACCTACTCCTTCCTTAACCCAACATTTTGCCCTAAGTGATAATAACTTAATAAGTTAGTGTTAATGTTGGGTGAGGCGAGGGGTAGGTGGGGAGTTTCCTAGAAACGCATAATCTTTGGCCTCAAGGTATAAATTGATTTAAAATAATCCATCTTACTTTTGCATGCGTAGTGCGCTGGCCTTTGAGTGAGTTGACCATGTTTTGTTACAAACCTTTCCTTTTTAAGTTGCAATTGTTTATGAGCAGAAACTTGTTAGCATAAGAGCAACGTGATTTGCATATAAAAAGCAGTAAGTTTTGTATCAAAAGGAAGTAAACTCAAGTTTGACTTCGACGTAAAGGCCAGGTCACCAGACATGGATTATTCTAATTTCATCACGGTTAAGATTATGTTATCGATAAGAGGAATTAAAGCTTTTTACCAAAGTTGCGTTACCCAGACAATCAAGCAAGTTTCCACTACGTTTCACAGCTACCATGGAGCCAGTGCCAGTGCCAGTGCAGAGTTTATTTGAGTTTAGCTTTACAGCCAGGATGCTGTAAAGCTGAGATCAATTTCGTTCTCGCCTTTGTTGTAATGTACTCTTAGAGACGACAAAAAGTATGACTGCTGCAAAACACTTCACATATATATTCAAGTATTTTTAGAGCAATGCTTTTCTGCCGTTTATTCCTTTGAATACGCAAATTTGACGTAATAAACTTCTATTTCCCAAGACAGTCTATTTTCTTTTAGTTTTCAGGTACGGTGCTTAACAAGACTTTGAAGCCAAAAACTCGGCTTCTCGTTCGTTGAAAACCTGGGAAAATAGTCATAATTAAGTAAGGAAAGGAAAATCATGGTGAATTTTAAGCTCGGTGAATAAATAAGAAAGTTGGGATATTCAGTAGTCACGAGCGTAGAACACTTCTCTGGTCCATCCGTAAAAAATACTGGAATAGATCGAGCTATTCTGGGAAAAAAGGACAGTTTTCGTTTTCATTACCAAACAGTTTTGCTTTCATGAAAGTAATACCTCATCCCTCTTCTTCCTAAAGGCGCTTATAACATAGAGGGCACAATGAATGCTGAATGCCTATTGGTTGAGACATTTTCGGACGAGGGCAAAATTACTAATTCCTGTTTGGCCAAGCGACTCGGGCAATTTTGTGAAAACTTTGAAAATACGCGTGAAAATTTATCCTTAATTCTACGCGGCCTCATGCAGTTACAAGTAGAAATTCGTGAGCTGTAAACTGGAAGTGGTTCTTTATTTAAAGATAATTTGGTGGTGGTGAACAATAAAAACGCTTCTGTCTCGAGAACATCGATATGATAGTTTCCTTTGAAAGTTTAATGTTCTTAGAGAAGGTCACTCCAGAAACGGTGTATTTTTTGAAATCGCTAATAAAAAGATAACACTAAGTTGAGTTACTGACCGTGGTTTTAGCTTATAAAGTGGATCCGATTCCACTGAAATTCCTCTCCAAAGAGGGCCAAAATTCCACACTGCGCCCGCGCCATTTTGAACGTACTTAGCAGCCTGGCCTTCCTGTCCGTGACGTCAAAATGTACAACGAGACCAGCGGTCGGGTAACGTGGGCTCTAAAAAACGAGCCCACTTTACCCAGCCGCTGGTAGGTACATTTCGGTAAAAGAAACTCGAATGGAGCGGCTTTTTTGGGCAGTTTCTGGCCTCCAACAGAATGTGCTCTTTACACATGTCCCACATTCTTTCCTGAAGGATTTGTGGAAAGATCCAATAATAGAGCTAAGGTGTGCTTGACGTTTTCTTCTTTCGGGGACTTGTAACCTACGGAGGCTCTCCATGTTTGAGGTTACCAACCACCAGAATTTGTTCTTACGTTCGGTGGGTCGTTTCATTCGTAATTTTACGATACTTTAGAGTTATCTTAACAAAAAAAATCCTCGAAGTAGTGGTGTAAACTCCATAAAAGCGCCCTCTGTTTATCGATTTCATTTTAATAGTGCTTAGAGAGAGTAATAATAGTAATAATAATTAACAAAAGTTCATGAGGGGTGTGAAAGGTGTTGCCCAACGCTCATGATTTCAGATCAAGGCCCAATCAGATATCCTTAATAAAGATATGAAATCTTCGCCATACCCACTTCAGTAACGGATCAATGTTTTTTTTAATCTAACCACGTATAGCTACGTATTACTATCAAGAGGTACCCGAAAGTGGACAAGAGTTATCATCCATTTCTGACACGTTACTTTCAACTCTAGTGAGCTTTTAAATAATTCAATTAAGCCTTTTCACAATCGACGATTTGTTTCTTCGTTCGCCCGGGAGAGAGTTTATTTTATCCATGCGCACAAGGTCCAGAGGAGGTAAATTTGTACGCAGGAATTACCCTTCGTACGTCTTACCTTGTAAAATACATAACCTCGTCATTTTGACCAAAAATTTGCCCAACCTTCGTGAATCCAATTTGAACGGCTTCCTTTTCTTTCCATACGCTGTATTTCTCGATCTTCGCGCTCGCTTAGTACGCCCTATTGTTCTCCAGATGGAAAATTGCTCTTTAAACCGCAGACCTTCCTTCTGCGGTCGCCTAACACGTTGCCCGAAGGGCAAGGGCTTTTCTTCGGAAAGCCAAGCTTCCCTTGGCAAAACACTTCGCTAGTGCAAACAAATTAAAAAATACAGACATATTCATGGTCGATTGCAATGTTAGTAGACTTGCCCACAAGTCGAGCGCTGATGATGTATAATGGACCGTGAACACGAAGCAATGAAAAGAATACAATTGGAATGTAGAATGCACTGGGAATAATAGACTCAAAACGGTATTAAAATATTCACGATTTTTCACGTCTCGCGATGAAGTTTGATCAATACAGTTAAAGTCAGGGTGTCTGTAAAACCCGGAACACACCCGGAACACCCCGGAACACCCCGGAACACCCCGGAACACCCCCGGAACACCACCGGAACAGCCCGGAACAGCCCGGAACAACCCCGGAACACCCCTGGAACATCCCATAACACCCCGTAACATCCCATAATGACCCGGAATACCCTCAATACAGCCAGGAACACTCTTGAACACCTAAAAATAGTGGTCAGCGGTCAGACCGCTCACGCATAGACTGACCCGAGGACATCCGAAGATTAACGAAGATTTCCGAATTTTTCGGGAGACCTTGTGGATCACCCGAAGACAAATGACAAAAATAAAATAAAAAATAACATTGGTGTCCTTTAGATCGACAAAGATTTGATTTTGAATATTTCAATTCAATTATTGAAGTTGTTGTAACTCATGCGAGATTTGCATTATAACTCTCGACAAACCGATGTGACGTCTATAAGTAAAATTCTGGGGGTGGGCATCCCGAATAATAATTCAATTCACCATATAACACGTCACGGTCGCGATAACTTACTCTTGGGCATTGCGTGACAGATTTTGCACACAAAACAAAACAGATTTTGCAGGCTGCTAAACGTCTATAAGATTTATTTTGTTTCCGTAAAGGCTGTTCCTTTTCAAATTTTCTAGCTAGTACTACCGCATTTTCTCAATAAGTGCCCCACGTGCTGTTACTGTACGAACTGGGCAAAGAAACACCGCCGTTCCTTCTAGAGACCAATTAGAAAAATGTTTGAATAGGTTTTGAGAAGTAAGTTGTAACTCAAGGTTCATCGCAATGTATAAAGTTGGCTTATTGATGGAGCACACGAACTTTGCAAAGTTCAAGGAAATGTGATATGTACTCTCATTGTTGATATTTTCCTTTTTTCGTTTACTGAATTTTTTCTCTTAAAGTCTAACTAGATCTTGTGAAAGAAAATAAAATACTTGTTCCTTTTCTCGCTATAAGAGTGTAAACTCGTTCGATCCGTTTGCTCCCGGGTTACGTTGTGACATCCTACATTATAAGCCCTCGGATACCTCTACAAAATTATAGTGAGTACTTTTTCGCAGGCGCACATTTCTCCTACTCATTTATCTTCCGAGCTACGCTCTTTTGTTACCCAAAAATATATGCAGGCCTAACTGCAAAAACGTTGTCATTCAAATATGACAAGAGAAAGCTGCAAGATGGCAATTTATTGGACATGGAAAAACGTTCTCGGGTTTTAACATTCCTGAAGCACTCATGGCTACGGTACGATACTTCAAATTAATATAAACTGAGGTTTTTTTAAATGAGGTGTATATATTAGCGTAACGAACCGGCGGCCAAACATTTCCATGCGCCTGTGGAAATAAAACGATGACGATCGTGTGACCTCGGAATAATGACCTTATAGCGTTGCGTGACACTGTATCATTTTGTTATGTCCTTGAGGTCACACCTGTTTTTTGAACGTGATAATGCAAATCTCGCACGAGAAAAATCAATGCAGAATTAACAGTTCAACTGTCACATTTTCATATCGCTGAAAATCGTAAGTTATTGATATGAAGGTCACGTGCATGATATATTTTTCCCATTAATTAATGGTTTTTTCGCTGTTCTTAAAAGCTTCGAAAATATTCCAAGCATTCTTGAAATACTCGGAAATCTCAGGGTGATCCGCAAAAGTCTTATGAAGAATTGGGAATCTTCGGAGGTCTTCGGCTTAGTCAATTCGTGAGCAGTCTGACCGCTGATCACTATTTTTGGTGTTCTGGGGGTGTTCCTTGCTGTTTCGAGGGTGTTCGGGGGTATTATGGGATGTTCCAGGGGTGTTCCGGGGTTGTTCCGGGGTGTTCCGGGCTGTTCCGGGCTGTTCCGGGGGGTGTTCCGGGGATGTTCCGGGGTGTTCCGGGGGTGTTCCGGGGTGTTCCGGGTTTTACAGACACCCCTAAAGTCACGTTTCATGATTCAACTTGATCCGACTTGATTGACGTCGCGTCAGTAAGGCTGTTTCTGATTGGATAAGAACCACAGGAGGAAAAAATGGCGCGCTCATATAGTTTTCCTCGCGATTGGTCCTTTCTAAGTTGAAATAAAGCTTCAATTTGCTTTGTAATTTTTCAACATTTTTTACCTCTTTTCATAGAGTCTGGATCTGAAGGTTCCGGAGAAGAGATTTTATCCTAGCGTGAGTCAAGTGAGCAGACTTATCTCAAGTTGGGTTCCTAAAAACTGAGAACGGATTCAATGCACTGAACTGTGAAATGAACTTGTAGACACGTTACTGTCCATGTTAATTAAAATAGCACCTTTTGAAATGGTGTGATTGTTTATGGACAATTTTCTTGGAAACCACTTATTGAAAACTTGTGTCATGCTATTAACCCTCCGACATACACGGGGGGGGGCGGGCATCCACCCCCCCCCGTTCATTAGGTTTTTCTTAAACTTTTTGAAGACTACTTATCATGTTGTTTAACACAAGGATCGCTCTGGACTTTGACTTTAACCAGGTTGGGTGGCCAAAATGTTATGGAAATCAGGTGATAGCTTTAAGAAAACTTCCAAAAGGTGAACCTTGATGTCTTACGAGAAACAGCAAGTGGTTATTTGTTTTAAAACTACTGAAAACTTTGGAGCGACTAGGCCCCAAGCATGGTCAAAGATTCTTCTGGCGAATCATGGCAGCCAACTGATAAACTGGTTAACTCTTTCACTTCGCTGCGGTTTCCTGCAACCTAGAGAAAAGAGAAATTCGCTCAAAGGCACAGCCAGTATACTTTGTTACTGGCAAAAAGAAGCTATGATGATGTGTGATAATTGTTCTAGCGAGAAGAAGCTTCGCACCACATGTGATGACTAGTAAAAGTCTCATAAAAATTCCCGTTTCCCATATGAAACCCCGTTTGCAGGTCTTGCAGTACATCATGGTCGTTGTATTCAACATAACAGGACTATGATAAGCTTTGTTTATCATGATTACGCATAAGTATTACCAGAAGTTTTTTAATGGTAACAGCGGTTTGATCTGGAAAGGTTTAACGAAAATATTTTATTTGAAAGGCCAAGAGATGAGAGAAAATGGCTAAACGTATGTCTTTTAAATACTAACTCCCATTTTTTTACTGTAGCCAGTTTATGTAAGGGGAAATGGGCATTGCCAAAGGCTGAGCCTACAGTTTTAAAATAATCCCATCGCAACTTGTGAAAACTTTTGACAATAGTCAAAGTCTTCAGATCTGTCCTAGGAACACTAGGACACTAGGAAGGGCGATTCTTCCTCCAGCGACGTCTCCGTGACGTGTTTGGTACACACCTGGCTCTGCGCGAGAGTCATACAAGCGGAAAATATTCTCGTCATATGATTGGCTATTGCTTAACCTCTTGGGACTCCACGATCGGTGAGTCGATCTAAAACTAACCTGAGAGACATTACCTTTGAAATAAGGCTTGAATGGGGATGTACTATCTTATTTGATAATCGCTTGGTCAGAGCTTTGGTTTCTGCTACTTACTGCATATAGAGCGGTTTTCAATTGAGTGTCGAAAGTAATTCGCGTTTTGCTTTGGTTTTGCTTTACTTCGCTCTGTGATTGGTTAAAAAATCTCGCGCCACTTTCTCGACCAATCAGAAGTAAAACTCAAACCAATTGTGACTTGCTCGCAAGCGTTTTCCCGCGCTTGACGCCAGTTACATGTACTTGCTTCGAGTTCTGATTGGTTCATTGGGTAATTTGTGTTTGTTGTGATTGGCTGGGATAATTACTTTGGTTTTGGTTTTACGACACTCATTTGAAAAGCGCTCTAATATTACTACATATAGTTTTAAACGTATATTTTCATGGGCAGCTTGAAATACGTATGTTTCGTCCCCGCCAAGGGACTCATCAAAGACCTTTCGGTGTAGCCAACTCGTTAAATGCCATTTTTGACGAGTTGGCTGCATTGAAAGGCCTCTGAAGACTCCCTTGGAAGAGACGAAACATAAATATGCCAGGTTAGGCACTCTATTAAATATGCATTTTTTATAAGTACTTTTTACACTGTACATTTTCTGTGTGATTTTAGAAGAGAAGGTACTCTACATATAGACTATAATTAATATTTGCAGGTATATTAAAAACTGGGATGCCTAATAATTTATTGCATAAATCCATTCATGACGAGACCTAGTATAGATTTGAGAGATCTTTCAACCCGCTTAGTCATATTTTCGGCAGCTTACCAGTTTAAAGTACCTAACTACAAGTGTCATGTTGAGTTCTTAAAAGGACATACGAGCCCAAAATTTCCCACGTACACATTTTTTAAAAGATTTGCCGCAGTTACATAATTTGCCAGCTTGCTATCAGCAATTCTCCTCACTGTGACTTCAGTTACCCAAAGGCCTGTTTAAAACGTCGTGCTAATGCGTGCACGATGACCGGCACGACTTGATTTCGGTGTGAAATTTAAATCAATCGAACTGTATAGATGTCCCAGAACAAAACACTTACCATATTATTTTTTGTTCCAAGACGTCAACGTCTAAAATGTATTTATAACTTATGAAGAAAGCCTGGTTGGTAGTAGCTCGACGGCAAACAAAGTCATGATGCAGCCACGGTGCTAAATATGGTAGCTGTGACACGAGTTAGTTTCCAACGTGGTGCCACACTTCGTGTCACTTTTATAGTTCGACACAGCGGTAGCATGACGTCACTTAAACGGCTCTTAGGTACCTTTTCATAACTTCAGACAGACTATTAAAAACATTCGAAGTCCAGCTTCATTTGATTTTCTTTTAAAAGATTTTAAAAGGCTATGGTTTTAATGAAGGTGAATCTATGTCAGATCCCGTTTCCTCGTATTCCATGTCAGGATGCCTGACAGGTATCTTAGTGCACCGGTACACCGGCCTTGTCTTGTGATGAACCTCGGCAGTCAAAGCACAAGTGAGACCTGGGCTGCAAGGGCACATACACGACAATCCAGGCTGAAAAGTAAATAAATTGAGAAATTAGGATTCAAATGACCACAGTTTCATCGCCCTTTAGATCTGCTAGTATGGTGGACAGTGCTTTTAAATGGCTGTGTTGGTTTGACCATATACCCCTGTGTGAGTCAATATTCTGCCTTAGGACACATTACAACTTCCAAATTATATTCTACCCTGCGTAGCAGGCATAAACAGGGAAGGAGTAGGAGAGCGAGAACGCAGGAGAAACAGGCGAGGGAGAACGCGGGAGAAAAAAATGGGGGACTGGTCGCTCCCCAACCCCTTTCCCGTTTATGTCTGCTACGCAGGCTAAGAAATGTAATATTCTGGCGTCCATAACACGACCATGGGAAGAAGCAAAAATCTGACAGAGACCCATAATCCTCTGTTCTAGACCAGTACAGCCACTTATCTACTGGGAAACTCGTGGCGAATTGGGTCGTATTTGCAAGGTTCACGTGTTCAAAGAAGGTATCGAACATTAAAGAAAAAACATTAAATATTTTTTCTTACTATTTGATAAGGATAGCATCTCTGTTCGGATAGCAGCATCTTTTTGCAGACTTTGACACCTTTCGTCTTCCGGAAGATACAGCACTCGTCTTTAGAACAATCACGTTGAGTTTTACATCTAGTATATCTTGAATCCTGGGTATCTGCCTGTGTATATGTCTAGAAAAAAAATATAAATGATTAATTAAACAAAAAACAAGTTAATTAGATGTAGTTTTGGAAGATTTGTAAATGTTTCAAAACTAGTTATAAACTGGACAGAGTAAACGCGTTTTGATTGGTGATTAAAGATTTGTGATTAACAGACGGACGAATGACGTAATGAGCAGCCAGGTTTTGCGCACGTGCGTGTGCACTATGATAATGCACAGGGGAGATCAAAACGAGGTACCAACATCAGTCACACTACTCGCTGCCACCAAATGTCGTCTCATAGACAAGTGCCTCGTAAATTACTAACACTTTAATACCACCATTCTCGATTCAATTTTAGGAGCCGTCATAGTTTTTCGCTCCTAATCTTTTCGCCCCGAATCTTTTCGCCCTGTAGAACTTTCATTCTACTAGTCGAAATAATGGCCATAAAATCTGCTCTGTATCTTATTTCGTTGCGCTAGCCCTGGTTTTTAATTGTTTCTTTACACCTCGGATAACGACTAGTGTGCTCATCCTTTTATTGTTAAAAAAATGAGGTTCGGAAAGAAAAAGTACAAGTGTTTATCCCTTTGTGTCGAGTGGTCCCTGCAGTTCAAAGTCTGAAGAAATATTTTACAACTGTTTCACAGGAGTTTTACAAGCTTCAAGTGAAGATCTGCTAAATGTGATTAAGAGGCTAAATTAACAGGAAGAGAATAATTTGACGAATTGAAAAGACGTGCACTAGACTGAAAACAAAACGTTTTCAAACAACATCTTCATTTGCATCAAAAGACAAACCAATGCCTTTCGTGCCTGCATGCATTTCAAAAAATGTGACGGAGCTGCTTCAGTTTCTTGCATTTATATATTTTAATACATAAAACATTTTAAAAGAATAAACTGTATTAGTAGACATGCGCAGTGATCTATTAACAAATACGCGAATCTGATTGGCTCATTCTTCATCGTCTATCGCTGATGGACAAGCACATGCTCTATGTCACTGGAACGTAGTAATTCCGTTGATTTTTCTTTTGTTAACTTACCTTTTACGCCCAGATTTGTGTAAAAGGAAATGCTCTACTTGTTCATTTTTTCGGCCGTTATGGTCTTATTTGCATTTAAGTTGCTAAAAGTACACATTTTTAAAATTCGGGGAGATTTTGGTTGTATTTTTGGCGCATGCGCAGAACGTTAAAATTTAGGCCTGTTTTAGGGAACCAAAATCGATCGCTTCTTTTCGCTTCTTTCTTTTTGTTTCATTGAATTGTTAGCCTCTTCATCGCCTTTCTTTTCTGTTGAACGGTGACTGGCTAACTTTTCAGAAAAAGTGGAAACTTATTCCTTAGGAAAGAGTACCACGTGATTAGCCAAATTTGCCACTGATTTGGTAAGAAAGACTTGACATGTCCAAAATGAAGCAATTATGCGAAGATCTATTTTCTTGCAGGGAAATCGTTTGCCTATCAATTTGCCTGCTTGGCGAAAGAGTCCTCGTATCACCTCATGGGCCGTAATAAACCACATTCGACGGATATAGGGCTTAAACACGGCATTTGCGATTACAGTTATTTATATGTATGCTACTTGTGACGTAATGTTCATTTGTTACCATAAGTACAAGTTCATGTTACCTGATTATGTAATACAGTACTCCCTCTCGACACGGTTAGTATAAAAAACCATATCAAGAAAGAAGGATCAAAGCGTTTAGCTCAGAGAAAGTAGACCGCGGAACGGAGGTATGATGTCATTAGTTCTTTGTTTGCATGCTTAATGTTTTTCGTTCGTAAGATCTTCCATTACTTCCAATCATTTCTTTCTTTGATATGATTTAAAGTGTCAGAAACTCTTCGTTTACGCCATTCGTCGTCTAGTGATTACGTAATCATGAATTGTACACGCTTATATCCGAATACAATGTAATGGAGGCTTTCCAATGATCGTCTTCATTTTTTCACAAGCCCTATAAATACATTCGGGAGGGTGTCTTAACGGCCGATTACATGAACCGGGCTGGCTCGGTAGAAGGGCTGGCTCTGTCTGCCGAGATGACTGTTCAGCCCGGTATTACATGAGGCGGGCCAGCCCGCCTGCGGCTAAATTTAGAAGCTGTCGTGTGAAAATATGGCTACATCGAAGAGCATGACGCAAGTGTTTTTATTCTCGCTAATCCATTATTTTGGCGTATCAGTTTCGGTTTTACGTAGCTTTGTGGTCTGATAAACCTTTATATGTTATATAGAAAGAGAAATATCGATCTTCTGGTGGGCCATTTTGCTCTGAAGCGAAATTTAGTGAAGAGAAAGTGATGGCCCGGCAATCGCGATTACATGGTGAATTTTCAGCGCGGCTAGGCGGGACCCCGGCATCGCGATGCCGGGATCCCAGCTAGCCGGGCTGAGATTTTTCCATGTAATCGCGAAGTTCAATTTTAGTGTGTTTCACAGACGTGCCGTGATCCCAGCAAACCTAGCCAGCCAGGCTAACCGGGCCAGCCCGCCTCATGTAATCGGCCTCTTAGGGGCACCCGAGGTGAAAATTTAAGCAAAATACTTCAAATGTCGTTTCTTGTTTTCTCATATTGCTGGTTTTCACGTGACGTTATAAAATTCTAAAAACCTAAATCGCGAGGTCTTCTGATTTTATATCGACACGAGGTTGAAGGAGACTTAAAAATGTATCTTTTCAGAAGTTTCCAGCCTGGTAGCGTCTTTCGTTTTGAAAACACAGCGTCTTGAATTTCTGGCTTTTCACCCTACATGACACCAACAAGGCGTCCGTGACAAAGCTTTCTCTTATGCAAGAAGGGACTACTGTTCTCATGATTTTTAGCAGTTTGGACAGTTTAAGCATTATAAGGAGGGAAATTATTGTGAGTGTATAGTAGCTCACAAGAGAAAAGTAATAGCTTAAAGAGCAAACGTGAATTCCAGATGTTTTCATTGATTATCTAAGGGCTTGAAATTTTGCCCAACTCCTTCTGATTTGGATAGATATAATTTGCATAAGGAGATTAATGATTTCATTAGACGTATTAGGTAATGTAGGAGGTGATTTTTCGGACTTTCCGGCTTTTCGTAATAGATCTACATGGTGTCCGGACAGGGGTAGGGAGATTGCTATTGAGGCGTACGCTCAGGCTGTAGAGGAGGAAATTTTATCCTCAGTCAATAATGGGAGAAGAATTCATAGCAATTTATCAGAGTCAGGACGCAAGGCGTTAAAGACTCTCTGTCGACTACAATGCAATGCGCGCGTTTGTTTATGTTTTGATTCCTTTGGAGAGAGAACATTGTGATAAAAATGGCTAGATTTGAGCCCTTTAGCAGCCAAGAAAGGAAATGAAGGTGTTCACATCGTTAGGTGTATACGTTTTGTCAATAGAAAGAGCTAACTTTTATGGTTTATAAGTCTTGCAGATGACTGTAATAAAATACGATTCAACATTGACTGTCACTACGCGTCACACAGTCAGAGAAATATTTTCAAATTGACCCAGCGCATTTGGTTTTTAATGTATCGGGTCATGAGTTCTCTCATTCATTTATGTTCAACAGCACTTAATATACCTTAATATACCCCTCTTTAAAATTTCGAAAGGCGTGTAGAGTAAAAGCAATTGACATTACTTTATTTTATCTGCAGTCGGTTACAAAACCGCGATTTGTCACCCGCGGTGTTTGTTGAATACTCAGTCACGTCCGATCTACAGAAACATTTATTACTGTAGTCAGTTTGATATTCACTCACATTCAGTTCCACATAACCATAAGAATTCTGTTATTTTTCCCTATGAACTCACTGAATCGTCCATAGTCACATTATTCTGATATGAGGTATAAATAAAAACTTTCCGCGTGGTCTCACTTGTCGGTTGAGAGCTGTGCGAAACATCGAGTGTCCGAATGTCGCTTTTGTGACCCGAAGAATAAAACATTTTTTAAATCAACACTGCTCCAATAGTTCCCTGATAAATTTCATAGCTCCATAAGAAAATCTCTATCCATTCTCTGGAAGGATGACTTGGATGAAGGCAGATTTCCACAGCCTTCAAATGCCGACGCAAAACTTTGGGGTTTCGTGGTCCACGAAACCTCCGTTTAGGCGCGCGTTGCATTGTGGTCGACAGAGAGTCTTTAAAGGATCTTAAGTCTTATGATGACATCGTTATTAAGGGATAAGGGGTCGGGGGTGGTGGTAATGGATAAGGAAAATTATATGAATGAGGCTTTTAGACGGTTGGGTGATCGCAGTGTTTAGAGGGAGACGCCCGAAGACCTTACTCAGCATATATCTTAACTAGTTAATGAGAGGATTCATAAGCTGTTTTCGGATGGCCATATTGACGATAAGACTTTAGATTACCTCTTGGTCAACAGTAATCCTAGGGCGGGTAGGTTCTATTTGTTACCTAAAATACACAAGAGGGGTTGTCCGCGGGTAGGCCGGTTATTTCCGGCTGTGGTACGTGTACAGAAAGGATCTCGGATTCGTTGATTACCATATTAAGCCCTTGGTTCCAAGAATACCATCTTACATTAAGGATACTAAACATTTTCTACAAGAACTTAACAAATTAGGTACGCTGCCTGAGGGGGCGATATTGGTTACAGCGGATGTGGTAGGCTTGTATCCCCATATTCCACACGAGGAAGGTTTAAGGGCCATGAGGGCGGCTTTAAGTGGTAATAACACTACATCCATTCCTACGGAGGATTTAGTTGATTTAGCGAGAATAGTTCTTACTCACAACAATCTTACCTTTAATGGTAAGCAGTATTTGCAAATCTTGGGTACTGCAATAGGGACTAAAATGGCGCCATCGTATGCTAACATTTTTATGGGGAAACTAGAGGCGGCCTTGCTTGAACAGTCACCAGTTAAGCCACACACGTGGCATAGATGTATTGACGACATCTTTATGATTTGGACGGAGGGCGAGGAAAGACTTAAGACGTTTATGGAGTATATGAATTCTTTTCATGACACTATTAAGTTTACCTTTGAGTGGTCGTATACACGGGTTAGTTTTTTGGATGTCAGTGTTATGTTGGACAACGGAGTAATTTCCACGGACTTATATAGCAAACCTACAGATAAACACCAGTATCTGTTTCACACTTACTGTCATCCTAACTCTTGCAAGAAAGGTATACCCTTTGGACAGGCACTAAGATTACGCCGTATATGTTCTTCAGATGCTTTCTTTGAGAAACGAGCTGGGGAACTGTGCAATTCTCTTGTTTGTAGGGGCTATAACAGAGATTTTGTCGAGAAGGAAATTGAGAGAGCACGAAGGATTCCTAGGGTGGATACCCTTAGCAATAAACAATCTGCTGGTAACGAACGTATTCCTTTTGTTGTCACCTTCCACCCGGTACTTCCAAACATTGGGGAAATATTGCATAGATTACATCCTATCTTGCAGTCCTCTAGCCGTTGTAGGGAAGCTATAGGAGGGGTACCCATGGTGGCCTTTAGAAGGCCGAAATGTCTTAAGGACATTTTGGTTCACTCAGAACTTAAGACACCGGTTAATGATAAGGGTTGTGTTAAGTGTACAGATAAAAGATGCAGGGTGTGTGATTATCTTGTTGAAGGTACCAGATTTATTAGTGGAGTTACTGGCAAGAGTTACATAATTAATTTTGACATGGGGTGTAATTCTGATCATGTGATTTACCTTATATCATGCGCCAGGAATGCAATGCAATATGTAGGATCCACTATTAATAAATTTAGAATTAGGTTCAACAACCATAAATTTAGGCTCAATAGTCACGTTAAACTTACTGCTGAGAATAGGGTTAAGGACGACATCATATACAAGCACTTTAATCAGCCAGATCATAGAGGTCTTAAGGATGTAAGAATTCAGTTAGTTGACAAAAGTTCGAATGAAAGATCGCATAGGGAAAGGGAGGCCCAGTGGGCTTATCGTCTGAGGACAATTTACCCTTCGGGGCTTAACAGCGATGACTTTTTCTGTAGTAGGAATCCTAGGAGGGATCTGTTTTAAAATTTTAATTGTATTGAGTTTTAATCCCTATGCTTTAAATTATTTTATTTTTATTTGCTGTATATTTGGTTGTGCAGAGGGGCGCGCGCTTGCGAGCGCGCGTGCCTTAGCTATTTAGCTTTTGACGTTTATTTTATTTTCAGTGCGAATATTGTAACGGTTGTAACCGCCCACATGTGCTCGCGTATTTTTACTGTTGAGCGTCTTACGTTACCTATAAGCGTATTTATTGTAACGGCTCTAGCCGCTTGATCAGTTGCCCTGACGAAGTCTTCTACTAATAAAGACGAAATATCGGCAAGTCTTATTTCCAGTATTTTTGTGGATTTTATGCTTATTTCTGGAGAAAAGATCTAGACAAATGATGTTTTTGATGGACTATATATATATATATATATATATATATATATATATAATTGTATCGCTGTATTGTTGCTGTACTGTGCTGCTTGAAATAAATTATAGGGCCAGCAAGCCTACAAGTTAACACCCGAGACGACTACTTACCGTAACCCAAGGCGCCGATCTGAAGAAAAACTCTAAGAGCTTGTGTTTTCTTTTTTTGGAAAATCCAAATCCCGATACTACAATCCAAAAATTAAAGCATTTGAAGTTTTTCCCCTTGATTTTTGATATCCAAAAACGGAACGGATATTGCTATTTATCAGTCATGTCAAAACTAAATTTGGATTGCAAAATTAATGTTACGTTCTGAGCACTTCTTTTTTTTGGAAAAAAGATTCGAAAATTTGGTGCGGTTTTCCTGGGAATTTATTCGCCAATTGCATGTTTCTTGGTCGGAGTATTCCGTAACATGAAGAGGAAAGATATGATTTGTTCAATTGCTTTATATTTGTAAGCTTATCTCAAGAAGCACAGACAAGATCAGTTTTAATTAAGACAATTTTAATTGTCTACCAGTTTTATAAATGGAACTGATTAACGCAAACAGCAACTTTAACACAAGCTTGGATAATGTGTTTGTCGATACTTGTAATCATCCATTCAAGAAATAATGGAGGTATCTCTTTTGGGGCGGTCTGAATATCAATTCTGCGTGCCCTCTGCTCCTGCGTTGTCAAAGCAAATTGTTGTGTTTCCTTTTTTTTCTTTTTAAAGTAAAGAATCATTCAGGGATTACAAATCAATCAAATGTCGAATTATTCCTAAAAATACAACTTCAGTGTCTGTGATGGGAGTCGCAGGTTGGATTAGACTTTAGCCAGAGAGGTAAAAGACATTGTTTGGTCACCAGCTTAAGGGGCGAAACTATCCGTTTTCAACCCTGTAGAACAAGTCACAACGTTATTATGTTTACAAGATAAAATGTTTTCTCCAACCTTTTCCGCCGCCATCCAAGTCACAACGCAAATCAGCCAAGTGACAACAAACGGCTTCGGCAAGTTCATGTTAAGGAAACAAGGCGTTATTCCACTCTTTCTATGACTACTTTCTTTGCTTTCTCTCTGTAGTGGACTGCAAGCGTACTACTTCATGAAAATGACGGTGGTTTATATAACAAAGTGTGTTATCATTTTTTTCCCAATATAGTAACTTGAGAAGAGATCGACCTCATTGCTATCATGAATTCAGCATGGGTCACAAGGGACAGCTGTACCTTATAGAAGATGGCACTTCATAAAAACTGAAACAAATCTTATCTATCGCACAGTCCTGCATCAAATTTGTAAGCAAACGCAAATAAACAGTAAAACAGACAAAAATCGCGCTTCTGTTTCTAAAATGCAAACGCAAGTAGATGTTTGGTAGAAAATAACGGTTGTCGGATGAAAGAGATGACCTGCACAGTTAACCCATTAAGCCCCAATATCAATATGCATATTCTCTTTAGTATTCTCCATTTATTTCTTAAGGTACTAGTTGGGAGAATTTGCACAAACATCAAGACATTCCATGTTTGGTGATCATTTCCTTCATTGTCGTGACCTGCATATTTTAACAAGTAGGGATACTGTAAGAAGAAATTAGATGCTTGTCACTATTGGGGCTTAAAGGGTTTATACAAAGATAATCAAATACGTACAGTCGATTAGCTCCACAACGTATCATTTCAGGTCACGGTCAATTTTCAAGGGCATCTTCCGGGAAATAAGATATAGAATCCAGAAATAACTGCCTTTGTTTTGGTAGGCACATGCAAACCTTTAAACCGAACGTGCAGTTAAATCCAAGTGGACGAGGAAACGCTGACAGTACAGCTGGGAAAATATATTTTAATTTTATTCAATATTTTGTCAAGCACGGCCTGACTTCTTTAGGGAATAAAAAGTTGGACATTAGAAATGGTTCAAAATCCAACCAAAGTCGATTATGTCACTCGAGAGAAAATAGGCTAACAAAGCGTTTGGGAATTTAGGATATTCCTATTGGCTCTTGACAAAATAGATCTTGAGGTCAAACAATACACAGTTTACAAATGGGATTCAAGCGCTGGGAGAGGAAAGGAAACATATTTCGAATTTCGTAACAGCCTAACACACATTGGTGCTAAAATTTCAAAGGAAAATTCAAGCTAAATCTCTATATTTCATTAACTCTTAAACACCAACTTTTTACATGTACGGATCCATTTAGAAGGGTACTGCAAAGCTGAACAATCGGCGTATATTGTTTTCATTACAATATGTCAGCTGACCAGACAAGCCTTCTTCCGGTACAAGATGTTACAACTGTTCACGCATGGTTAAAGAGGGGAATGTCGCAATATACATGCATACAGGTGGGCCAGAATATGACGTATATGACATTTCAACTGGTTTGTTAAATTTGCCGGCGGGTGGATTTTGTTTCTTGCCAATGCGCATTACCTCAAAATATGAACCGTTTTTGTCTTATCTTATTTGATGCTCATTCCTGCGAACTTGTTTTTTCTTTTTCTTGTACTTATTTGTTGGTATCTTTAACCTTCTTTTTTTCTTTTTTTTTTCTTTTTTTTTTTTGAAACTGTACTGGGTAACTTTCTAGGGAAGGAGAAATTTAATATAGCCTGAAAAAAGTACTAGGTGAATAGCCTAATTTGCCATCGATTTTGCAGAAAACGGTAATATGCTCCCCCCCCCCCCGCACAATTAGTCAAAATTTTCAAAGAATGAGGCACGTATGCAAAAATAAGTTCTTTTTAAATTTGTTGCTTATGAATGATATAAATTGACATAAACAGGACGTAAAAGACTAATTTTTTTCTGAAGGACATATCTCCCTTGATGGCTGGTGCTCTTAGAGCAAATGTCCTAAAAAAAAAAGTGTTGTTTAAATAGTAAAAAAACGCTGATGCATAAAAACCTGAAGA
The DNA here is from genome assembly GCA_964017195.1 of Siderastrea radians. Classification (NCBI taxonomy): domain Eukaryota; kingdom Metazoa; phylum Cnidaria; class Anthozoa; order Scleractinia; family Rhizangiidae; genus Siderastrea; species Siderastrea radians. The sequence goes on from OZ024899.1 coordinate 20,806,953, forward strand.
CGTCAGACCAATGAACACAAAACACGACCTCCTAAAGGGCTCTTCTGACAAAGTAGTTTATTTGAATTTCTGGCAAAAGGAATACACGGTCCAGTTTTACCACAACTTAGCAAGAATGCCAGCAAAATTTTCTTGATATAGACGACAAATGGAAAATTTAGCCTTGCCTTTATGTAGTCTGTGCAGAAAGCGTTGGAGGCATTTTTCTCTTTTTGCGAAGCATTTGCCGCGCGAGCCAGCTTTTACGCAGATCGATGCCGGTTACATAGCTTGCGAAATCGTCATCGGAAACGCTTGCTGCGCCGACCAGCTTTTGTGCAAATCGATATCGGTTACCTCGGGTGCAAAATCGTCTTGGGATTGTGACACCCTAAGTTATTTTTTGGCTGAACACTCAAAAGATTGTTCAAACACATTTGTCCCCTCCTTTTAATGATTTTAGTTTCTTTATTTCACTAAATTATTGATTTTTTTTCCTAAAAAAAAGGTGAAAAGGTAATTATAAATTTCTTATTTGCGAAATTCAACCCCATTTCACTGACAACATCCTTAAAGCATCATTTGAACACACTGTTTAGTGGCAGTTTTAGAACGTACCATTTCATCAGGAAGGGCACTTTTAAATGCCAAATAGAGCTGTGTCATCAGCATAAAAATGGTACTTTATAGATTCTGAAGTTTGACAAAGAAGAAGAAATGGAGCAAGTACAGAAGAGGCCTGAGGTCTTATGCTTGTGGGACGCCACGTTCCAAGAAACGTTGAGATGATCTGGAATTATTTACGTTAACATTCTGAGTCCGCAATGTTAAATACGACTTGAGCCAAGCGAGTACTCTTCACTTAACTTCGAAGCGAGTAGATAGTCTTGATAATAAGATGGAGTGATCCACAGTACCGGCAGATAAGTCAAATAGAAAGAGTATAACAGAGTTACGTTGTTGTTGTCAACAGTGGTCAGGATGTCATTTTAATTTGAACTCTCACAAGGGCATTTTCAGTGCTGTGAAAATGATGTTTTATAAGCAGACTGAAACTTCTCTCTAAGATGGCGCTTTAATATATGCTCGCGTTTGGCAAGCAATAGTCTTCTCGATTACTTTGGATAAAGTTCGAGATCAAACGAAAATTTTGGAGCTGCTCATGATCGGGGTCTTTTTCCTTGGGAAGGGGCGATAGTACAGCAACGTTCAGAGTATTTGGCATTGTACCATTTACGGGGGGCAAGATAACGATCCAAGTTAAAGTAGTTAAGATGGCCGGTAGGCCTTTCTGTTTCTGGAGTAACCTGTTCACGGTTCTAAAAAGCGTCCTTTGGTCGCCGATTAGTTTTCGCTGATAACAGCTGTGCAGATTGCCGATTTTTCTGACTTACTTGTTAAACAGAGCTACAATCCCAACCCCTTAAACCACAATTTCAATATGCGTGTTCTCCTTACCGCTTTCCGTATATTTCTTTTGATATTAATTCGGAGAAACTGATAAAACATCGACACATTTTACCGCTGGTGATCATTTCTTTTATTCGCATGACTGATATGCTCGATCAAGAATTGTTATTATGAGGAGAAATTGGATGTCTTGTCTCCAAGTGAACCTTTCCTCCCAACATCTTTTGGAAACTATTACTATTTACCACTAGTAATCAGTCCACTGCAAAGCATAAAGCTATAACTTGTTCTGCAGACATGTTTAGGTTTCCGTACAATGCAGTCCGGGAGGTACTCGAGAAGGAACACACCTAAAACGCCAAAACATACCCCATGGTGAAGATAACAAAATGACGTTTATCTAATTAAAACAGTGGAAAACTATTTTTAAACTATTGTTTTATCAATTATTGAAGAGATATGCGAGTTTATTGTGTAATACACTTAGCTCCATGGTGCCCCGTCGCAGTTCGGACCCGCAGGGTCAAAGACTGTGAACTGCTCACCAGTTAGTTTACAGGTATTCCATATGATTTAACCAAAAAAACGTTAAAAAATCAATATTACATCTGTATAAAAATGTTAAGATCTATTTACAAATAATTTCTCGATAAAAACAACAACGTTTGAAGGGTGGAAAGAATGTAACAAAGGTCAAAAGCAAAGAGGCATCTATGTTTATATCCCCTAGCCATCGTTATCAACCCAATTTTTAATGACAGAAAGAGGCCTAGTTAAAAACACGACCACCATGGAAACTATTGTTAAGTACTAAACTACTCGATAAACCGTGGGTAATGCATTTAAGAGAGAGCGATATGTCATTTATGTCTGTAAGGATGTTTTTTAACCACCGCATGAAATTGATGTTGAACCGTGCCATTTTAAGTGACTTTAAGGATCTCTGAAAAAAAAAACGCAAATTAAATCTGCTCCTTTTTAACCACTGCATGAAAATGACAATAATTTAACTTAAGCTTGTTCATTAAAAAAGTTATACACGTCCAAAATCAGTGCAGGCACAACCCTCCCCTGTCTGATTAAGGTTAATAACTTTTTTTATTATGTAGACAAGAGTGTTTTAGTGGAAAATTGACCACTCGTAAAGTTCATAGGAAACTATATCCGGGACTCGAGTGGCGTATTTTCCACATCCTCACTAGTGAGGATATCGATGACGTCATTTCCTGCTTTTACATTGGTTTTTGGGCAAAAACACTCTTGTCTATATAATAAAAAGAAAATTACACGGTGGCTTGAAGATACGAATTTTATTTTCTCGTGGTAAAAAACAATATTTTACTCACTCGCTGCGCTCTTTCGTAAAATATTGTTTTAACCACTCGAAAATAAAATTCATATCTTCGTGCCGCCGTGTAATATCCTCTATATATTTTAGCCCTTTTTCAGCCTCCACGTTTTTAAATGGTTCTTAATGAAAAAATCAGCGTATGCAGTAATTAGGAAAAGGCTTTTAAACAAACTTCAATTTTGAATAAATCTTGAAAAAATTCTAAAAACTGTGGTACACTGACTTACAGTCTTGGACATTTGAAGGTTTGAGACTGGCTTTCACACGGAAATGTGGCTTGAACTAAATGTCATTTGAATTAATATTTTAAAGAACAACACAACACTTTTAAGTTTCGAAGGCATGTTTCGGCATCCCTGATGCCATCCTCAGTTGCAGGAAAAAGATACAACAAAGCTATTTATATGCAATAGTGATTAGAATTGTAAATGAAAATGTATAAGCAAGAGTCAAGAAAAAAACCGTGATTATGTGAAATCTAAACAAACAATTTTAAATTAACATGTTTAACCTGTTGATTTAAAGTGGGCTTTTCCCAGTGGATATGTAAGGATTCTTTGATCTTTGGTTGAAAGCTTGTAGTGGCGCAGTCTAAAATGCTGAAGCAATTGGTCGAACAAAAATTGCGGCAACTTTCAGATTGTTGCAAGTGTTTGTACACGTGAGAGGCCCTATCCGTAGCTAAATGCTCACGTACGCGTGTTGAAAAGTGACGGGTGGTTTCACCGACGTAACAAGCGTTACAGCCTGCACATGGAAATTTGTAAACAACACTCGAACGGAGATTGCTTGGGATAGGGTCCTTCGCGCCTAACAAGTTTCCGATTTTAAAAGAAGAGAAAATTAACTTAATATCAATGTTATTACAGTAGCGTTTTATCAGGTGGCGAATGCGTTTCTGAGTGACGCCAGAATAATGGCCTATATAAGGTAACTTGCAATAAAAAGTTGAGACCTTGTCAGGAACACAACCCACAGAGCAAACTTTGCTTTCCACCCTGGTTACATATTGATTAATAACCCTTTCAATCGGACGAATTGATTCATTTGAATTGCAGATAATTATTCATGAATATATTATTCAATTTTATTGCGTTTGACGAAGGAGAATGCAGTCCTAATCTTGCAGGCAGAAAAATTCGAGATTTTCTGTAATCGGCGTCGTTGTCGTCGTCGACGCCAAATTAGCCCCCTCCCCCCCAAAGATTTTTGCTGGGGCCTGCGCTCGGCCGGAAACTGGTATGGACTTTGGCCTCCCTTTCATGACACCCAGGCCTCAAACGGTCAATTTAGCGTGTATTAAAACACAATGTCACCAGAGCGATCGTGGTTTCAACATAGGAAGCCCAAGCATAATATTTGAAAATCATGAAAAATGGTGTTTCAAAATATAAGACTTTGTATGGGATTTCGAAGCGAACATTTTGAGCAATACATAACAACGAACTAACTGAATCAAGTTTATGAAACATTACATGGTGTTGTTTGCTATCCTTACAAAGCATTTTGAGCAATTTTAGGCCCATTTACTTAACTGTGTTAGTACGTGTATAATACATTGACAAGGAAGGAGTCATTTGGCCCGATTTAGCTACTATCACCGCTCGACACGTTTCGAAATTCGCTCGAATTTACCCACAAATATAGTTCAGGCTCCCATTCTGACTTAGCGACTTGACAAAAGGAAGACATACAAGTGATTTTCTCAAAACCAATTGCACATACCTCGTGTCCCAAAAGAATTATCCACTGCACAAAATCATAATAGCATCTCAAAATAGGCCGCCATGGATGCGTGAGGATCCCGATAGTCCCATTTGACAGCGGTCGGCACTGGACACCAGTCAAATTATGCCCTTATGAAGAGGGCCACGCTCGTTTTGGTCGTGTTACAATTTTGTAGTAACTACGACCCGGTGCGGACACAAATTGTCGCTCCAACGTAGTCTGGTTCGCGCGAGAAAGGTGGAATCGCTGCGCGGGACTCCGTGACCTTATGGAGAGAATTAAGTTATCGAAAGAAATTAAAACGGTCTTGGCCGTTAGGAAATGAAAACGACTCAAGAAAAAAAGAAAGTGAACCTTGTTTCTCCTTCCTCCAATGTTTCTATTCATGCGTGGTAAATTGAACATATTTGCGTTCATGTACAAAACTTTTGTAATACAGGTCAGTCTACGGCGTAAATTTTAAATACGTACTCTGCGTGAATTGAATGTGTTCAATTTCAATCGTCGATAGGTTTTATATATCAGATATTTTTTTTCGAACCGAAGTCGGCAAATTCATTTCAATTCATATCCTCACGCGCGTGAAAATGTTTTATTTTAAAATTGTTACTGTATATACTATATCTATATCTATATTTGCATGAAGCCGGTCAGGTAACCTACTTATTAAAAAAACAAGAAAATATACACCCTAAAAAGGGATATAAATTCAGAAATGGGTATGATTTATTTTTGCTATCCGCTTGTAACACGCAGCGATTTTCTCACGCGAACCAGACTGCGTCGGAGCGACAATCTTATGTCCGCACCGGGTGATAGTTACTACAAAATTGTAACACGACCAAAACGAGCGTGGCCCTCCCCATAAGGGCATAATTTGACTGGTGTCCAGTGCCGACCGCTGTCAAATGGGACTATCGGGATCCTCACGGATCCATGGCGGCCTATTTTGAGATGCTATTATGATTTTGTGCAGTGGATAATTCTTTTGGGACACGAGGTATGTGCAATTGGTTTTGAGAAAATCACTTGTATGTCTTCTTTTCGTCAAGTCGCTAAGTCAGAATGGGAGCCTGAACTATATTTGTGGGTAAATTCGAGCGAATTCCGAGCCGTGATAGTGGCTAAATCGGGCCAAATGACTCCTTCCTTGTCAATGTATTATACACGTACTAACACAGTAATATTAATGGCAGCGGTGTAATATTGTGTTGCGTGAGAGGCAGTTTTCCTTGGCGTTTTATGGGGGGACGGTTTCCGAAGTGGATTGTAAGTTTTCTCATAGGGTAACCTGTATTTCGCAGAGGAGAAAAACGACAGCTGTGTTTGCAGCTTATTAGCGCGGTAAGGAACGGTGGCTTAGGAAGAGGAGGGGTTGGCTCTAGTATGATGATGCAGTTAGTGGATTGCACCATCGATACATCATAGTTCTTGAGAAGGGAGAGAGGTGAGTGTTTATTTGACGCGAGAAGTTGATTTTAATTGCATTAAGACGAAGTAATCGGTTATTAATAAGGAGATTAATCAATAAGGAAGCTGTTACGAGTCTTTAAGTTAGTTCGTGTGGGTTGCGTGTGGTGTTGCCGTTCGGAGTCAACTTGTTTACTTTGCATGGGGATTCCCGGGATAGCAAACCAGATTTAAACATCACGTCATGAGATATGCCTTAACGTGCCCCAGACTCTGACGATCTTCTCGAGATCGTGTTTATCAAGCGTTATATTTTGATTCTACTGTTATGTTCACTGTTTGTATTCACAGTCTAGGCACAACAGTAAATATTTCATCATCTTTTTGTAAGCATCCTCAGTTTTGGGCAAATTTATACCGAGTGAATTTGCGTTTTTCAGCGGAAATAAAAGCGATAAGAAAGATAAGCTGAGTCATCAGAGTTTAAACATTACGTCATCCAGTAACGCTATAGTCAAAATATTGTGTCACACAATCACAATTCTCGTCACGCCGGTTCGAATAAATCGAGGATTGCGCTAACGTTTGTGAAACCGAGGGGTGGGGAGGGTCAGAACGGCCGGTTAAGATGCCCATTGGGCTTTCTTGTTTAGAAGAGTTTTCGAGTTTGTCGACAAGGCGCAGTTTCAAGTCCTCTTATAAACACAAGCAGCATACCTAGGATGTAAAGCGGTCGAGAAAACATCGACTATTCGTACGGACTCTTGAACAATTCGTACGGACTCTTGATAATTTTCTGCCGAGGCACCACAAAGGCTTTCACGAGACGTTTCACAAGACTTTTCCGGGAAAACTTTCATGTTAATGTTGACAAGACACAGTTTGAAGCCCACTTACAAACACAAGCGGCGGAGGTAGGATTTACAGCGCTCGAGAAAACATCAAATTCGTACGGAGATTTTGCTATTCCTTGTTGCCGACTTTAAAGAATTTTAAGAGTGATTTCTGCTGACTTTCAGAGCGAGAAACTGGTCATGTTGTTATTACAAGACATGACGATAAAGACTGATAGGAAGGCTAAATAATACTTTAATTGCAGGATGAAAGTAGACACTTCTGTTAGGACATTTGTCGAGACACGCGACAGCCTAGCCTCTGTTATTTTTGACACGAGGAATTTTAGGGAGTGAATCAATTTGTAATAAGAGACATCAAAATGCTTCTTGATACTAATAATCCCCTTGCATCAGCAGCCTGGCCAGACCGGGGTAGACCGGGGCCTAAGCCTGGCCTGAAAGCCGAGGTGAGCCCGGCCACAAATCAGGCTTTGGCCACGCTGGCCAAGGGATAAAAAAACCGGGGAAGCTGTGGTCAGGCGGCCAGCCCGGCCTGGCCTGGCCGTGGTAGACCGGGGCCAAAGCCGGGCTTGAAAACCTTGTTGAGCCAGGTCACAGGCCAGACTGGCCGGGCATAAAACACCAAGGCCAGCCTGGCCAGTGACGAGTAAGACAACTGTAGCTGCCAAGATCAGCTGAATTTTAATTTAATCAGCACTCAGACCAATAAAAGTAACCAGGAAATTAATTACTGGCAGGTTAGTAAGTTGCCAGGCAAACTGCCCAGACATTACTATTAATAAAATTGAATGCCATTTCAAAAATACTATCAGAATAACATTTAATACAATGGTTTATTATGCATTGCTGCACGTCAAACATTGAAAGTTTTTCATTCAGTTGCATTATTTACAAAATTTTATAACAGCATCTTACTAATGGTTATATACAAGGTATAAAACAATAATGATATAATAAATAGAATTTCATTCAGAAAAAACTAATAAACTCAAAAAAATTGGTTTGACTCATTTTTTCTGATATACATGTAGTTGCTATTTTCATTCTTCTAAAACAAGAAGTTAAGTTTTAATTTCTAGGCAGCTAGGAAAAGTGTCTTCGAATTTTTTGAATGTTTGTCCCCATGTGACTAAACATATAAAAGGCAAACATGGAGAACATTAGAATTTAGACACAAACACCCCATACATATAAATTCCATTCAGTTAAAAAACAAGGTTTTACATTGTCTGGCAAACCAATGCAATCAGTAATCAGTTCAACTGACTAAACCATCCAGGAAATTGCAATATTGGTAGATTACAATCTATATTAGTTACTGCACAAAGAACTGCTGACACCATAAACTTATATCTATATGTGTTATGGAAATACGGAGCCATAAGCTTATAAGCTTATATTCATTTGAATGTCCAGAGAAATCAAACGGCAACTATTTAGATTGCATTGAAAGACTTGGTCACTATTTTAAATGTCTTAAATCTACATTTGAACATTGTGTTCTATAATTATGAGTCAAATAATGCAAAAGAAAATGGTATCAACAGAATTTAGTACCATGTTTAAGCAACTTAGCTTATTAAGAACCAGCTGAAGTCACTGAACAATGTGTTGAATACAGTCAATATCTACAGCAAAACATAAATGAATGGTCAAAACCAGCTTATCTGAATGATGCTGCATTTAAAACACGCTTAAAGAGCAATATTCTTTTAAATTATGCTACTCTAACATTCCACATTGACGACGTTGTTATGTAGTACTTGAAATTTTCTTGTTAATCTGTATACCTTGATGGTCATTTTAAAAACATATCACTGGCAAATTCATTGATGTAAAGTCGTGCACAAACCACCAAAGGGCTTACAATTGAATTGATTCCATGCAGTTATTTTGTATATTGAGATGCCTGCCTGTGACGTTGTAGAGCCCATAGCCGCATGCACACCAGCAAATTTTCTATGGCAAACCTTATTTGCTCGTGTAGATGAGAAAATTTTGTCAATTTGTTTTGCTACAAATGTCTTTGATTGTGTCATTTGTCACAGAAAATTTGTCGTGTGAATTTGCTCTTGTAAATAGGTAATCAAAGATTGCTGGAAATTTAGTTTCAGGCCCTTTGTTAGTACATGTTTTGGAGCTTTTGTGCTGGCTAACCAGGCAAGCGATAATAGCTGTCAGCTGGGCACTCGCTGTTCTACTGACTGAAACACATTTTCAGCACATATTCAAGGACATTTGTCGTCAGCAGAAAATTTGTTTACCGCCGTCAAATCTTTTCACAGCAATTCTCAGTCAAAACAATATGTAAACCCGAACTCAGAGGCTTTCATCTCCTTGGTGACAACTTGGGAACCGGAAGTATTGGCTGTCTGACATAATGCAACCAATCGAACGCACTCTCTTAATCTTTGATTACTACTAGTTTATAGCTAGTGGAAAGCGAAGGATATGCAAAGAGTTATATGTGCATGGTTTTTTCAATCGGCTTAGAAACCTTGACAACATACTTAAGGGGGAGTAATATCGAAACGAAAGAACTGCCATCTTCTGCCTCGGCCTTCAGTTCAAGACCGATGATCAACCGTCAGCAGTTCAGCCGTCTTCTAAAACCTTAAGGTAATGTAAATAAATCTTCACGTAGTTTTAGTTTTATGACATATTCTTAGTACTTATCTAATACAGTAGACCCTTCTATTTCGAGCCCCGGCTATTTCGAACTACTCGATTCCCTCGGTCGATCACTTTAGGCGTATTGGCTATGTCGAACGTCCGTTATTTTGGTTTTCCTTTGTATGTTCGAGATAGCGAGAGACTATTGTAGTCTTAATGCTCTTTTAACACTTTAACAGCTGTTACGGGTGTTAACTGCTGACGGTCGAGACAGATAACATCGCAAGAAGTACGGTCATCATCATCACCATCATCATCATCATCATCATCATCATCATCATCATCATTATCACCATCGTCATCATCACCATCATCATCAACAACTTTATGTGAGTGTCAAAACTACTAGCAAATTACAGGTAATTCACTAATTGGAGACACACGGTTAAATTGTTTAGATCGGCTGGCGCTTCGCAGTAAAATTTGCGGAAAAATTTCCGCACAGCCCCACACATTAATTATGCATGCTAAGGGGTTAATTATGTATTCGCTTTCTTGCCTTTAAAGCAATGGCCTATTTCCAAGTGTATTGCGTTATATAAATTAATAATTACTACTTACTGCCTTAATAAAAATGGATGTCGTTGCGCGCCTTTTTTTTCTCTTTCTTCACTCTTTTCTCTTCCAGACACACTCCTATTTCTTCATATCTCTACCCAGACTCCGCACGCTTTTTCCTTTCTCCACATACCACAAGCCTTGAACCAACGCTCGTTAGTTTAACCTCTTGATTACCTGTTTATCTTAACTGAACCACTACATTACGAGGACTAGTTGAAAGTTACCCATCCAAAAATTAAATTTATTTTTCATTACCAATTATAAATCTACACATACTATATTAAATATATGTAACCTGTTAGACTGCATCAATGGTTCCACCAATGGCTCATTCATTCAATTCAAAGATATGTGCCCACCAAACATCTAATGGTTGCTGAAACAAAGAGTTCTTTTGTTATATATAGTGGTTGTCACATTTGAATAACGAAAACAATGTCTGTAAACAGCCATCTGCCCAATAAATAGACATTTGTTTCGCTTCTCGCATTGCTCAGTCGTCCCCTTACTTTTGTTGTTTGGATTAATGTTCTTCCCATCTTGTTGCTGTCGTTCGGATTACTGTTACTGCTGTTTTCCGTCTTCGTCCAATTACTGCAGCTGTTTGTCTTGAACTTGCTGCTGTTGTTCGTTTACATCTAATAAACTGCTGTTGTTCGTGCGTGTAATTCCCGGACAAGATGTCCAAAGATCCCTTCATAGGCTACCTGTATGAGTGTTTGTGGCGTTAGCACTATGAAGAGGATCCATTCTGATATCATGCACTTCGCCGAACTCTCTGACAAAAGTCATGCGACTTTTTGACGACCGAAAGGACGCATAAATTTTCACCCTCTGAGCATCGACGTTCGTGAACAGAACTTAGGGGAGCAGGGATGGCACAGTGGTGAGGGTGCTCGCCTCCCACCAATGTGGCCTGGGTTCGACTCCAGGTCCCGGTGTCATATGTAGGTTGAGTTGTTGTTGGTTCCCGTCCTTGCTCCGAGCGGTTTTTCTCCGGGTACTCCGGTTTTCCCCTCTCCTCAAAAACCAACACTTCCAAATTCCAATTAGACCCTGGAGCGCACGAACACGTCTTAACGAGCTTCCGAGCTCCTAAGTGTTTCGTGGGTAAACAAATCACATTCCAAATTACATAACATCACTGAAAAGAGTCAAAATACACCTTAGCAAAATTAAGGAAGAACGGTATGTCAGGGATTGAGGAGCGTTGGCTACATTTCATGAAGGAAAGGAATAATTGTAAACGACATAAACCACACAAGACACAAGAAAGATAAGAAAACCTTTTATTTTATTATGTTATTTACGTTAACAAAATACGCGTTGTCCATAACTTCATTTTGTCGCTAACTTTACGACTTAACCCTATTTTGCCTGGGCTTTTTTTGAGTTTCTGAGCCTGAGGAAAAAAGTATTCAGACTCTATTCAGACTCTTGTGATGGAAGTTGGCACGTTTTTAGCACGTCATTAGCTTAACAGATTGGGTTTATTACGTTTCGATTATGACGTTTCAGGACGTCACAATGATGTCACAAAGCAACCATTTTGAATTTTGAGCGTTATCTTGAATCCCGAGCATGCAGTCATACAGTTGACAATGACGACATCGAAAAATGTATGAATTTGTTCTAAAACATACTTAATCAAAACAAGCACAAAAAAGTAAGGGATTATCTTCTTCTTACAAACAAAGGGGAAACTGGCTGAAAAAAAAAGACTGAAAAAAGACAGAAAATAGTCAAAACACCTCTAGGCGTAGGCGGTTGTTATGGAAATGTCAATCATCGTAGACACGTCATTGACACAGGAGAATGTTCTCTGATAAATTTCAGGAAACGTTACGAGATTTGGTGATTATTCGTCTAGCCGTTTAAAAGTTACAATTCGTTAAAGTCAGCGCGGGCACAATGTGCCAGCCGCCCCCCCCCCCCCCACCAGGCTAAATAGGGTTAAATCCGCATTTCTTCCAAAAATTCACGCTCGAGACAGATTTTTGAAAAATAGGGAAAAGTGCAAAAATTTAAAAAAATGCTTGATTTAGCTTATTTTTGACCCAAATCCGTAAATTTTGTCTAAGCCCATATGGGCTTAGAAAAAAAACATAAGCTTCGTTGAACAAAGGGAGTAATTAGAAATGCCCGCCAGAATTGTTTCGGCTACTGTTTTCTTTAAACAAAGAAGGGTATACATAATGAGTATGGATTCGGGCGGTAAGCTTGCCCAATGTTACTAGTATTCACCCTTGCTAGAATATTGCTTCATGACTTTTCCCTTTGTTTAAGGATTTTCAGACGACTTCAGACTTCTCTCGAAAGCAGAAACCAGTTTGCAAAAGTACGAGGCTCTTCACACGACCATGGCCTGTGTGGTCAGTGTGGTGACAAATTCTACAAAAAGTCATGAACATTGATTACAAGCAGAGCCAATCGCTGACAAATACGTGAAACAAATAAAATAATCGGCAAGCGCATTCAGTCATGTGACAAACGTCTCTAGATAAAGAAAGCTTTTGACGGCTGGACTCATTCGTTTTCCAGTGTTCTATTAATTCGGCTTTTTATCACAAAAATTACCTGGAGTATTATTTGGAGTAATTAAAATTACTCCAAACTAGTTTTTGACAGATTCTAATTCCACGCATTTACACCATTTTGCTCTAAAAGAAACATCGAGAGGCCAGTCGATAACAGTCGAATCGATGCAACAACTAACGACAACAAAGTCCCTCGCTGTCAACCAAGCAAGTACATCAGATGCGAACAGCCGAGCGGTTTTTGCAGGTGGAAACACCAGCAGTATTTCTGGGTACCAATTTCAAATCTTCAATAGCCCAGTTAAAATAGTTCAAGGAGCGATTGAAAGTGACGATGAAGACTGAACATTCTGTTTCGCTTTTGCTTGGATCAGTCTTGGATATGACGATAAGATTTCATCCTCTCAAATTGAAACCACAAAGAAAAAAATCAGCTTTAATTTCGATTTCGATTTCAATATTTGTTACAGTTATGCTCACGTCTCAGCAAAATAAACAGATCTCCATTGATGCGAGGCGAACTAAGCGTGTGCTAACCGGATGTGAAGTAACAACTTCCACTTGAATCATCTTGGGTTAAACAAATGCCATATAATAAACTACTTATTAAACCTGGAAAGTTCGGTCTTTACGGGAAGATCTCAAACTTTAGCCTTGCTGTTCAGTTTGAGATTTTCCCTTTAAAGACCTCACTCTTGGTTAATAAGTAGCAAGTAATGCCTTTTTCGCAAGGCTCATTAATATGTGCTTCCTATTTAGGGCCTGTGGGGGTTCAAGGATCTCAACAAACTGTGGTATTTTTATGAGCCCATTTTAATTTTGTTGTGGTCCTTCCTGTTTGGCACCTGTTATGGTAACAAAGGAGCTCGCGGCTAAACTGAACTCGGCTAGAAAACACTCGGCTACTGCGGGTGCTTTCTACCGTTTTGTCTTGTTCTCAGACGCTAGTCGAGTTTTATGAGAATATAATAGAGGGTTTTGTCTTCGTAATTTGTCAATTAAGGTCTAATATAGGACTCCTATAGAATGACTCTATAAAATTGATTGGTTTTTGTACTAAACGACGTTTGCTTTTAAAGCGAACAAGCGTTTCAAAGATTCATGATGTCTGACATTTTAAATGAGGAACAGACTGAATTATGAAATTCCAGTTTTCCAGAAAGAGGTAAACCTCACAAAATATACTCAACAGTTTTAAAAACCTTACAATCCGTAACAATCTGGTTTCATTTTTCTTTTCGGAACGCTTTCCAAGGGTGGAGGGTGAGGGTAGGGGGAGGGGGGGGGCGTTTAATAAAAGGTTATCACACTATTCTTCCTCAGTTGTTCCCTCTCACTCCAATGTCTTGTTGTGCAAACTAGCCAGTGCCTATCCTTAAACCTTAGCACCGGTAACTAGTTGGCACCCAGAAGTGGCTTCAAGAAAAATTGTAAAAAGTGAGTGGGTTGTTTCTTGGTGTGACGAAATCCATTGTTGGTTAGTTATTGTATTAAAGACTGATTGCTGGTTATTGTCTTTTCAATCTTTTGTTTTACGTCATTTGGCGACCACAACATCTGCAACACCAAGAAACGGCCAGTGATGCGACTATAAAGCTACCGTAAATCCTCTATTAAGCCCCCCCCTCTCAAATAAGCCCCCCTTTTGAATGAATGAATGAATGAATGAATGAATGAATGAATGAATGAATGAATGAATAACTTTATTCAAACACGGTCGATCGACTTATCAGGACTTAAAAACCACTAAAATACATTAACAATTTGATAAAACCTAATTAAACAAGGAGCCTGCTTTACATAAGTGCCGTGCAGATAGATCTTCAGAAGAATTACTTGCAGCCAGCCCTGAATGTCCCAAGAGAGTTTGCCTGCCCCAACTCAACAGGAAGGCTATTCCAAAGAAATGCTCCAGAGTAGCTGAAACTATTTTTCATGAAGTTTGTACGGGGTAGAGGAATAGCAAGTTTGTCATTGGTATCTCTTAAAGAGTAACTGGAGACATTGCTACGAGCGGTGAATTTCGAACGAAGATACTTTGGTGCTAATCCATTGGGTGATTTATATACCATTGTAGCTTTATTAATTTGTCTTTGCGTGTCAAGTTTTCTCCAGCCAAGTTTATCGATAATAGAGTCAGCATTGGTGTCATAACTTGCCCTTAAGAGAATGTGCGCCGCACGATTTTGGCGTTTTCTGAAGTTTAATGGACAGAGTTTTATTACAGCATCCCCAAATCTCGCTACAGTAATCAAAGTGTGGCTGAACTAAAGAAGTATACATAGTTTGAAGAGTGTCAAATGGAACAAAAGCTCTAGAACGCTTTAGCACTCCGACGCCAGCGGCAATCTTTTTACACAAATTATCGACGTGAACATTCCAAGATAGATTTTGGTCAATGTAAACACCAAGTGATTTGGTAAAAGTCACTTGTCTTATAGGTGCCCCATCAATTTCGTGTGAAGGTGAACTATTAAATGTACTTAACATTTGCCTTGATCCAATCAGCATAAACTCAGTTTTAGATGTATTAAGAATGAGCTTATTTGCAGTAAGCCAATAGTTAACTCTAGAAAGGTCTTCATTTAGATTTCTATCAATGTTGGAAACTGTATTATCAGCAAAGGTCAAGTGCGTATCATCGGTGTACATTCGTGGTTGAGAATTCAGTAGACAATTAGGCAAATCATTTATATAAATTAAGAAGAGGAGCGGACCTAGTATTGTTCCCTGAGGAAAACCGCAAGTAATTGGCCGACAACTGGAGAGCGAATCATTTACAAAACATCGTTGTTTTCGACAATCTAAGAAAGATTTAAACCAGTTAAGTGAAATACCGTCAACACCGTAAAATTCTAATTTCGAAAAAAGAATATCGTGATCGACGGTGTCAAAGGCTTTCTTTAGGTCTAAAAATACAACTGCATTTACATTGCCTTGATCTGTGTTATATACCCAGTTATCCGTAGCTTCAAGCAATGCAGTAGTAGTGGAATGAAGGGATCTAAAACCAGATTGACAACTCGAAATTAAATTATTTTCAGTAAGATAACTATAGAGTTGGTCGTAAATGATTCTCTCAAAAACTTTTGCTACGACTGGAACGATCGAGATGGGACGATAGTTATTTAAATCAGATCGTTCGCCCTGTTTAAACAAAGGGATGACTTTCGATAATTTCCATTCATCAGGAAAGACGCCAGACGTGATAGACTGATTGAAGATAGCACAGAGAGGACTGGCAATTAAATCCGCGCAATCCCGTAAAAGTCTTGACGATATTTTGTCCAAACCTGTAGCTTTGGTTTTGGATAGTTTAGATAAAAGAGAGAAAACTGTGGATACGCTAGTTGTTTTCAGTGTGAATCTGCAGTCACAAGTCCTACTCAAATAATCCACATGTAAAGGACAATTTTTATTCACGTGTATTTCGCTAGCTAGCCTGGAACCAATATTAGGAAAGTGATCATTAAAGGCATCTGACAATTCAAGCGGGTCGTGAATGGAATTACCATTATATAGTATAATTTCGTTCACAAAGGAACTGTTAGATTTTCTAGACGTAAGTTCGTTTATGATTAGCCAGGTGTTTCTTCAGAGGAAGAAAGTTATTAAACCCTTCCCCCTCCCTTTTAAGCCCCCCTGCCCCTCCCCTCCCCCCTTATTCCACACAACCAAATCAATAAATGGTAGACTGTATTAATTAATCACGACTGTAACACTTCAACACTGATCCCTGAATGCTGAAAGTTCGTATTTGTTTTTGATCTTCGGCTGCATGACCTCCAACTTCATGTGCTTGAGCTTTTCCACTTTGCATTCTAGTTCTTTATGGGAATTGACGCCATCTTCATGTTGTTTGAAAAAGCAGTATAGTGCCACAAGTCCGTCCTAACTTCGCTTATAATATCACTCAAATCTCCTTATTAGACAGTCATTTGCCCTGGTCTAGTCTGTTTCTTCCTCTTTTTTTGCTACTGGTAATGCCTTTCGCTAAATTAAATAAGCCCCCCCTCTCTATCAAGCCCCCCCGTCCCCCCCTCAAACGTGCTTGAAATAAATAAGCCCCCCGGGGGGCTTAATAGAGGATTTACGGTATATAGTCGACATCTTTCAATGAAATCATAAATTTCAAATTTTATTGCTCAAAATGTCTCACTCTTTTAGATTTCATGCACAGAAAGGTCTTTAAACAGCATTATAAACATCACCACAGGAAAATACTGCTCAGTAGCTTTCATTTGAATGGTCACGTTTTAGGATTTCATCCACAGACTCAAAAGTTAGAACCACGTTCTATAGCATAGTAAACACCCCCACAGGAAAGTACTGCTCAATAGGTTTCATTTAAATAATCATAGTCATGCAAATAAAGGTTATTGTTGTTGTTGAATGGTCACACCTTGTACACCTTGACGACGAAGAAGTTTGCTAGGGGGTGACTGCGGGATACCTTGCGCAAACGACGTCATAGACGTCTGGATCTCTAACTTGCCTACGTAAGACCCGTGTGCCTGTATTTATTTTACATAGCTAAGATGTCTGAGTCGACAGTGACGTCTTAGAAGTGTTTGATGTTTCTTAAGACGGCCAAATAAGTGCTCAATAGTTTTCATCTGGATGACCACACTTTAAAATTTCATCCACAAACTCAAATCTTCGAATCAACTGTATAGCATAATAAACAGCACCACAGGAAAGTACTGCTCAGTAGCTTTCTTTTGAATACACACACTTTCAGATGTCATTCACAGAAGTAAACGAAAGAACCACCTTGTACAACTAAAAAACACCACAGAAAAGTACTGCTCAGTAGCTTTCGTTTCGATCAGGAACAGTGGTTGAAGAGCCACTCTGGGCACGGAATATGAAACGTAAATGCCCCTTTCCATTTGCCCCATTTCAAAAAACACTTCAGAATTTCATCTACAGACTTAAGATGTAGAACAGTCTTGTATAGCGCAGTAAACAGTCAGAGGAAAACCTGTTAAATAACCACACTTAAACCCTTTAAGACCCAATATCAGTATGTATTTTCTCCTCACTGTTCTCCATATATTTCTCATGGTATCAGTTGTGCAAAAATCAAGACATCTTATCTTTGATGGTCATTTCCTTTATTCTCATGAGTTGCATGCTTGATCAAGTCGTGATATTGTAACGAGAAGTTAGATTTCATTCACAGTTTTAAATGTTCAACCAACTGCAAACACAAGTTGATCTTTCGAACCACTTGGTAATTCTAAACAAACTTCGAATACTCTCACGACGTCTGAATGAGAAATTCCCTCCAAATTCTGTAAGTTTCTGACTGGCAGGTCTGGCCACAGATAATTCTGTGTCGCAAACATCTTGATTTTCTAGTATGCATAAGCTCGGGAAACTCGTCAACTACAAAATCAAAATGGTTTCCTCCAACCTCGTCCCCAGGGCCTTCTCCTCGTTCAAAATGGCGGTCGGAGAAACCCCTGGCCAAGGCTGCCAAAGTGGCTCCAAAAATTCGTTAGAATTTCTTTAGGTAAACACGATGAAATGTCTTCGTTTCGTTTGGACAACGGTTTCCGATTGCAGAAAACAAACAGGGCCGCCAGAAGCTAGAAAAAACCTCCGAAAAAGCCATTTCTTCACGTGTCACGTGACAAAATACTCCACGATTCTTGGAGTATTTCAGCAGCCTTGGCCAGGGGTTTCTCCGACCGCCATTTTGAACGAGGAGAAGGCCCTGGGGACGAGGTTGGGTTTCCTCAATCGCTCGGCATTTCTAAATAAATACCGAATACTTTCAGAACGTTAGAATAGGCCTTCCCGTCGAAATCCTTCGAAAAGTTTAGACTTCCGGGTATTTAATCTCGAAACATCCGTACCCAGCTGCCGGGTATCTAGACACTGCCAATTGAAAAACTGGCTGAATTGACTCTGAATTTTTTTGCAATCCTTTCGGATCTCTGCATCTCTTGAATAACAATCGCCAATGGAAAGAAGACGCAACTTAAAGGCGAATGTTCCAACACCGAATTCCATTTTCAGCACGTTTGCAAAATCAAAAATTGTACCATGCAAGAATATTATGTAATCAAAATCGGAATTTGACTGTTCTTATCACCTGTGACTGTATGCATCATAACAAAGAAAAGTATAAAAAATTATTTTCCCTCAGCCACAGCCCGGCTTAAATACCATATTATTATCATATTTTATAACATTTCTTTCACTCTTCTTCACTGAACACAAACTAACATGATCACAATTGCCTAAAACGTCAACTTAGTACACGTACAAGTCCAAACATTGGACTACATCATATTTAAAATATCACACAGCGGAGCTGTCACAAATCAACTCTATTGCGAATTAGCTCGCCCTGCAACACCACAATAACAGAAACGCATCACGATACACTCCTGACAAAACGGCCTGTTCTAACATCATCGCTATTTGCTATGATCTTAGGATACTTCTGTTAACTGTTTGCAGCAACATAGTAAATATTA
Source organism: Siderastrea radians (assembly GCA_964017195.1). Taxonomy (NCBI): domain Eukaryota; kingdom Metazoa; phylum Cnidaria; class Anthozoa; order Scleractinia; family Rhizangiidae; genus Siderastrea; species Siderastrea radians. The sequence goes on from OZ024899.1 coordinate 20,825,950, forward strand.
TTAAACGTGACATAAACGACACAAATTGTCACTCTAAACAGCAGGACCCTAGATGCCCTAGTTATCTGATGCGTCAGCGCCTACAAATAGCCACAAAAATATCTCCGACATAGCCCGATGATTCAGCGAAGGTCCTCTCTTGGGAATACCAAACATTTCTCAAAAGTCAGCGAATCGACAAGAGAGCTAACACAAATGTGTTCTGGAATGCGTTCAGCTCCACTGCAATTGACAATTGCCAACGAGGCGCGTAGCGCCGAGTTGGCTATAATCATTTGATATCCAGCAAGTCCGAGTAAACTTATCGTTCTATTTAAAAACGCAATCAAACAAGAAGGAGAAAAAAGAGACAGAAAAGAGATAAAAGGGGACAAAAATCGATCACGTGACTGAACGAAAAAGGCGCCCAAAACTTGCGAAGTGTTGCAGCGTTACTTTCTTTGCAAAGCTGAACGAATCAATGAAACTGCTCCGAACTGAACATACGAGCACAAGTTTTTGGAAACAATCTTCCAATTATTGGCTTTGAAATGTGGTACATGTTTGATTTTTCCTGTAAAATTGTTATAATCATCGTTGTAAGCGGATTGAAGCTGTACGCTCTTACTGTTGCAGCTGCGGGAGTTAAATTGAAATCAGTTTCTAATCCGTTCGCACAACGGAGCCATCATGTGCTTGTTTTATCGAACTGAAGAACTTGAACGATAATTTCTATGCAGATCGCTGAAACAAGACTACGGAAGTGAGAAACATTAGAATTCAAACGCAGTTGTTCTCAGTTTAGAGGCTGCGGACGGAACGGTAAAAACAACATTCAAACAACTGAAAAAGCGATTCAAATTATTATACATGGCATTCGATTTGTATCTGAACATTTGGAGCTGTTGCAACACAGAGCTACATTGAACGAGTGCAGGTAAACCAGTGTCAATTTTGCGTGGTAAAGCCAAAACAATGTCGCCCTTTCTGGTGGTTTGTTCAGTACTTGTTTAGATTGCTTCATAAATTTTGTATACTGACTCGTCATAAAAGTATAACAATTTTTATCAAATACTTCTCTCTCATTTTACTGTGCTTTGTTTTATGTCTTGTCTTGATATTTCGAAGTCGAAAGCCTTCCCTATAAAACCTACCGTTTGCAAAAGTTTAATGACCGACGTGACAATGAAAGAAATTATAAACACAACCTTAAATGCTTAAATTTCTATTTCTACAGTTTCTTGTCGTCTTAAGAAATCAAGCACTCTGAAACAATTTCGATTCGTGTCTCAGTGACGTTGTCCTTAATGTAACTTCACTGCAAAGTGATTTTTGTCGCCCATTTTTCTCGCCGGGTTGCTTGCGGAGAAAAACTTTCAGCTCACCTTGTCGTTGAGTGTTCATTGACCAAATTTGGTCGCAGAGGTATATGAGCTGCTAATGTAGCTCCGTTCAGAAATCCAATATACCTAGTCCAGTTTTTAATAATATCTCGTAGTTGCTATCTCAACCACGAGATAAAAACTATAAAGAGTGCTAGTTATTAAGTTTTTTCTGAGTTTGCTCTCTATCCGATTAAGAAAGAAAAACTGTGCAAGAAACTTTAAAGTTGAATGTTCCTCTAACAGCTTTCGGAAAAATAATTAGCTAAATCTAGTAGTCACACAAATCACCTGAAATAAATCTTTATTGAGGAATATACATTATTCGAAAATGTAGTCACTGAGGAAAAAGTTGAGTTGGTAAATTCATTTTAAATTACCTTGTACCTTAATTGCCTTTTAATTAATGACATTAGGCATCACGCAAACGTTGTTTTCACAGCTGGTTCGGAAAATTATTGTAGTCGCTCCAAATGAGTAGTCCTCGGTTTGACACATGACGAGTTCGTTGTTTGGACCAGGTCTTTGCAGAATTCAACGTCCATATTTAGGCTCACATAATTCGCCAAAAATCATGAATGTTATTGCCTAATTTACTGTTCATGGATAATCCTTCAATAGAATAAACTTACCCATTTGGGAACAAACCGAAAACTCGGCATTCTTTACTTCCGCGTTAGAGATATTTATTTCCCTCCATTAGGAACCATTTACCATTAATCAAAAGAGGTGTAGTTTGCAAACAACTTAAAGCAAATTCACTTTAGGAAAGTTCAAATTTCTGTTTAAGGTTTTAAGTTTACGAAATCCTGTATATCAGATTTTCAAGATCGTTACAAATAGCTTCGACTGCTTTTCTGGAGTGATCAATCTAAAATATAACATATTAAGTGAACAAGTTAATTGTCATTGTGACATTTCCTTGTTCCAGGTCTCTGTCAACCCTGGCGGAAGAATACCAAGAAGAAAAATTTTTTTGGCAGCTAGCCTTGGTCGGTCTTGGTGAGTATTTTATGGCGAAATTACATTGAAATAAGAATTTTGCAACTAGACGACATATTACAGCTACTTTATCTAATCTCTGGTATTGCCAAATCTTTGCTGGGGACGATACATTAAACGAAAAAAATGGAGGGTTGTTGTTCTAACATTCATGAATGGAGATTTTAATTTTCTTATAGGTAGCTTCTAAGGTAACGTTTGAGTTCATAAATTTCGGGTTGTACCATGTACGTTATAAAACAAATAGCAACACTTACAACAAATGTTGAAGAGCTTCTTTTTTGTTACTTAAAAGATAGGACCATCTTGCACAGCATAGTAGATAGCACCACAACAAACTTTAAGTTCTCATTATAGTTTTTGTTTAAATGGTACATGTACTACTTCAATTTTTCATAAACACTCAAGATATTGGAGCAGACTTTGATACTGTTGTAGGCTTACTCTGTGTATTCAATTCTCTTTATTTTAACTAAGATGATGTCAATATTTTTGACTACAAATTAATTCATTCTCTTTAATTTTGAAACGAAGCTGCTGTATTTGCGCGTCGGTAATGTGTGTGTGTTACTCAATTGCGTGATAATGTCTTCTTTAACAAGACCGTTTTTGGGACGATGGCGTTGAAAAATGTTAAACTCCATTGTGCATGTCCGCCCGTATGAAGAAGTGCTTTCTTTTAGTTTCAGTGAGGAATTCGAAGACGACGTTTTTCAGAAACTCACGTTTATAAGTAACGTATACTAAAATTGTATTGAAATTGAGAAAGTATTGACCGAAGATTAGAAATTTAGAACATTTTTCATCCAAAATACTCAGAATAAAGCCCTGGTCAAACGTCAAGTTTCACGTGAGACGAACCTGAGACAAATTAAGTTCGTGATAAGTTGGACTTTTGACTCAATTCAGTTCGTCTCATGTGAAGTTCGACGTTTTACCTGGGCCTAAGAACGGAGGTGAGATAGTATTGCGGCTGTAATTTGCCACTTAATTAAACGTGGGTCTAAAATTCCATGTCACTTATTTAGACATCCTGTTAAGCTTTATTTCGTTCTGGGCCAGTTTCAAAATATTTTTGACAAATCGCTTCTAAAACAGTAAATACAAGTTTCCCATGAATTTGCTGTCTCGCTTCCCGTTTTGAATCACCTCCGATTTTTCACCGAAAAAAATCATTATAATATTAATCATTCTATTCTACAGCTCAAAATCATCCAGCTTTATTAAAGTCTCAGGGATGCACATTAAATTCTCCTTTCTAGTTGTTGTACGCTACTTTTAATGTTAATTCTGTGAAGCAGCGGATCTCAAATCAATATCATATTTTCTACTCATAATAATCGATTTCCTTTTTCTCAGGTTTTACAGTTTATCCGAATTAATTATAATTATGCTTAACATATTTGGGTGGACTGGGCCAGTCAAATAGAAGGGACTACGCTGCAATTGATTGACGCCCGAACATTTCGCTTACCAAATCTGTCGCAATATTTTTGAGAGCGTTCCATAAACATTTGTCATTGGTACAGCCATTTAGCTGAATTAAAGATTTGAATCGTGTAACTGATTTCGTTTCTTTTGAGCTCACGGTTTAGCTAGTGGGAAAAATGCCAGAAGACAAAAATTGAAGCTTCCCCTATTTTTTGTTTTTCAGAAATATAATAAGACAATTAGTCATTGAGAAAACAAACTAACCATCTGAAATGCAACACTTATATAATTAATAAAAATTATTAGAAATTGTATTTGCTGAGTTCAAATTAGATGTCTTGTGTTGCGAGCGTGAATTTGGTAGACTCATTTTAAATTTACCTCGCTTGTTAATTACTTTTATTGACCCAGATATTGAGCAAATATTTTTCTTTAACCAGCCGGTTCTGAAAATTATCGGTAATTTGTAGTTGCATGTTTGAGATATGAAGAGTTCGGTGTTTATCCAATCTCCTTAAAGAATTAAGTGTTCATGTGAAGAATCGCATAATATACCAAATACCCTCACCGCCATTGGTTAATTTAAACAAACGAAGGATAATCCATCTATAATATGAAGTTACCCATCAAAGGCCATCCTAAATTTGAGTTCCCTTCAGTGGTTTGCGTGTCAGGGATATTTATATGCCTCCATTAGCAGCCATTTATCCTTTGAGAACTATCTAATTTATGAAAAGCTACTCTACGAATGATCACATTTCTGTGTGGGGATAATGTGAAAGGCTCTAAAATTTGCGAAGCCCTGAATATCAAATTTTCAACGCGGTTATATATAGCTTCAACTGTTTTTCTGAACAGATCAATCTGAATAATAAGTGAATAGATCAAATATCATTGTGAAATTTTCCTGTTGCAGAATTGTTTTTGTCGTTTTTCACCAGAGTGAGGAACGGGAATTAGGAAAAACATTTTGGGAACTGTACCACCCAGTTGCAGATCTTGGTGAGTTTTTTTACTAAAATTGAATAGTCGAAGAACTTTACAACAAGGAGAGACCCTAAAACTGTACTGAGTTTCCAAGGAAGACTTCAAAAAACCGTCTAAAGTCCCAAATATCGCTCTGCACTTAACGTGCTGCGAGAAATTGCAAGAACTTTGCAAGAACTTTTATTTCAATGGTCACGTTTTGAGGTTCATATCTTTACGAAATTATGTATATGAAGAACATCAAATTTTGAGGCGTGAGAGTTAATAACTCAAGTTTCATAGTTTCTACTCGTAGTCTTCGTGTTTGCTTGCCACAGTTGATATAATTTGTTTATAGTTCGGTTGTTTTTTTATAGTTTCTCTTTATATTGTGGTTTACAATGAAGTAACCTGTTGACTTGTTTCCCGCCTTTTTTTACTTTCTGTATTTTAAAAGTCTCTGCCGATGCCCTTCCACAAAATAGTCTTTTAAGACCTTTTGTCTCTTGTTTTGAAAATTATAAAAACTGTAGGATAGCTTGAGCAAGCTATAGAACGGCTACAGTGGGAAGCTCAATGCTGTCTCGAATCCTATAAGACCGAATCCACTTTCTTTCTTGTGAAAACTAGTATCATAAATTATTTTCTTATCCATCCAGTTGTCACGTTTTCTCTTTAGCATCAATTTACTCTCACATTTTCACTCTATCAGTCTCAAACGATGCACATTTATTCTCCTTTCTAGTTGTTGTGCACTACATTTAATGTCAATTCTGACAAGTAGGAGTCTAAAATCCCTTAAACTGTTTTCTACTTAATCGGATTCCTTTAGTTTTCTTGAGCGTTGCAATTTATCTGAATTAAGGTCTGAATAATTATGCTCAATAGATTTTAGCTGGGTTGACTGGGACAATCGAATAAAAAGGCGCATCTTGCACTGAATCACTTGACGCCGAACATTTCATGTACCAAGTCCATCGCAATGTTTTGACAGCGTTTTAGAAACATTTTTGCCATTGGCGAGACCCTTTTATTTGAATTATGAAGCTAAATTCTATTATCATGAACTCACACAATAGCCAGTGGGGAAAATAAATGGCAAATTGAAGCTTCCTCTATTATTTTTATTTTCAGAAATATAATCACCCATTTAGTTGCTAATGGAAAAAAAAACAAACAAACAAAACATCTGAGATACAATCATTAGAATTAATTTAAGAATTATTCCAAATTTCAATGAATGAGTTAAATTCAGGTGCTTTATGAAGAGAAAGTACAGTTGGTAGACTGATTTTAAAATGATCTCTGATTTTAGTAATTAATTTTATTGACATTACATATTGCACACGAATTGCAGCTGGTTCGGAGAATTATTGGGGTTTTTCCAGCCTGCGTAAGGAGATGCTAGTTCGAAACAAAAACGCTTCCATGTTTAACCCATGTCTTTAAGGAATTAAGAATCAAATGGTGAACGTTATTGCTTAACTTATACTGTAGACGGATAATCCATCAGGGAACAACCTAAAAATCACCTTTTCACTTGTCACTCTCGTGCCGAGGTTATTTATATGCTTCCATTAGAAGCCATTTACCCGTAAAGAGTCATATAACCTGCAAACAGCTAAAAACGATTGCACTTTACGAAGGACTAGATTTCTGTTTGAGGAGAGTGTGAAAGGCTTTTACGATTGCAAAATCCTGTATAAAGCATTGAACAGATCAAACGAGTGTAAATAAGAAGTTAAAGTGGTACTACGATAAAAAAAATCGCTTTTATTTTTCCTTCGGATTTCGAAACTATGTTTACTAAACACTCCCCAAGAGAAATTTTTAAGTCTTAATTTTGAGAAGAAAACCGTTAATTTAAGCTGCAATTTTCCGTTTTAATGGTCCGCCATTATTACACCAGAAAGGATACAATGACGTCATTCACTCAAGAGCTGCAGTGTGTGAACACAGCTTACAAATTATGCAAAACACGACTTAAAGAGTCTGAAAGCTCAAAACTCCTGTGCTGTACACTAAATAAGGCACTTTCACACGCGCTGCATTCTAAAGCTCTTGAATGAATGACGTCATTATATCCTTTCTGGTGTGATAATGGCGGACTATTAAATCGGAAAATTGCAGCTTCAATGAACAGTCTTCCTCTCGAAATTAAGGCTTAAAATTTCGCTTGGGGAGTGTTTAGTAAACAAATTTTGGAAATAAGAAAAAATAAAATTAATTATATGTATCATTGTGAAATTTCCCAGTTGCAGGTTTGTTTCAGTTTTTGTTAAGCCCAGCAAGGAACCCATAGAGGAGCACTGTGATTTTAGCAGCTACCCTCTTGGATCTTGGTAAGTATTTTTTTTACTGAAATTTAAATGTTTTGAGAACTTTACAACAAGACGAGACAGTAAAACTACTCTGTACAAATGGTTATGTTGCCAAATCTTTGTTGAAGACGAAAATCAAACTAACTAATTAAAAATTAAAGAAAGATTGCCCTTCTGGTTTTGGTCGATAAATACTTGAAATTATCTGCTATAAGTAGAGTACGCTAGCTTTTGAGGTCCCCAATTTCGGTTTGCAAAACGTACAGCAAAACAAACAGCAACACACTCACTTGCAAGCACCGTTGAATGATTTTTATTGGATTTTTATGGTCAAGTTTTAGCATTTTATTCACTAAAGTAAACGTTGGAACCCAATTGTCGCATGTCAATTAGCACAACGTGAAAAGGCCGTTCAAAATTTTTTAATTGAATTGTAACACTTTATAATTTCTTCTACACACTTGGAAGTTGGGATCACCTCAAATGAAACAAGTGTTGGTTCTGTCACTGAAAGGGTTAAGACCTCGTGAGAGGATTCGAAGTTGGGAATTATTGAGCTTTCATAACTGAAATAAATATTGTTTATGATGTACATCAAATTCTGAGGCGTGGAAATTATTGAAGCCCGTTTGATAGCTTTTACGCCTACTATTCGTGTTGTGGGCACATTTGAACACTTGGTCATAGTTCGGTTGTTTTTAAGATGGTGCATCCACATGAACGACGGATATTTAGTGAATAACTCATGCATCATTATGAAATTTTCCGCTTGCAGGTTGGTTTTCTGGTAACCCAGCTGAGGAAAACAAAGAAGAGCCTTTTGGTAAGTAGTTTTTGTAAACCTGTGGGAGTATTTTATAGTTAATAATAAAATAGCTGAGAGAATAGCCACTGTTAAGAGCTCTCCAATTAACATCATGAGGAATTTTCCCAACTGCAGGTTAGCTTTTTTGTTAGTCTTATTGAGAAACACAAGAAGGGTTTTTTCCGCTAGCCTTGGCAGGTAATATACACTTAACGGCGTGTTTGATCATCATTTTAAAACAGTATCGCTCTAAAACCAGCAAACAGTCAGCAACTGTAAGTTATAAAAAAAGACTTAATGTTCACACTCAGCGCCGTTCAAATCTGCAACCTCTAGAGAAGAGAAACGATCAAAATAACTTTAGTTATGGTTGTAGACTTACATATTTCCTTTTTTTTTTTGTATCTGATATTATCATTTTATCTTCAATTTAATCATCAACCTTTTAAATAACGTTCTGTACTTGCGTGTCAGTGATGTGTATCGATGTTTTGGAACTGCACAATTTTTATCTAGCAACACGTTTTAGAGTGACTATGGCATTCCCGTATGTCTTGAGTTTGTGTCACAGAAGGAACACGTTTTCAGCAACTAGCGTTCACAAGTATTTCGCGTTGGCTTTTCAAACTGATACTAAAAATAGACGACATAGACCCTTTAACCACTGGAGCCCAGCGTAGACTCGACATTATTAACTGAAAATATTTTTAAACCTCATACCCAGTATAGCTGGAAAACTTCAAAGCGAACACCCAGCAATCATGGCGAGTCCCGAGGAAACATTGCAGGGTTTTGACTACGTCACGTTAAGAGGTGGGAAGAAATGTGAAGAAATTGATACAATATAGATGTTAAATGTTGAGCTTGGTATTTGCAAGTAAACTGTATTCAGTGTGTCAGTAAGAAATTGAGAACTCGACAGGAGGCAAATGATGAAAGTTCTCCTCCTGTGATCTAAACCGAGGCATTAATTTAATTTATTACATTTATTAGAAGCCACAGGCCAGCACGGAGACCGTAGCCGTGTGAGTCCACTCAAACCATGAGAGTATATAGCCAGTCACAACAAACACACATTACACAATCAGAAGTTTAATTCGAAAAATGGATTCACTGCAAAGCTTCCTGGTTGAAGCAAATGCTTGTATCAGGGGCCGGGTGCAGTAAAACGCGAGCTACAAAAACGCGATCGGATGAGAAAGTGGCGCGAGTTTTTTAAACCAATCACTGAGCAACGAAAGGCAAAACGCAAAGTAAAGTAAAGCAAAACAAAACACAAATTTCTTTTGCCACTCAATTGAAAACCACCCTAACACCTTTATAATCAAGAAGTTGTGCTAATAGCTGAATATTAATTTTAGCAATCGCAGACGTGTACAGGCAAGAAGGTAACGAAGAATTCATGCAGAAAAATTTCAGCAACGCTATTTACTTCTTTACTGAGGGAATTAATGTGAGCTGCAAGGATGAAGAATTACAGGCCAAACTGTACAACAACAGGGCTGCAGCATTTTTTCATTTGGGTGAGGATATTTGTATTTTTCACAGCCTTTTTAAGCTTTAAGTTTATTTTAAACTGAAACTAATCATCACAGAATACCTTGCTAAGAAATCAATCAATCAATCAATCAATCAATCATTTTTTAATTACTTAATTAACTTATTTATTTATTTATTTATTCGCATTATTTCACTCACAGGAAATTACAATGAATCACTAAGTGATGCAAAAGTTGCTATTGACTTGCAGCCACGTTACATCAAAGCGATTTTTAGAGGTACGTTTTCTTGGAAAGAGAGACTGTCCTCTCAAAATTATAGAGATACCGGTGAAATTACTGTGACAATGTAGAGAGAGACTACCATCCTAGCTAGCGCTACACCCTATACCCTATTTTTTATGCATAATTCTGCATCTAAAAAAACTGCGGTTTTCACTACGAAATTAGGTAGTTTGGAGATTATGTTCACCTGAATTTTAGAACTTGAACTCGCTGAAGTCTTCCCTAACAATGTCACAAGTTCACAGACCGTGGGAAAGTTTGTGGAAGATAATTCTTGGATTCTCCAGTTCTTAACCATTTCATAAAACGTTAAGTGAAGCTTGTCAGTTCCTTTATATTTTACACATCTCGCGATCGGTTAAAGACTGTTTACAGACCGTAAACCATCTAGGAGAAAATCTAATTCAAGGGCTGCGAAACTTACGCCATTAACTGATAATGGTGATGCCAGTTACAGTAATTGGACGCTTCTCGAAAAAAGGTCCAACGTCACTTATGTTTTAATGCGTCCTAAATAGAGTAAGATGCATACACTTTTGTTTCTTAACCAATTTCGCCGCACCATCTTAATGCCTCAGGACCTTTTTTCAAATTTAATCTGTCAGTCACTTCTTTGCCAATAATGATGTGTCAGCACCAGTATTTTACCGTAAGCCAGGTGATAAGTGGCTAATGTTATTATTCAGTTGCAGTTGTCAGTCTCTGTGAGTGTCCAACACTATTGTGCTATAATCTCCCAACTATGCCTCACAAATCAAACGTTAGTAAAGACATAATCACTGGTACGTGTTCACTTTTTATATCATTAGGGGCAAGCGCCTGTGTTCAGCTCAGTCAGTTTGAGGAAGCAGTCAAGTGGTGTGATAAGGGATTAGCTGTATCCTTCACTATAGAGGCTTTGTTATGTTCATCTTGAAAACGTGAAGCGGTTACCGCTAACGGTATTTTGTTAACTCAAAGTTATCCATATTGTGAATTATAGCAAGTATTATAAGTAAGAACGATTTTACAGTCATTATGTCACAGGGGTGAGAAAAAGAAAAAATCTGAGCCATGGATGGCAGTCGAACCGATGACCTTCCGTGCAGCGGTCGGACGCTGTAACCACTGAGCTAGTGGGAGATTATAGTGCTGGTCATATCACAATTTACTAGGTTCATTATTACACGCATCCTGCATACTGCTAGGATCAGCAATGTCAAAGGCGTCCTGTGTAAAAAATGGTAATTTTTGAATTCTAAGCCCATCTTTCTTTCCTTATCAAATGTTAATTTCCCTTAGGTTTGTTCCTGATTGTTTGCACTTTTTAATACTTGACCTCCTGACTTTCTTCCGTTAAACCCATTTAAAAATGCAAAAAATGTAGCTGTTGTGAATTTTAACAAAAAAAAGTAACGTGACTTTTTTCAGTAAATAAAATGTTAAGAAAAACAGAGATAAAAGGAGAAGAAAATAAAATAAACCAAGGCATGTTTACAAATTAAACCCATTTTCAAATTCCATTCCATTCTATTAGTTTACTTGTAAGTTTTGCAACTGGAATGTTACAATCTTGACTTGCTAAAGATTGACAAGAGTAACCAGAATCTATTGGAATTAAGGGGCAGGTCTGTCAAAAAACAAAATCTGCAAGATAGAGAGGGAGAGAAAGTGAAGGATCAGGCAGAAACTCAAACGGTAAGTCAGTTGGTACGAAGAACAAAGCACTTGAAACATGTAAAAATCTGTCTGTATTGCAATCGGTTTGAGAATTGTGAATTAATTTTTCAAAGTGTGTTTTAAACAAATTCATAAAACGGGATTGACGATCCTTTAAGTGAGCTCCTACTGAAGACGGTTATCTATTCTCATCTGTCTCCCCCACACCTACTGCTGAGTGTGGGAACCAACAGTGTCGATCTGTTGTCTGATTCAAACCTAAAAGAAAACAAGGGAGGAAAGGGTGGGAAAAAATAACAGAGACGAGACCGCGTCGAAGGATAGGTGTAAAAGGAAACAAAAAGAACAGACAACATGCTAAATCTAAACTGCCAAGCAGCTTCGAGAGAATGGCATCATTCCTTTGTTTACTGTCAATTTTATGTGTGCGAGGTGAGACCGCTGAGAATAGTTATCTATTCTCATCTGTCTCCCTCACACCTATTGCTGAGTATGGGCACCAACAGTCTCGTGTTGAGGATAACCCTAAAATACTATGGAGGAGACCACAAAACCCGTACAAAAAGAATGCCCATCCTCAAAAAGAGAAGACCCCATACTAAAACCCATCCTAGCAAAACAGAAATTAGGAGCGAGGAAACGCAGTGTCAAAGTCTTTCAAGCGATAAAGATCCGCGTATAAGCTTGTGGAAATGGAAGCAGCCAAATCGTTTGAAGACAATAAATCAGAAGGGGATTCCCCACGAAGAACTTCGGCTAACTTCATGTGATATAGGGCAGTGCCCTTGTTTTTCCAACCTACGTGGGACATCACATCAGCCAGTTGGGACCCAGACAACGCGAGAGTAATAGCAGAGCCCGAGCAGAAGCTGTGCAGAGTCTCGCCTTCATCAACTTTCGCGTCCTTCAAATAGATTTTCAAGCGGGCTTCTGCAGAAGAACCTGTAAGGGCTAATTGAGGACATGACCCCGATGATTAGTAGGGCGAAAGAGGTACCCGTTGGAGAGAGTTATGCGCAGTTCAGAGGCGACAGCCACGTATGTTTCAATCGCTTTGACGGGGCAAAGCTGGGGATTTAAATGCCGACGAATTCCAAAGACAGAGGCGCCATCTCGTAAAGTCTTGCCCCAAACATTGTTAAACAAAAGACCATCTTCCTGGGAAAACGCATAATTTCTGCGGTTCAAACACATCCCAGATCAGACTCTCTATCCGCGCTGAAGAATAGAGTTTTCAAAAACGCTTGGTCCCGAGCCAAAATAAAAAGACCGGAAGGACTAACGGAAGGATCCGCCATCTTTCTATCCCACGACCTTGCCAGGAGCAAAAGCTTGGGCAGAAAAAAACGGGACTGCCTGCTTAGGGGCGAGATGAGCACGTTATTGTTCTTCAGGTACAGCCTTAAGATAACCTTGGAAGACAACAGAAGCAGCTGGATTCCCAAAACCCAGCAGGCCATTCCAATCGCCAGTGCGACCCGCTTCATTGAAGATGGCGCGAAGCTTTCCTATATAGGAATCAACAGTTTTAAACGCGAGTCGTTTGGGACACCCGCAAATAGAGGCAGGTTAGAGACATTCGGACAATCGGTGACATGGACAACTGTTTTGCCGTGACGATCTTTCCAGACCAAAAAACGCGATACATCTTCGGGGGTGGCTGAAAAGATAGACCTGGCATTAGGCAGCCAGGCTAAAAAGGTTTCAAATTCCACACGCAAAAAAGACTTTTGCTTTGCTTTTGCTGCAAACGAACGTCAATGGCTGCGAGATCTACTGCCATTTTCGAGGCAGGGTTCCGAAGAACTGATTTTCTTTGGTAGCCACACATTTGGCAAAATCGAAACAAATGGTCGTTGGCATTGGCATATGATGGACAAGCTACAGCCGGGATAAGAATCCGCTGAGCCTGTGGAAGGTCCTAATGAGGGAAGACAAACGAAAGATTGAATGAAAATAGATAATTACTACCGTTGAAAATCAAGAGGTATGTAAAAAGGCAAGGAGACAAAAACACGTAGAATGAAATGTGTAAATTCAATGACTTTATCGAAAGTACAGTCTTCTGAAACGCATAAAATACCGGCAACGGTAGATTTTGATCCGTAAACAAGAGCAGACACTATTAGTCTATTTATTGGAAATACGGAAAACCCAAAGGTCCCAAGGGATTGGCTTGTTGTCCAAGAACCCATCCTTGGAGGCTGTGAGAAGAATGCCACTTGCCCCTTTAGCAGCCAACATGCAATTGGATGAGCATGCAGACAATAGCAAAGGCCACCAAAAACGGCGTGGAATGACATTTGGAACTACAAGGGTGTAGGGCAACTTCAGACTGTTAAGATATTTAAAGATCTAAGGAATGAGGCAAATCGGCGGGAAAACGTAAGGATTCGCAAAAACCTCTGGGCCGTAGAAATCGGGGAATTGTGCAAACACGTTTACTCCCAACGCATTTACTAGGGGACTCTCAGAAAAATAATGGCAGTGGATTACCAGACAAGTCAGTTTGGATATTGGAAGCTCCCGCCATGAGATCAATGGAGTGGCCCTTGGGGCAACCGTACAAGTCTTGGAGCAAACCCCACATGGCTGGGCTTAACTTCGAGTCCTGAAACCGAGACAACGAGAGGGAGAGTCTGCAGGACCAGGAGCAAAATGAACGTGTAGATCAATGTTAAGGCTCATGGTAGTTTCAAACAAACACTTAAGAGGCTATGACTGTAAATATCGCGAATCGGTGGACAGGCTCAAAAAATCGAAAATTCTGATAACTTGCCAGAAGAACACTTTTGGAGAACTATCTTCAAAAATATTATTCAACAGGGACCGCGCGAGGGGTGGGCTGAGGGGGCTTTAGGCCCCCCCCCCCCCCTATTTGGGTCCATAAAACAAAATAATAATAAGGAAGTTGGAAAATTCATTAGTGAGTGATTAGTTTCAGGGTTAACCAGTACTTAGTTTTCCCCAGTTAGATCTAATTTTCATATGGGCCAAAAAAATGGAATAGATACGAAATACTCTACAAAAGTTCAAATTGCCTTGCTGTCATTTGGCTTCGGAGTTGAAAATCAATCTAGGGGACTCTTTCTTGAAGAGTTTTAAACTGCTCAGATCTTAATTACAATCGACGGAAGTTAAAACGTTTGCTGTCGTTTATGTTGTAACTCTAGTGAACTCTCACTGACCGTCTTTCTGCTCCCAAAGAGTTCGAACCTTTGTCGACTTTCGTTCTTGTCTGGCCCGGGCATTAAGAACTGTAGTCTGTCTCCAGATAGGATTATCGGCAACAGCGTGCCTAGATATTTGCTGGAAATCAACGTGACTTCTTCAAGCCTCTCTATGCATGTAAACTTTGTAACTAGGATAGTTGCCGAAATATCACTTTCGCTCCTAACGATGACAAATAAGGCGTTCAGAAGTCAGGACAGTCTCGACAGACTGAAATTTCATGACACTCAGCTCAGTTTTCTCAGTTGGCCCTATTCTTTAATGATACAAGGTTTGCTTCACAAGTTTTAAGAAAACTGTTTTTGAGTTTGAGATCCTAAATGGGAATACGTCAAGGTTTGCACCGTGCTGGATACGTCTTAAAATGTGTGTAGAGATGAAAGAAGAGGCTCAGGCACAACTTATGAGCGTAACATTTAAACTTTTGTCTTTAAATGCTCGGGTAATTCGTTCTTTTGAAAAACGTAAAGCTGTATTTGCAGCTAATGAAACAACAAGCGGATATTTGCTTCTTGCAAGAAACGTACAGTACAAAGGAGATTGAAAATAGTTGGAAAATGCAATGAAAAGGTGAAATTTTTTTCCCCATGGATCTGAGCATAGTAAGATAAGAACAATCTTGGTAAAAAATCCTTGGAATTTGAATTAAAATCCGTGCGTCAAGACAGTCAGGGGCGCTTCATTCTTTTGGAAGCGATAGTGCAAGACCAGAAATTTGTATTTTTAAATATATTTATGCTCCAAACAAAACGAGCGAACAAATTTTATTCTTTAACCAGATCAAAGATGAACTGAACAGAATGGGTATTGATGATGAATGTAGGATTATAGCCGGTGGAGATTTTAATGTTATCCTTGATCCGAAGCTTGACGGCAACCCAAAACTAAAGGAATCGGGAAAACTAATCGAAAATATTTGCTTGACACATGACCTAGTTGACATCTGGGGAGTTAGAAATCCGACATTGGAACGTTTTATGTGGAGTCCAAAATACCAGTAGTGCAAAGGAGGCTTGATTTTTGGCTACTCGATGATGCTCTTCAAGAGGATGTCGATCAGATCGCCATTGCACCTTCTATCAAGTCTGGTCTCTCGGCAATTGTACTGGTTATTAAAGGCATTCAGAATGAAACACATGGTTTATCCTTTTGAAAGTTCAACC
Source organism: Siderastrea radians (assembly GCA_964017195.1). Taxonomy (NCBI): domain Eukaryota; kingdom Metazoa; phylum Cnidaria; class Anthozoa; order Scleractinia; family Rhizangiidae; genus Siderastrea; species Siderastrea radians. Next base: position 20,841,673 of record OZ024899.1, read on the forward strand.
TAACTTTATTGAATGATTGCGATTATGTAGCTCTGATAAACAATAACTATCCCGTATGGCTTGAAGAATTTAAAGAGGTCGCGGACCCCAGATTGTTTTGGGATCTTAGTAAGTATAAAATAAGGCAGGACACTAATACGTATACTAAAGAAAAGGCGAGAGAAAGAAAGGCGAAACTGTCAGAGACGGGGGAAAAGCTACAACATTGTCAAGAACTATATGATGAGGACCCGTCAACTGAAAATATGAAGAAATTAGAGATTTTGAAAACTGAATGTGACCTGCTATATGATTATATTGCTCAAGGAGCAATAGTTCGCTCGAAAGCTAAGTGGTACGAACAGGGAGCTCGAGAAAAAGGCAACAAGTACTTTTTAAATTTCGAAAGTTTAAGGGGGAAAAAGTTCCATACGAAAATTTTTTATAAAGGATCAAACTCCAACAACAAATTCTAAAGCTCTCTTAGACGAACTTTGTAGATTTTATTCAAACTTATACCAGGAGAACCCTGATTCATGCAGTGAAACACAAACAGATTCTTTTCTGAGAGAAATTTCCATGCTTACTGTAAGGGAATGTTATATCTCCCTTAAATATTTTTTCAAAAGAAGAAAACACCCGGCAACGACGGTCTTACGGCAGAGTTCTATTAAGCATTTTGGCCAAACCTTGGGAAGCATTTAGTTGCCTCTTTTTACTATGCACACGATCACGAAGAACTATCAAACTCCCAGAAACAAGCAATCATGACTTTATTGGAAAAAAAGGGCAAGGAAAAAAGATTGATCAAGAACTGGAGGCCAATATCACTAATCAATGTCGACACAAAAATTGAATCCAAAGCCCTGGCCAAGCGTTTGGAATCAATCCTACCGGACTTGATCTACTGTAATCAAAATGCCTGTGGAGTGTACAAGGAAGGTCGATTTTTGATGCTGTAAGAACAATTGAGGATGTATTACCAATATTGCAGGAATCCTGATTACAATAGACTTTGAAAAGGCCTTTGATTGATTAAATCCTAAGTTTTTATTTAAAGTTCTCCAAAAATTCAATTTCGGTTCATATTTTGTTCAATGGATACGCACTTTTTATTCAAAAGTGTCTAACTGTGCAATGAACAATGGCTTTGCTTCAAACTATTTTACGATTGAAAGAGAAGTGAGGCATCACCATTACTATTCATTTTAAGTTTAAAAGTTCTTGCATGTAGCATTAGAAAAAATGAAAATATCCAAGGGATTAAAATCGGAAAGGAGGAGGTCAAACGGGCCTTATTTGCGGATGATTTGTCTTGCTTTGTGAAAAATAAACCTTCTTATGAGCAATTAACCAGCAGCTTAAAAAAAATTTCACTGCTGTTTCTGGTCTTAAAGTCAACTCAGAAAAGACTGAATTCTTCTGTCTAGGCTAAAAGAAACTGGAATCTTTTCCCCATGAATTTAAGACATCATTAAAAATCCTAGGTGTGTATTTTAGCTACAACCAGTTGTTGAGGAAAAAAGATAATTTTGAGGGAATTTTAAAATCTGTCAAGAAAACACTAAATATGTGGAAGTGGCGAGGATTAACACTCTTGGGAAAAATTCAAATAGTCAAATCTTTTGCCATTCCTAAATGTAAGTCAAAAGCAGCTCTTATTTATGTTTCCATGGTTCTTATTCAAGCTGTAAACAAAGAATTGTACGTTTTCATCTGGAATGGCAAAGACAAAGTTAAGCGTTTTGCGTTAATTAATGATATTGAACATGGTGGTCTAAAGATGCTTGATATAGAATGCATGATCAACGCCCAAGAATAATGTGTTTAAAGAAGTACATCGAAGACTATGTTAGTCCTTGGAAAATTTTGTTGGATTATTATTTAGGGAATGTGGGCGGGAAATTTATTCTGAAATGCCAGTTCGATACATGTAAATTGCCCATATCCTTTCCGGTGTTTTATAAAGACTGTTTTGACGCATGGTCCTTTCTTGCTAAGACAGATGTTGTAACATATGATGATATAGTGAATCAAGTGATTTGGAATAATAAGAATATACTTAGTCAAGGTAAATCTTTATATCAGCCCTTGTTTCACAAATGTGGGATAATTAAAGTCGGAGACCTGATCTCGAATGACCGTACATTCCTTAAAAGTGAGAAAGTCCTGAAAGCCCAATTATCTCCGAGTCAGCTTTTTGTTTTGATGGGTATAGTTAATGCTTTACCTAGTGAATAATGCTCCATTATGAAAGAAAATGCTCTTATTTTTTGCCAGTAAAAGGTGAGACGATGCATTATCATATTCTTAACATTCGTTCAAAAAATGTGTACAAGGAATTTTGTTCCTATAAATCAACCCCGCCCACTGTTCAAGCCAAATGCGAAGGCAATTATCCAAGCCTTTCCGGTGAATGGACAGAAATATACGCTTTGCCTTTTAAGGTTACTCTGGATACAAAACTAAGAGCGTTCCAATACAGATTTTTAAATCGTATTGTATACGCAAATGATAAACTGTTTGCGTTCAAAGTTGTAGACTCCCCGTACTGCAGGTTCTGTAAAAATGAAGTGGAATCCCCAGAGCATTTATTTTTCTTTTGCAAAGTAGTAGATATGTTTTGGAAAGAGGTTTTATCGTAAATAGCCCTTTATAGCCACGAAGTAAAGGATATTTCCTTTCCAGACGTCCTTTTTGGTAAATTAAATATCAATAAAGATAATCAATCACATCCTTTTATTAGCAATATTCTTTATTTATAGGTGCAAATTAGATAAAAAGGAACCATCACTTGACGTTTCTAAGGCTAAATTGAAAGCTACCTACAAATTAGAACTTTATGTTCCTAGGAAAAATGATTTTCTTTCAAAACATTATCAATGTTAAATGGCATTCATTTATTTCGATTCTTTCTTAATCCCTCTTTCCAATACATTACTTGATCAACACGATTTTGCCACTCAACACATAATAAACACAATATTTAAATATACATTTTTTTGCATTTTTGCATCGTCAATTTCTCCAAATTGGCCTTTCTCTCTTTTCTTATAAATACTTTAACAACTTATGTTTTATGTTTTCTCTTGTATATATAATTAATTAAGCTTTAGTTTTGTTTGTCAGTGCATGTACTATAAGTAATTAATGTTGATATTGTAATGTGAAGTGAAAGGAAATGAGAAAAAAATTGGAAAAAAAACTAGAGAGAAAGGGTTGGATGTAAAATTTAATACATACAGGGGAGGGGGGGGGGGCATTGCTTTTTTCACTCTTTTTCACAAACCGGAAAAGTGGTAGAAGAGCTATTAGAGTTTAAATATTTATACTTGCTTACACTGGAATTAAACTGGGAACATATCAACTCCAGGTGTTTTGATCTCTGAACTGGCTGATTATTGAATACTTTCCTGTCTGTCATGCAGAAGGAAAGGAATGCCTCTGTTATATATTAAAACAGTGCTACTTTATTGGCACCAGGTTTTAATGAGTCAGGGACCCTTAATTATAAACGTTGTTTAAGTTGCACTATGATGTTAATCGATGAAAAAGAAAGATAACATTGTAGGATAGCCTACATGGTATTATAATTAAAGAGAATGGAAAACCCGACTGTTGAATGTAGCAATAAATGGAACTATGTAAATATAAACAGTTTGATTATTTAGCAACGTCATTTCAAGAGTCATTTGAAGTACTTGTTGTGCCTCAGGAAGACATCTGACACGTAAATTAGGTATGAGGGAACCAATGGGGGGAGGAAGCAGGATAGGGGGGTTGGCCTTATCAGTGAGTAAGGGAAGGTTAAAGTTAATTTTTGCTTAGTGAGAGGGGGATGCGACTTAATTTTGAGCCGTATTTTAGCCATTTCCCAACCCTCCCCCTCCAGGTAATTATTGCACAGTCCCTAACGGGAGAGATGCAAAACAGTATCATTTACCTAAAGACACAGGGTTTTAAGTTTAAAAACATGTTTGTAATGATCTACATCCATCTTCAATTTCGAATGCCAATTAAACCGCTAGTCGGTGTGATATAAATACAATCTACATAGAATATTAATTACTAAATAACAACATGAATATGAATAACTGAAATACAATGGTGTTGAAAACGCCAAAAAACTAAAAAAAAATGAAATTAACAAGGACAATTAAAATGAAAGTGATAGATTGACGTGATTGACTTGTTTGTTTAACAAGGGTTTTTCCCGCCCGATGTGCAAAGCCTCCTTGATTTTTAGTTGGAAAGACGTGGAGGCGGTTTCAAGAATTGAAAAGCAATCTTCTGAACACATAGCTTTGCATGTCTCTGACCTATTTATGTGTTGGACGATGTGCGAATTCTTGTCAGTTATTAAGTGTTCGCAAGATGTCGGTTTGTCTCGCCGACATAGCAGGCGCTACAGCCTGCGCAAGAACATTTGTAGACCACACGAGATCGTAATGTTTTGGGAATCGCATCTTTCACACTGAATAAGTTCTTGATCTTGTAGGGAGGAAAGACCAACTTGATGTCTAGGTTGTTGCAAAAGCGTTGGATAAAGCGTCTAATTCTGCGCTGGGCGATACTTGAGAACGGGCCTACGAAAGGTAATTTGTAGTAGTGCGTGTGAGTTTCATTTAAACTGGTTACTGTAGAAGCACGCGAGGTAAAGGCAAAGAACGTGCTAAGGTATTGCTTCACAATGCTGTTCACAAGACGGGAAGAAAACTAGACAGGACTTTTAAAATCAACAAAGGAAGAAGAATCAGTTTCCATCCCTTCATGTCACATATGTATATATATTTCATGAATTAGTCCATGATGAATGTAGAGCTACTCTGTAGAAAAGTCATCAATAAACCGTTCTCAAGTATCGCCCAGCGCAGAATTAGACGCTTAATCCAACGCTTTTGCAACAACCTAGACATCAAGTTGGTCTTTGATGAACTACCACATACATTTCTACAAGCTGAAATATAAGTTCAAAATCTGTGCTTCTTTTCTCCAGGAAGACAACGAGCCTAAAAAGAACACCATATTTCAATTAAATAAGACTCAGTGTGTACTTTTATAGCGGTAGAAGTCTATGGCTATTTAATTTTATTTCGAACGAGAATCTTGCGAAAAGTGCAAAATTTCAGGCTCGCGCACAGCCAAATGGTCATATGGTTCAGTTTAATTGTTAATTTCGTTCAAAATGGATATTTCGAAAAACTAACCCCATTTCACTTTGTTTAGCCATTGCTAGACTTGGGATCAAAAGGCCCTTTCTTGAGGCTCTACATAGCTATTGTGTAGCTCTTACAGTTCCTCACTTCCTTTAGGTGCCATAGGAACTGGAGTATTTGTGGACTAAATGCAGGAGGTTGCCTCATCCCATCTAGGGAGGGGAGAAACAGTACTACATTTTCTTTATTTTAGTAACGACGGAACTAATTTATGGTGTAGGGGCATCAATCATTTCTATTACAGCCCCTTGAAATACCTCTTTCCTTTCCCTACTTCATATTGATGGGATGTGTTGTTAAGTCATCCATTTTGTACTGCTGGCTAAGTCTAAAGATTACGGTTAAAGGTAATGTTCTTTTTAATTGAATAACAAGGTATTTGTATTTATTTTCCTACTTAATTAGAAAAAGGATGATCTTTGCAATAGCAAGACAATTTCCTTAAGGGAAAAAGTAACCTCTCTATCACCTTTGCCAAACTGTGCATTCTCGTACACCCTTCTCCTATTACAAACCAACAATCAAACTTGGACATGTTTGTGAACTTTCACACGGAATATTGCTGCTGCAAGCAAAGTATAACAATGTAGCACTCCAACATAATACAGCAAACATACTCATCATCCCTACAGCGTGACATGTCACTTAAAAGCGCCCATATAAAAACATACCTTCTTAAGGGGGCAATATAAGTAGATACTTTTTTCCCTCAGCGTTTAAGCCATCACAGCGAGACTTAATTCAATCCAAAAATGCTATCATAGGGTCATAGCGCGAGCTCCCATAAATCTGAGAGATTTTTTTCGCGTTTTTTGAAGTAAACGTAAGAGAAAATTGAAAATCATTTGAAAAAGAAGGGGGAGTTAAAACTTTAAACTTAATAATTAATAGATGGACACCAGAACAGGCAGCAAACAAGCCCAAGTGCTCCCGCGAGGGTCTGGCCTGTCTGGTGGTGTGTAGGAAAATGTTAAACCTCGCATCTTCTTTTAAAATCTTATCCTGTGTACTAAAAATTTACATATACTGCCCCCTTAAAATGACAACCAAACACAAAGTGCAATGACGTTTTCTAACGACCAACCATAGTACTTGTATTTGCATGTATCGAGCAGGCAACGCTGTTATGAATGGCTATGTTACATTCATAAATACAACTGAAGAAAGTTGCAAAGTGCCGTAGAAGTCAGTTGAAGGATGGAATAAAAGTGAGAAAACATACACCCTTCTCTCCTGTACTCTGGGTACTACCAATCTAAAAGAATACATAATTGAATGGAAATGTGTACTGCTAAGGCAGGCATGATCATAGTATATATGAACATGAATAACGTTAACAATGACCGCAACCTAAAGATGTTCCAAGATTATTAGCAGGGAAAAACGTGTTTTCTGTACTTGTATCGCAGATTTTTGAGGATTTTTAACCTTAAGTTCTTGTCGGTAAAACGTTTTTTCAAAGACAAGAATGTCGGCTTTCTGGTACTAGAAGAAACGTGACATCACATTTTCTACAGACTCCAGCTTCTTGAAGAAATCCGTTGGTTATCAAGCCAAAAACTGTAGCCATTTTGTTTTGGTTATCTGCCAGGCTCTTCCCATTTAGCGCTTTTCCCATGACCCCATTGCACCTTCGTAAAATCCCGCGTAGAAATAGAAGTGCCTGAGTACGAGACAGACCGCTGTTTAATGCAACACACACACACACAAACCCTTATGCGGACTAAAAGAGGGATAGGAGCATTTTGTTAATAACAAAGCTTTATATTACAGTTAAGTGTATATTGTAAATTTTAATTTATTTTAAGTAGTAGAGTGTCCCCAATTAGCTGTCACAAGCTAACTGCCCACCCTGACACTTTAATAAAGCTATTGATTGATTGATTGATTGATTGATTGATTAAAACATTTATTAATTACCTTCTCCAACATGTTCCCCTCTACAACGTTTTTAAGTCCCGGCCAAACCAGGCAAATTTATAAATAACAAAACAATCTCGTGGGCTAACTTTAACATAGGTTCTGCTTTATACGTGTGTACTTACTTCTTTGTATACATTTTACAGGACTGCAAAAACATGGCACAAAGCAAACTAAAATTAATAGAGGACCTCAAGAAACGTCTATCAAAAGCCAACGAAGTAGGCGACAAGGCTAATGAAGGAAGAACCAGTTACAATCTCGGCAACGCTTATTTCCGCCTTGGAAAATTCCAAAAAGCCATAGAGTACCACAATCAACACCTCTCCATGGCCAAAGAAGTGGGTAACAAGGCTGGAGAAGGAATAGCCTATGGCAATCTGGGCGCCGCTTATGACGGCCTTGGAAAATTCCAAGAAGCCATAGAGTACCACAATCAATGCCTGTCCATAGCCAAAGAAGTGGGCGACAGGGCTAGAGAACGAACGGCCTATGGCAATCTCGGCGTCGCTTTTCACAGCCTTGGAAAAGTCCAAGAAGCCATAGAGTACCACAATCAATGCCTGTCCATAGCCAAAGAAGTAGGCCACAGGGCTGGAGAAGGAACGGCCTATGGCAATCTCGGCAAGGCTTATCACAGCCTTGGAAAATTCCAAGAAGCCATAGGGTACCACAATCAATACCTGTCCATAGCTAAAGAAGTGGGCGACAGGGCTGAAGAAGGAACGGCCTATGGCAATCTCGGCGCCACTTTTCACAGCCTTGGAAAAGTCCAAGAAGCCATAGAGTACCACAATCAATGCCTGTCCATAGCCAAAGAAGTGGGCGACAGGGTTGGAGAAGGAACGGCCTATGGCAATCTCGGGGCCGCTTTTCACAGTCTTGGAAAATTCCAAGAAGCTATAGAGTACCACAATCAATGCCTGTCCATAGCCAAACAAGTGGGCAACAGGGCTGGAGAACGAACAGCCTGTGGCAATCTTGGCACCGCTTATCACAGCCTTGGAAAATTCCAAGAAGCCATAGAGTACCACAAGCAATGCCTGTCCATAGCCAAAGAAGTAGGCCACAGGGCTGGAGAAGGAACGGCCTATGGCAATCTTGGTGCCGCTTATCACAGCCTTGGGAAATTCCAAGAAGGCATAGAGTACCACAATCAATACCTGTCCATAGCCAAAGAAGTGGGCGACAGGGCTGGAGAACGAACGGCCTATGGCAATCTCGGCGCCGCTTTTCACAGCCTTGGAAAAGTCCAAGAAGCCATAGAGTACCACAATCAATGCCTGTCCATAGCCAAAGAAGTAGGCCACAGGGCTGGAGAAGGAACAGCCTATGGCAATCTCGGCAAGGCTTATCACAGTCTTGGAAAATTCCAAGAAGCCATAGAGTACCACAATCAATACCTGTCCATAGCCAAAGAAGTGGGCGACAGGGCTGGAGAACGAACGGCCTATGGCAATCTCGGGGAGGCTTATGGCAACCTTGGAAATTTTCAAAAAGCCATAGAGTACCACAAGCAATGCCTGTCCATAGCCAAAGAAGTGGGCCACAGGGCTGGAGAACAAACGGTCTGTGGCAATCTCGGCAACGCCTATCACACTCTTGGAAAATTCCAAGAAGCCATAGAGTACCACAATCAATGCCTGTCCATAGCCAAAGAAGTAGGCCACAGGGCTGGAGAAGGAACGGCCTATGGCAATCTCGGCAAGGCTTATCACAGCCTTGGAAAATTCCAAGAAGCCATAGAGTACCACAATCAATGCCTGTCCATAGCCAAAGAAGTAGGCCACAGGGCTGGAGAAGGAACGGCCTATGGCAATCTCGGCAAGGCTTATCACAGCCTTGGAAAATTCCAAGAAGCCATAGAGTACCACAATCAATGCCTGTCCATAGCCAAAGAAGTAGGCCACAGGGCTGGAGAAGGAACGGCCTATGGCAATTTCGGCGCCGCTTTTTACAGCCTTGGAAAAGTCCAAGAATCCATAGAGTACCACAATCAATGCCTGTCCATAGCCAAAGAAGTGGGCCACAGGGCTGAAGAAGGAACGGCCTATGGCAATCTCGGGGTCGCCTATGACAGCCTTGGAAAATTCCAAGAAGCCATAGAGTACCACAAGCAATACCTGTCCATAGCCAAAGAAGTGGGCGACAGGGCTGGAGAAGGAACGGCCTATGGCAATCTCGGCGTCGCTTTTCACAGGCTTGGAAAAGTCCAAGAAGCCATAGAGTACCATAATCAATGCCTGTCCATAGCCAAAGAAGTGGGCCACAGGGCTGGAGAAGGAACGGCCTATGGCTATCTCGGGGCCGCTTTTCACAGGCTTGGAAAATTCCAAGAAGCCATAGAGTACCACAAGCAATGCCTGTCCATAGCCAAAGAAGTGGGCCACAGGGCTGGAGAAGGAACAGCCTATGGCAATCTCGGCGAGGCTTACCACAGTCTTGGCAAATTCCAAGAAGCCATAGAGTACCACAATCAATGCCTGTCCATAGCCAAAGAAGTGGGCCACAGGGCTGGAGAAGGAACGGCCTATGGCAATCTCGGGGTCGCTTATGACAGCCTTGGAAAATTCCAAGAAGCCATAGAGAACCACAAGCAATACCTGTCCATAGCCAAAGAAGTGGGCAACAGGGCTGGAGAAGGAACGGCCTATGGCAATCTCGGCGCCGCTTTTCACAGGCTTGGAAAACTCCAAGAAGCCATAGAGTACCATGATCAATGCCTGTCCATAGCCAAAGAAGTGGGCCACAGGGCTGGAGAAGGAACGGCCTATGGCTCTCTCGGGGCCGCTTTTCACAGGCTTGGAAAATTCCAAGAAGCCATAGAGTACCACAAGCAATGCCTGTCCATAGCCAAAGAAGTGGGCCACAGGGCTGGAGAAGGAACAGCCTATGGCAATCTCGGCGAGGCTTACCACAGTCTTGGCAAATTCCAAGAAGCCATAGAGTACCACAATCAATGCCTGTCCATAGCCAAAGAAGTGGGCCACAGGGCTGGAGAAGGAACGGCCTATGGCAATCTTGGCACCGCTTATGAGAGCCTTGGAAAATTCCAAGAAGCCAAAGAGTACCACAATCAATGCCTGTCCATAGCGAAAGAAGTGGGCAACAGGGCTGGAGAACTAAGGGCCTATGGCAATCTCGGGGCCGCTTTTTACAGCCTTGGAAAAGTCCAAGAAGCCATAGAGTACCACAATCAATGCCTGTCCATAGCCAAAGAAGTAGGCCACAGGGATGGAGAAGGAATGGCCTATGGCAATCTCGGCAAGGCTTATGACAGCCTTGGAAAAGTCCAAGAGGCCATAGAGTACCACAATCAATGCCTGTCCATAGCCAAAGAAGTGGGCGACAGGGCTAGAGAAGAAACGTGCTATGGCAATCTCGCCAACGCTTATTACAGACTTGGAAAATTCCAAGAAGCCATAGAGTACAACAATCAATGCCTGTCCATAGCCAAAGAAGTGGGCGACAGGGCTGGAGAAGGAGCGGCCTATGGCAATCTTGGCGCCGCTTATGGCAAACTTGGAAAATTCCAAGAAGCCTTAGAGTATCACAGTCAATGCCTGTCCATTGTCAAAGAAGTGGGCAACAGGGCTGGAGAAGGAACTGCCTATGGCAATCTCGGCCTGGCTTATCACAGCCTTGGAAAAGTCCAAGAAGCCATAGAGTATTACAATCAATGCATGTCCATAGCCAAAGAAGTTGGCCACAGGACTGGAGAACGAACGGCCTATGGCAATCTCGGCGCCGCTTTTTACAGCCTTGGAAAAGTCCAAGAAGCCATAGAGTACCACAATCAATGCCTGTCCATAGCCAAAGAAGTAGGCCACAGGGGTGGAGAAGGAACGGCCTATGGGGATCTCGGCAACGCTTATGACAGGCTTGGAAAAGTCCAAGAAGCCATAGAGTACCACAAGCAATGCCTGTCCATAGCCAAAGAAGTGGGCAACAGGGCTGGAGAAGGAACGGCCTATGGCAATCTCGGCAATGCTTATCACAGTCTTGGAAAATTCCAAGAAGCCATAGAGTGCCACAATCAATGCCTGTCCATAACCAAAGAAGTGGGCGACAGGGCTGGAGAAGGAACGGCCTATGGCAATCTCGGCAATGCTTATGACAGCCTTGGAAATATCCAAGAAGCCATAGAGTACCACAAGCAATGCCTGTCCATAGCCAAAGAAGTGGGCGACAGGGCTGGAGAAGGAACGGCTTATGGCAATCTCGGCCACGACTATCTCATGCTTAGAAAATTCCAAGAAGCCATAGAGTACAGCAATCAATGCCTGTCCATAGCCAAAGAAGTAGGCAACAGGGCTGGAGAAGGAGCGATCTATGGCGGTCTTGGGGAAGCTTATGGCAGGCTTGGAAAATTCCAAGAAGCCATAGAGTACCACAAGCAATGCCTGTCCATAGCCAAAGAAGTGGGTCACAGGGCTATAGAAGGAATGGGCTATAGTTATCTTGGCAACGCTTATCACAGCCTTGGAAAATTGGAAGAAGCCATAGAGTACCACAATCAACACCTGTCCATAGCCAAAGAAGTGGGCGACAGGGCTGGAGAAGGAACGGCCTATGGCCTTCTCGGCGGCGTTTATCTTAGACTCGGAAAATTCCAAGAAGCCAAGGAATGTTTCTTCTCTAGCGTAGAGGTTTTTGATGTTGTGAGGAGTAGTCTTAAGTCTCAAGATGCCTGGAAAATAAGTTTTAGGCACCTTTATCGTAATGTTTACAATGGTTTGTGGAAGACTCTGTTGAAACTCGACCTTACGGATGAAGCGTTGTATGCTGCTGAGCGAGGTCGGGCGCAGGCTTTGGTCGATAGCTTGAAAATACAGTATGGCTTAACGGCGCATCCATCAGCGTCAGTTGAATCTAAAGAAGCAATTTCTTACATATCCAACAAGATTTCTACAAAAACTATTTTTGTAGGTCTTTACGAGAACGTCATCACCTTCTGGGTTATCGACAAGGAAAATAAGTTTGAACTTCGAGAAATTAAAGTAGTCGGGAGAAGTGCACACGAAGATTCCGTTTCCGTTTTGTTGAAATCTACTTTGATGAAAGTTGGAGCTGGTGTTAGAGTTCGATGTGAGAATCGGTCACTGGATGAGCCAATTGATGACTCCTCGTCTGAAAGAGGAGATGACCAAGAACCAGCACAGCCTTTGCAGTGCACCATCGAGTCGTTACAGCCATTACATGATGTAATTATTGGCCCTATTGCAGACTTATGTCAAGGTGACGAGTTGATTATTGTTCCAGATGGTCCACTGTGCTTAGCTCCATTCTCTGCCTTAAGCGAATCTCTAAGAATCCGCACTGTGCCCTCGCTTAGCAGCTTAAAACTGATCTTAGCTTCGCCTGAGGACTACCACAGAAAGAGTGGGGCGCTGATTGTCGGAGATCCGTGTCTGAAACAACTTACCGATGAATGGCGTAAACCCAAGTTCAAGGAACTAAAATACGCGAGACAGGAAGTAGCGATGATAGGAGACATTCTTAAGATCCCACCGCTAACGGGCACAGAAGCAACCAAGAGCAAGGTGCTGGAACGAATCACATCGGTTGCCTTGGTTCACATCGCAGCACATGGACGAGCAGAAACGGGGGAAATTGCCTTGGCTCCGAATGCAGGCTGGGAAAGTGATCCAATAATCCTCAAGTCAAGGTTAAAGGTTAAGATCCCTAAAGAGGATTACTACATGCTAAAGATGTCAGATGTGCTTGCAGTTCGTCTGCAAGCAAGGCTTGTTGTGCTGAGTTGTTGTCATAGCGGTCGCGGGGAGTTGAAATCGGAGGGTGTAGTTGGAATTGCTCGAGCTTTTTTGGCTGCCGGTGCTCGTTCTGTTCTCGTGTCACTCTGGGCAATTGATGACGAGGCAACTATGGAGTTCATGAAGCATTTTTATCAACACCTGACTGCTGAAGAAAGTGCAAGTATGGCTCTTCAGCAGGCTATGAAGACCCTTCGAAATTCAGAGACAGAGAAGTTCCGGGCCGTGAAGAACTGGGCTCCATTTGTACTGATTGGTGATGACGTCAGCCTTGAGCTTCGAAATCAATCTTCTGAGTATTGTAAGTAGAATGTTCTTTGGAATTCAAACAATGGCGTACTAACACAGAGCAAACCGAGAGCTTAATCCACAAAGAAGGGTTTTGGCTTCCTATTTTGTCGTTGGTTGAAGCTTCTTTCATGTTTGCTATGTAAGCGGTTATCCTCTCAGACAATTAATGGTAACTAAATTTCCCAAGTAAAATGGTAAAGAAGAACGTGCGAAAGTGAAACGAGGTTAAAGCCAACAATGCAAAGAAGTGCGTGGAGGTTGCACATTAAATTCAAACATCAATGATTTCTAACTAAACCATCTTTAAATTTCACCTTTCAGATGTTCTATTTTTGGATATATTGCGTAAGATTGTTACTGCTGTACTGGTGTTTTCTGGCATTCCTGTCTAAAAGATATAAATGCAAAGAAGATCCTCGCAGTTATTAACGCAACTTATGCAGTTGCGAAAAGAAAGCCTGAAAAAATCAGGCTTGCCGGGATTCGAACCCTGACCTCTGCGATACCGGTGCAGCGCTCTAACCAATTGAGCTAACAAGCCAACTGGGAGCTGGTCATTAAATTGGTTCGTAATATACCCGGGAAAGATGAAGATGAAATTATGAATATATGAAATTCATATATTTGAACTGCGGAATGAAGAAATAAATGCAAAGAAGATCCTCGCAGTTATTAACGCAACTTATGCAGTTGCGAAAAGAAAGCCTGAAAAAATCAGGCTTGCCGGGATTCGAACCCTGACCTCTGCGATACCGGTGCAGCGCTCTAACCAATTGAGCTAACAAGCCAACTGGCCATGGGAGCTGGTCATTAAATTGGTTCGTAATATACCCGGGAAAGATGAAGATGAAATTATGAATATATGAAATTCATATATTTGAACTGCGGAATGAAGAAATAAATGCAAAGAAGATCCTCGCAGTTATTAACGCAACTTATGCAGTTGCGAAAAGAAAGCCTGAAAAAATCAGGCTTGCCGGGATTCGAACCCTGACCTCTGCGATACCGGTGCAGCGCTCTAACCAATTGAGCTAACAAGCCAACTGGGAGCTGGTCATTAAATTGGTTCGTAATATACCCGGGAAAGATGAAGATGAAATTATGAATATATGAAATTCATATATTTGAACTGCGGAATGAAGAAATAAATGCAAAGAGTTCCCAGCTCCCAGTTGGCTTGTTAGCTCAATTGGTTAGAGCGCTGCACCGGTATCGCAGAGGTCAGGGTTCGAATCCCGGCAAGCCTGATTTTTTCAGGCTTTCTTTTCGCAACTGCATAAGTTGCGTTAATAACTGCGAGGATCTTCTTTGCATTTATTTCTTCATTCCGCAGTTCAAATATATGAATTTCATATATTCATAATGTCTAAAAGATGTTAAGACGATTTCCGCTCAACGTTCGAGCAGTAAGTGCAAAAATTAAGTTACCAAAAAAATACTTGCAGCACTGTCACATTTTGAGAACAGATAAGAAGAACTTATCGTTACTTTTGCTCCCAAGTTGACCCCGCGAGAGAATTAGATTTGAAGTTATCAATATTTCAATTAAAAAGACGCTTCATGTCAGTTCAAAACAAAATGGCGCCCGTTTTTAGCATACTTTTACGAGATTTGAAATTAATTTTCTTGAGAATGCTTGAGAATTTCATCGCGGGGTCACTTGGGCAAGTGAACTAGAGTGAGATGTTTCAAATAGCATTTAAAAGGTTACCGTGCTATGAGTAGTTTTTTGGTAAATATTTTTTGCACTTATTGCTCGAACGCTGAGCGGAATCCGTCTTAAAACATCGTGGAATTCCAATGCAACGAGAGAAATATTTCAGAATACGCCATTTCGGCTTTTTATTCTATTTAACTTAGCAATCAAACCCACTGAAATTGAAAGTCTCGTCTTGATGGAAACCTACACCAACCAATGAGTTCCACAAATTATGTCAATCACATCATTTGATTTCTTTGTTTACTTTTGTTCACAGAGGCTCAGTTGTCAGTCAGGAGAGGACTAAACATGCTTAATTTGTTCAAAAACTTTCTATGTTGAGCCATGTGTTTTAGTGCAGATAGTTTAAGCCCTCAAAAGTTTATATTTGGCTAGAAATATGAGTTGCTTGGTATTAATTGAAAATATTTTTTTAATATCGTAGTGACATTTAGTGGCATTGTCAAGTGAACATAAACTCATTTCTGTAATGGCTTTCATAAACGATAATTCTCGAGAAAACAGAAGCAGTGATGTCCGAAACAACTTCATAAAATAACCAACATTGTAAGAGACCCACACCAGTTTCACCTTCGAGATTGTAATTAACTAGGGCTTGCCTTTTTCTTTAGTAGGAAAGTAAGAAGAGTCTTGTAGAGATGTAACGTAAGGTTCATCATAGTATTATCGAGGTTAAGTTCTTTGCAGTACAGGGATACAATTCTTTGGAAAAAAGGCTGTAATAGGGCTGTATAGTAGTTGATAGGCTCTGAGCAAGAGAGGAATAAAGCAATTTTTGTGGAAACGTATTTGCAGTTTTGGTCTATTTTATTAACCGGCCGTCGCTATGGCGACCGCCGGTTTATAAAATGGACACGGTTTTGTCGTGATAGACAGTTGGCTCAAAATACGAACAAAGTGCTGTAAAGCTTGTGGTACGGGTACGCAAGAGTGGTACTGTCTTATATAAGACGCATGCGCATACAGTACAGCCCAAACATAATGCACGCGCAAGAACTTCTTTTTGCGTCCGCAAGCCGGGAACTTCTTGCGGCTACTTGCGGGACGCTTGCGCTTGAATACTGCAAGCCGCAAGAACTTCTTTGCGTTTAGAAGTTAAAACCGCAAGAACTTCTTTATGGTAAGATGTCCGGACCGCAAGTAAGCACAAGAACTTCTTTGCGCTAACATCTTAAAAACCCGGAACCCGGAGAAGGTAAAAAAGAGACCACTTTGTAGTGCAACGCACGTTCGAAATCGGCTGCCTTTGTAGCTTACAATCAGTTGTTTATTTGGTCGCTTGTAAGTTTTTTTCTTCGGTTTAGAATTTTTTATCTGATAAAGAGTTCACTAGGTTCTGAATTTGACGCTGGTCGCCTTCAATGTTATTTTTTAACGGCTAGGGAGAAACGAGACTCAAACGAAGCACGAGTATGTTATTGTTTATTATGTGTTCCGGAGTCCCAGACATGCGGTACACTCAGCGGCGCGAAAGATTTCGCTCGATTTATTTCACTTAAATAAGGAACAACGGCAAAGCACAGTCCATCAGTCACATTGTTAATGAACCGACATTCACCTGTTCAAAAGTCTTAATTGGAAAAACACATTATGTTTGTAAAAATAGTTCCATTCATTACGCTGAAGTCGATATCACATTTTAAAACTTCGAAGTAAACCAAAGAAGTCTGAAGGAAACTAAAATTCCGCGATCTGAAAGAAATTCGAGACGTCAATTCTAACCTGAGTAAACACAAATCTGCCGTATGCAAATTTAGCACGATTTGCATGAATGACATTTTGTAACGCAATGCATGAGCAGTTCTCTAAGCCGTCAAAATAGCAAGCCCCAGGCAGCAAGCTGTGTCGAAAGGCGAATGTGTAGTTGAAATCATATGTTTATGCTATTTCTTCGAGTATTCCTTTTTTGCTGGGAAATTAAAGTGGTAAAGATGCAGGGATTCTTGACGAGTTCACCCACGAGATGGCATGACTTCCTGCACGTGTAAGTCTTGTCTTGTCTTGCCTGTCAAAGAAGAGTTCGCGCAGTTTGCCACAATTATAGCTGTTGGACTTTTTTGTTTCTATTCTTTGATGGAATAAAAAACTGAATTGAGTCAGTTCTGAGTTGAACCCGTATTACCGTATCAGACACGCTTAAAAAAAATTGTTCATGTTTTGTCATGTGCCGGAGATCATGTTTACCGGTTGTTTTATCTTGCAGTCGGAAAGCTGGCGGATATTCCATTTCGTGACGTGAATTTTCTTCGATACTACGGTTGTTCGAAGAGTTGCTTCCTTGAGTTTTTGATTAGCCTTGCGAACTTTCGCTTGACTTGGCGAATTGTCGCGCCAACGCGGCGAAAAATCGCTCGAAAGCTCGGCGATATTTCAAAGAGAATAGAGCGCGACATTCTCTCTCATTACTTTTGCAAATTACCTCACACTAACACGAACACTACAAGGTTTCTTCGGCTGAACCCGCAGTACTTCTTGCGCCTTCTTGCGGCTTGCGGTAACATTAGTAACTTTTTGCGGCTTCTTGCGGCTAGATTTTCAACAGGGTCTGGAAGGGGGGGTCCTGATCCCGCATTCCCACTCCTTTACCAGGAGAATCCCGCATCCCGCACTGTTTTCATCGCTATCCCGAATTTCGTTTCTTCTTTCCCAAAAATACATTAAAAAAGACTAATTTCTGCAAAAGCTAATAAATTTAAGATGTAGATTAGCCCTTTCGATTGATATTTGGCGCTCGCCTGGTTGATTCGCTTTTGCCGCTGTAAGGGTTTTTTGGGTCGTGACGATTTCCCGAATTCCCGACAGACAGGCAACAAAATCCCGCATCCCGTACCCAAATTTGGTGAATCCTGCTTCCCTTGTAGCAGTCAAATCCCGAATCCCGTCAAGATGTTTTGCGTTTTCCCGAATCCCGCACCGTATTTTGGTCAAATCCCGGATTCCGAGAATACCCGTCCAGACCCTGTTTCGACTTCTTGCGCTTCGAATGTTCTTGCGGGTAAACCGCAAAAACATAGCACTTTCACTTTCGCCGGCTTGCGTGTTCTTGCGCCACTTCTTGCGCGTGCATTATTTTTGGGTTGTTCTGTATTAGTCTGCTGAATGTTACCTTCGTGTGCTCTTTTCTTTTAATTTACAGTATTTAAGATATCAACGACGAAGGGTTGTTAAGTTTGGGGTTTTTTGTATTTGTCTTGTAAAACGCATGCGCAATTGAGTAAAGCAGCTAATAGGATGGAATGCGGAATTGGCTGTGTTGTCTGATCTAGTTAGTGGTTATGGTGAAAAGTTTTTTAGCGCAGGGTTTTTTTTTGTTGGGATTGACATTTTGAGGGTGTAAAAATGTGGGAGTCAGAAGGATTTGTGAATGTCAGGAGTATATCACGCTTCTGTGAATGTGATTTGCTTTGAAAGTTGCGTTTTGTATAGGAGCGGTGTAACATTGTGCTGCGTTTTATGGGGGGGGGGGGGGTTTGCGAAGTGAATTGTAAGGTTTCTGATTGGCTAACTTATAATTCGCAGCGGACAAGAAGGACAGTTGCGTTTTGCCGGCGTGGGCTAGGAAGAGAAGGAATTGGTACTAGAATGATGATGCAATATTAGTGGATTGCACCATCAGTACATGATAGTTCTGACTTGTGAACGGAGAGAGATGAGTGTTTATTTGAGGCGAGAAGTTGATACGAAGGAATCGTCATTAATAAGGAGATCAATTAATAGGGTAGGTGTTACGAGTCTTTTTGCATTGAAAGAACGAAAATATCTGAATATCATCGACGGATTTGTGTGGTTTGCGTGTGGTGTACGCTAAAGGCTACGAGCAGTCTCTCTTTCCGTTCAGAGATAGTGAAGGAAAAGAAAAACAAGCGAGTGAGCGCGAAATCGATTGCGGCTCGACAGGCGCGTTAGCTTTCAAAGACGTGGGCGACTTTCATCCCCGCTCGCTTGTTTACTTTTGCAAGGGGATTCCCGGGTTAGCAAACCGGATTTAAACATCACGTCATGAGATATGCCTTGACGTGCCCCATACTCTGACGATCTGCTCGAGCTCGTGTTTATCAAGGGTTATATTTTGATTCTACTGCTATGTTCACTGTTTGTATTTAAGGTCTAGGCACAACAGTAAATACTTCGTCGTCCCGGTGTGAGCATTCTCAGTTGTGGACGAATTTATATCGACATTCAATGTTTGAGTGAATTTGCGTTTTTCAGCACAAATAAAAGCGAGAAGAAAGATAAGCTGAGTCATCAGAGTTTAAACATTACGTCATCCAGTAACGTTATAGTCAAAATATTGTGTCACACAATCATACTTTTCGTCACGCCGATTCGTATAAATAGAGGATCGCGCTAACATTTGTGAAACCTAGGGGTGGGGAGGGTCAGAATGGCCGGTTAAAATGCCCAATGGGCTTTCTTGTTCACTCTTAGATCAGCCCTCAGGTTAAAAATTCTTTGAGATTGATCTTAGCGGAACAACAGTAACGGCCTTAATCCTTTAAAGGAAACCATCGCTTCCTTAATTTTAACAACACCAGAACATGAGACGAAGATCTTTAACCGATCACAACGCGTTGCGGGATTTTTATTTTCGTGCGCTTCAGTTACAGTTGTTATAAGCAAGCACATCATGCTGAGGTGGAAATTAAAGCTTGGTCGAAAACAGAACCGTCTTCTGTCCATTATCCTTTGTGAATCTGCCTTGTGTCAACGTTATAAAACGTCAAACATTTTCGTCCAACATCCAATCTCCTATTCAGAGACGTAGGCGTCCTGGTCAGCGGGTGGTCGTGCTAATGTTTTGACTGGCTATTTGCTGTGACAAAACGTAGAACCATTAACTGCAGGTCTTCTGCAGTGAAAATTCCAGTACCCCAGAGTCTCCCTTGGTGAACACCCGCTGACCAAGAAGCCTGAAGACGAGATTGGTCCAACATCGTGTTATAACCGGCAAAAATATGATTGTCATTTTCCAAAAACGTTTTGTACCAAGCGTAGTATCGTAGTGGCAGTCCAACAGTGTCATTAACAACAATTTAGAATTTTCAGTGGGCATACTTCAATCTCTAACAAGGCAAAGTCAACGAGGATTGAAAAAGCAGGGGATTGTTTGCAATACAAGAAACTAATTCTCGTGGATAGGTAGAGCGTAGTTGCGTAGTGTCGTAATTCATATACAAAAAACGAATTCTTTTGGATAGGTAGAGCGTAGTTATGTAGTAATGTAGTACATATACAACAAAAGAAAACCGTTGAAAGACATGTTTCGGCACAACTTATGCCATCTTCAGTTTAATGAAAATAATCAAAATAGCGCTATATTTATAGGTAACATTAATAATAATAATAAATAATAAATAATAAATAAACATATTTATGCAGGATGACCATTTCAGTTATAAAAACTGCTATCAACATGGGTCCTGCGTTAAAAATAAATAAATGAATAGTTAATAAAATAAAATATTAAAACAGTTAAAAAGCTATATAAGAAATCTAAGAAAAGACATAAAAAGCGATAAAAAGACTAAAACTAGGTTCATATACAATTATTAAAAATATCGGCCCCTTTATAAAAAAACGCTCTTTTGGTCGATTCTAGTTTAACCCTTTCAATAACTAATTTGTTCTTATTCCTAATGTCATAATCATGAATATTATGTCTTTTTAGTTGAAAATATTCAGAGAAATAACTTGGGGCCGTTCCCTTGAGGCACTTTTCAACCAAGTTAACAATGTGATTTTCTCTTCTTCTCGTGATAACATGCTGAGCTAATGACAACAATAGATAATTCGAAAACTGTTACAACGTATCTGGTACAAAATGATACCAATACCGTTACAAAACAAGGTGCTTGGTCTGCCTGGTACTGTCTGATACAAATACCGTTACTAAGTGTCTGGCACTGTATGACACCGGAAAGGACAAAGACCAAAATAAAAAGATGTTGAAATGTTGAATTTGTGTGTTTAAATCGGATTTCAGACTTTTGCTGTAAAATGCTTCCTTTAGTTTTAAACTATAAACAGTTTTAGCAGAATCTAAAATTTTTAAAACAATCAGATGTGCACAGGTTTTTACAATTAGGAGAACTGTTTAGGTGTTTACAATATGAGAATTCTTATCAGTTAACGTATGCTCTTTAGTCCTTGTTGAGAAATGGCGAGAGGTCTCACCAATGTAACGGGAGTTACATCCCGCGCAAGAAAATTGATACACAACGAAGGACTTAAGAGCGGTATTTTCATTAAACTGAAGATGGCATAAGTTATGCCGAAACATGTCTTTCAAAGGCTGTCTCGTGTTTTTTAAATTTATCATTGTTCTATTGCTAACTAGAAGATATGGATATACAACAAACTAATTCTTGTGGATAGGTAGAGCGTAGTTGCGTAGTAATGTAGAACATATACAAAAACTAATTCTTGTGGATAGGTCGAGCGTAGTTGCGTAGTACCGTAGTTCATATACAACAAACTAATTCTTGTGGATAGGTAGAGCGTAGTTTCGTAGTAATGTAGAACATATACAAGAAACTAATTCTTGTGGATAGGTCGAGCGTAGTTTCGTAGTACCGTGGTACATATACAAGAAACTAATTCTCGTGGATAGGTCGAGCGTAGTTGCGTAGTACCGTAGTTCATATACAAGAAACTAATTCTTGTGGATAGGTAGAGCGTAGTTGCGTACTTCCGTAGTACATATACAAGAAACTAATTCTTGTGGATAGGTCGAGCGTAGTTGAGTAGTACTGTAGTACATATACAAGAAACTAATTCTTGTGGATAGGTAGAGCGTAGTTGCGTAGTACATATACAAGAAACTAATTCTTGTGGATAAGTAGAGCGTAGTTCCGTAGTACTGTAGTTCATATACAAGAGACTAATTCTTGTGGATAGGCAGAGGATACCTGCATTCCCTATGCTTTCAAATGGTACATGTAACTTAGAAATCCTATTCTGAGATTCTGGATAGATAATCCTGCGAACCGATCGTATAAACAAAATCGCGCGGCATTATTTCTGCGATGTAGTGTTTAACTAGTTTTCATCCAAGACCCCTCGAATCCAGGAATATCTATACTCTATAAGCTTTCAACTGTAACATTAAACTTAGAAATCCTTCGAGAGATTAATAAATTTAACGTAAGAGATAAGCTCTGTGTAGTCACAAGGGGTGGTTGTAAAGTAGTCTACGCGTTATAAACTAGGACTAGCAGTCCCTTTTGGTTAGGGAATGTTGCGCGAGAAGAGCGTGTGAACGCGCTTAGTAGTAACTTCCTCCGTCCTTCGACGCGAAGATAACAGAAACGTTAACGGATATGTCAGCGAACTCGAGTATGAGAGATTTTGCCGCTGAAACGCACTTGGTTGTTGTGCCATGTGTGATATTTTCATCTAATCTGGCGGTTTTTCATCTCCGACTCAGTCCTTTGTTAAATCTTTGTATTTCCAAGTCTTGAAATTCTCTTGTAGCTCTTTGCATTGCGTTGGCTCCAGTCGTTTTAGAAGCGTTGAGATCTTCACCGACTGTCCACTCCATCAGGCAAGCAAGATCAACTATGCTTTGTCAGAAAATTTAAACTCTTTCAGTAGATAACGGGATAAAGGCGTCGGGCAGGAAACTTTAATCACATGCAATATATTTTTCCAACGTTTAGCCATTGCATAATTCGCCATTCTAGAAGCAAGAAATATTCCAACTTCACTACACCAGCATCTCTAAAGAAAAACAATCGCGGGAAATACAGGGGCGTACGTTATAACGATTAATTTGATTGGTCATCGTCAGACAATCCCTCAGTGGTGACTGGTTAGATTGCCACGTGAATAAAACAATAGGAAAGGAATGTGGAACTCCGGTATTAAAGCAGGTGATTGTGGGGAGGAAAGTAATACGATTCCCCTAAAAACGACTGCGTGGGAGGCTAGACAATCACAGGACCGTAAAGCAGAATAACTCAAAAATAAACAGGAGAATTTGTATTTTGAAAACAACAATCAGATGAAATAAGTCGTTTGAACACCTTCCCTTCGTTTTGCTAGATGTCCAAGCCTTGAGCCAATAGAAAATGCTTGTCATTTGATGTGATGCGAAGTGGCAAGAAAAGAAGCGTTTGAAAATTCTAAATTAAGATACGAACAACGCCTAAATCAAACAGTATCATATCACCGGCTTTAGACGGCTTGTAAAATACCGGAGTAAATGGAGGCGCCATATTTATACACCAACAGACACTAAAATCCACCTCAAGTTATTCCTAACGCTTTTTCAAAACTGTGCAATGCCTTTTTTACACCAGTCTCATCTATTTGGTTGAAACTTTTTTACAACATTGCCTTGTGGGAGAGGAAGGAAGACACAATTGTACCGACAGTGTTTCAACAAAGTGACACTGATTGTAGCCTATATTCACGTTGTAAATGTCTTCCAAATTTCTTTCAATTTCAGGCGCGACGAGAACCGCCTCTCAACGATGTTAAAACATCCATCCCAGACGATTGTCTATGATTTTTTCCGGTGAAAAATCCAGTTATATGGCCATTTTACGCTTCGAAAACCAGTTTCGAGCAAACGTTTGGCAAAGTATTCGAAAGCTCCATGGCGCCAAGGGCTTTGCTGCGTCTGTACTCTTATTGACAATAAAAATTAGCCAGTCAACGCGCGCGAATTTGGCGGGTTATTGTAAAAACATGTATAGGTTTTTATTATCCAACTGTATTAGTTATCGTACAGAAAGCGAGCGAAACGAGTACAAATATCCCACGATAGTTGATTATTGTACAGTACCGTGCGAGCGCTCATCCTGTTACACTTGTAGTTTTCTTTCAAGTTACTGCAAAAGCTTGAAAACGGTTAAGTTGAATAATAAATCTCTTATTAGATGTTTCGGTATGAAGTATCACCGTATAGTTTTACTCGTTGTTTGTATTTTGACTCGCCCTGCGGGCTCGTCAGAGTACAGCACAACTCGTAAAAATATACCACGATACAACACACCGAAACATCTAATAAGATCTATATGCTGAGGCTTATACTATATATACATGTAGTGATATATTTCGCTATACAATTTTTTCTATAAAATGTCTTAAAAAAGACTTTAGTCTAGCATGTATAGCGAGGTCAACTTTACAACACTCCCTTTGCTGCTTGTTCAGTATCGCCTTTTATTATCGAATTTGTTTTATAGAATTGTGGATTTTTCTTTATGCCTATTTCTAGTTGTTGGTAATGTCTGGTTTGTTAAACTTAATCTCTTTTGTTGCAAGATAAGACTCTCCCCATACGTATTCAGTGCTATCTGAAACAAAAACAAAAAAACAAACAAAAAACAAAAAAACGGAAGATACCTGGAGGCCGTTAGGTATGCAGTTTCCTTGTAATTTTCTATACGTTTCGCCCGGTTATTCTGAGCTAATACTGTTGCAAGAGTTTATACCCGAATAACTAGAGAATAACAAGAGAGGATAAAGCATTTAATGAAGGCTCAAAAACATAAGACCCACAAAACTTTGATATGTCCTATCTTGACTTTGTGATTTTTGCAAAGAAATTACGGAGGGTAAGGCTCGGCCTGTGCGTAAAAATACACTCATTGGAACTTTGCAACACACAAGGGAGGTGACAGCTTTTAAGTTTTAATGTATTTTGAAAACCATCTCTTCTAACCTATCCCTGTACTTTGTTTCATGCCTGCGAGACAACGGGCCATCGCTACTAAGACCAAATTACACGCCGGTGTTTGGCAGGTGTTTG
The DNA here is from genome assembly GCA_964017195.1 of Siderastrea radians. NCBI lineage: Eukaryota > Metazoa > Cnidaria > Anthozoa > Scleractinia > Rhizangiidae > Siderastrea > Siderastrea radians. The sequence goes on from OZ024899.1 coordinate 20,866,330, forward strand.
AAAAAATAGGGCGTTCGAGAAATAGAAGGAGGGGGGTGAAGTTGGGGAACGCGTAAGGAACTCGCATTAGCAGGTGTTTGTAAAAGCAGGCTGGAGTTTTGATTACGACTGTCGCATGCGACTTTTGTAGCGTCCGCGACATACAAAAAAAATTAAAAATAAAAAACAAAAATTCCACGAGATAATGTTGTCTTTGGGTAGGATTGTCGTAGAGTCTTAAAACAAGTTTCCAAATGCTACGACGTATTTCTTGTCGTAACACAACGATCGAGAGCTACTTGTAAATTTCATTTCCACGACACAATTCATTGCCTAATGTAGGCATCTCGCATGCGTCGTAAATTGGCCTTCAGAGACAGCCAAAACTGTTTTAACGTTTCCTGAGCTTTAACTATCAAGTTTGGGATTCATAGAAATGCGATGATACATTTTGAGCCCGTTGGATACAGGCATACTCGGGAAAAGTCGATCCGAGTTCTCCCAACAGGAGTCGAAGCTATGACCCCTCGGTTACTAGACCGGATGGGCTACCCCTGAGCTTTATAGTACAACGCTAAATTTTGGCTTGCTCCCATTGGTCGAAATCGATCATGTGACGCGATAGTGTCTCTCCTCAGCAGGCGCCTATCAGTGCATAGTGACCGTTTCGCTCAAAATTTAGCGTTGTACAATAAAAACAATAGAGTCCTTCTGTCTCAGGCCCTGTGTGACAGGTTTCCTCGGAAATTTGATGTTCAAACTTCATATAAGCCCTAGAACTACGTTATCGAACTAACATTTGTTATGAACATCAAATTTCCTCGGGCAATCTATCACACGATAGGAGACTCGTGAGGAGACTAGCATGCCTGTGTCACTGACTGAGAAATCATCATTGTCATCAATTCACCGGGATTAAAACGTACCATCACATTTCTGTCAATGCGCATGTGCCACTCATCGACATCCAAGTCCTAGCAGTATGCAAGGTGTTTTCACATCAACAGAGACCTGTATAAGCAGCGTAGACTAGTAACCGGGAAGCATCCAGACTAGTGACCGGGAGGTCATAAGTTCCACTCCTGTTGAGAGAAATCAAGTTTCGGATTATCCTCCAGAACCAAAGTGTACTTTGCGCACAATTCAGTGTAAAATATTTCGCACTAAAAGGATCAAGCGTCCTTGGACATCTGACATCAGTGGTGACGGGAGAGACACCTAAACCCAGCCACTGCTCGTTCTAGTTGTTTTTGGATTAAAGTTTGTATGTCCACCCAACGCTGAAATTTGTTCATTGTCGCTTCTTTTGGGTTTTCTTTTGAGCTAATAAATCGGCGTAAAACATTGTCAACTAAATCTGTTAAAAAAAAAAACAGATAACAACTCTTCAGGGCGTAGTCCAGAACTAAGAGTAGGCACGCTGTTGGTGGACAGTTCTTTTTATTTATGAATAACTTTATTGAAACATCTCTTTCTGTATTATTCTCGATAACGTAAAATTTGAGTGTTCATAAGATAGCAATGTAGAACATTTATCTTTACTTTTTATCGAAAGCGAGTTGTGTTCGCGCAATGTTGTTATTAAGCTCCTTAATACAGTTTAAATTATTTTTTGTCGAGTTATAAAAGCACAGTATTCTCATTTGCACTTTGAAAATTTTCAGACGCAAAATGCCAAAATGCAATAACGTCGTGTAATAATCCGACCTAATATGATTTGTAACAACTCTGTGGTGTTTTGAATCACTTGCAAGATTACTCGTATAAATCATGTTCACATTAGTGTCATTTAACTCTTATCGCTTTAAGCCCTAACAGTGACGAAAATAAAATTTCTCTTTACAGTTTCACTACTTGTTCAAACATTCAAGTGATGAGAATAAAGGAAGTGATCACCAAGGACAAGATGTCTTGACATTTAGACAAATTCTCCTTGCTAGTTCCATAAGAAAAGTATGGAAAACAGTAAGGAGAATGTGCATTTTTATACCAGGGCTTGAAGGGTTATAATCTATACTGTGATGATAATTCACACTCCACATTTTAAGCCTTGAAGTATACAGGACGTACATGCATGTCACTGAACCTAGGCAATTATGAAGATCTAAGAATGTAACTTGAATGGCTAATTAAATCCTATTCAGCTTTTTTCTTTTTTCCGTTTTTGTATGACAACGTTATTGTAATTAGCTGTATATCGAGAACGAAAACAGCAAGAATACATCCCAACAACTGATCTTAAGTCTCTTTCTTTACATTCATGTATTAAGCGTGTTATAGTACGCACTACAGTCATATCAGTCATACCAAGAAAAGTACTGAGCCTGCGCACTACAAGTTATGTCCTTTTCTTTTCTATCCTCCAATGTTTTATCTGTAGAGTTGCGGTTCGGTGGAGTGATTAGTGTGTTGGACGTTCCGTCGGATTATCGGTGGTTCAGGTTCTGGTCTCACCCCCTCAATTGTTTCCTTAGACAATAAACTTTACTCCACACAGTCTCTCTTCCAGGGGGGGGGTACTTCCTTTCTTAAGCTATATAGGTCTGTGCGGCCCCAAAGGGGTTGGTTTTTAAGCTTTTGGTCTGAAATAGGGTATGGATTTTGACTATTTTGGTCTGAAATAGGGTAAGGTTCGTGCACTCTGATCTGGAATTAGGTATAGTCTGCAGTGTAGCCCATCAAACCTCGACCCAGTTGGATTCAGATGGAACATGGGAAGCTCAGCGGCAGCAGAATCAAGCCTGCCAATTGACTGGATGGATTGAAAGCCTGCTCCCGAGGCAGTGCTGGAGCTTCTTGCATGCAGATGTCCCAGATCGTGCAGGCTTTCAGACTGCGTTTGCATGGCGAACGCCCTAACATGTACACAGACTTGTGTTGACTGCAGGACCCAAGCCGCACAAGAGGATGTGGAAGTCATTGTTGATGGAGATAACCAAGAGGAGGATGAAGGAGGTTACTGAGAAATCCGCTTATATACCTAATACTCCATTTTATTGAAGAAGTGAAACGCAGTTGACTAGCAGTTCTTCCATTTCAATACCTCTGAACTTAGAGTGAGACTAGAGAACTCTGTCACATGAAGATTAATGGATACTCATGAACACAAATACGGTGTGAAAGCATGTTTTACTGTGCTAAAATCAAATCCAGAATAGAGTAGTTTACAATTGACTGTCGAAAGTAATTTGCATTTGCTTTGGTTTTGCCTTACTTTGCTCTGCGTATTTTTGGTAAAAAAAAAAAAGCGCCACTTTCTCAACGAATGAAAAGTGAAACCAAACCAATCCCGACATGCTCGCAATCGTTTCGTGCTTGGCATCGGTTACATGTATTTGCTTGTCCTTCTGATTGGTTCATTGTGTTGCTGGAAAAGAAAACCGCTCTAACACGTGACAGTAACTTCTTGACTGACTCAAAGGAAAGTACTAAAAAGAAACTTCACATTTCATGATGAAACTTAGTCCTATTTCCATTTTTCAGAGCAATTCAAATTAGCAGGAGCAGACGTGATTTATGCAATCCAACTAAATAGCAAAATTTGACCTACTGGCGGCGATGCAATTTTCCCTTTCGTAAACGGTCGTTGCCATTTTTAAGACACTTAAAATTTTTGAACTATTATTGAAAGTTTTTCTACTAAAAAGAAAGATATTCACAACCCAGATTCGAACCCCGGTCCTTTCGTATGCTAATCTCTCTCCCTTACCACTACACTACCACGCCAATCCGCCACAATCCCGAAAAATTAAAGTATATATTATAATTAACTGTCTTTCATAACTGATACATCTATAATAGGTGACCCTAGCCCTTTCCCGAACTTTAAACGTTAATTCAACTTGGGCTTAATCTTTGCTCTTTCTAAGACTATTCAAAAATGTATTTGTTGCCTTATTGTACATTAATCCAGAGCATATATTACTTCTACCATGACTAAAGGCTTGGTTACCAATGATGGCATCGACCGTCAAAAATGGCAACGACCGTTTACGAAAGGGAAATAGGCGGCGGCGATAGGCCACTTTGTTTGGTTCGAATGAAATCTAGGGGACTGGGTACTAGTTATCAAGGATGCCAAAAAGTGAAATTTTCTTGTCACAGTAGACATTTTTTCGGCTTTAAAGTGTTGTGATAATGATCTCTAGCAAGTAAGAAAAGATTAAAACATAAAACAGTGTAATATTATCGAACAAGAAAGCACTAGAAAGAAAAGAATGCGTTTTCGACTATTAAAGCTCACGTGACCAGTCATGTGATTACACCCTGTCCAAAAGTATTGATTAAAATGGCGTACTAGTTGACTGGGCTTCATTTTTGACTTGTTTATTAAGTCGTTTCTCCAGTTCCGTACAATAAAGTAAGTAAATTATGTTGGAAATGCTATGTATAATTCTCACTTTGGAAAATGGCCCAAGGAGGGAGGGGTAAGAAAAGGTGTCATTTTCCCCCTGAAGGTGACATAATTGGCAATGCTATCACCCAAAAATGTAAACTAGGGATGTTGGCCTACATCACCATGGACATTAGCCTTTGTCCCTCTGAGTGGTACCAATCGGCCAAATTTTGGGTCCTGGCTCATGCACTAAATTAGGTATAGTTCTTGGAAGAAGCTACCTATTTATTAATTTTGTTCCTCTCAAAAGTGCGATATTATCGTCGGGAATTTGAAGCCCTCCTCAAATGTTCGCGCAAACGAAATGGGGTAAGGGTCTGGTCTGAAATATGGTATGGAATTTTGGATCTAAAATAGGGTAGGAAAAACCACGTCTTGGTCTGAAATAGGGCAAGGGTTTCCAGAAGCGGGCCGCACACCCTCACCCAAATTTCCTGGGAGTACCCCCGAGGTCTCTCTCCATCCAGGTGTATAAATGGTTAGGAGTCACAATAGCACCCTATCCGGAAGGCGGGGGAGGGGGGGGGATAATATCCTTAGTTTGTGTAATTGCCTCAGCTGTTGCAAGAACACTGACGTAATGCTGGGATAGCAAATATTTTTTGACAGCTTGACACCACTTAAAACGCCGCTGAAAAATCGGAAAAGATCGGAAACTCCTAGAAAAATCTACAAGCAAGTGAAGAAGAGCATGTTTATAGTGCCCAAAAAATAATTTTTTTTTGGAATTTACAGTTAAGTACACAAGAGCTAACAACTCATACAAACTTCATAGAGAGCCTGCGAGACGGAACTGTTATAAATATTCCTTTTTCATCGCGGCAATAAATTTTTGGAACAATTTGCCAAGGGACATAGTTGAAACTGAGAGCTTCCAGTTACTTAAATCCAGGCTGTAACTTCACTTGAAAGTTAAAGGATATTGAATTTTGGCTTTTAATTTTTGTATTTAAATTTTTTTCAAGGGAGTTTTTTACATAGGGTTAACCTTAAAACTTTTTTCTTCAAGATGCTTCTCGATACGGACGCAAAAGGACAGGAGTCCTCCGAGAAAAACTATGTGCCATGGCATAATATACATGTACAAATGCAACCTAGTACCTATAATAAAACACCAAATTAAATCAAAGTAGGTGAAAAGAAAAACTTAATCTGTAAGAAAAATGGAAAGCAACATCACAAAAATTCTCATTAAAAAATTCCGGAAAAGATGTGTGACCCTCCCTTGAATAGCTCACATGAGGTATGGCCCTCCCCTTTTACAACATTGTCTTGTGGGAGACGGATGAAGACACAATTGTACAGTGTTTCAACAAAGTGACACTGATTGTAGGTCACGTCACGTGACAAGCCTTGCGTGACAAGACAACTCCACAAGAGATACCCTGGTTACTATTGCCAGCGTAGTGACGTGAACACTAAAATTTTATCCTCAAGCCGGCAAAACAATTTGCCAAGAGACTTATTGGTGAGACGACTAATGAGTGCACGTTCCTAATCACGTTACGCGACAAAACAAATGTACAACACTTCCCTCGACCTATTTGCCACCGATGTCTCCCAAGCAACCAAAATGTATGCGCAATTTTAAATTCCAAGTGACGTAATAGTGTGACGACTGACGGTTGCACCAGAATATTCACTTGCACTCGTAGTTTAAGAGCTTCTAAGCAATGTCACATAACATCTTCATCACTCCACATTGTAACGGTGTGACGACTGACAAGTGCGTCTAGAATATTCACTTGCACTCGTAGACACGTGACATCTTCATCACTCCACATTGTAACGGTGTGACGACTGACAAGTGCGTCTAGAATATTCACTTGCACTCGTAGACACGTGACATCTTCATCACTCCACATTGTAACGGTGTGACGACTGACAAGTGCGTCTAGAATATTCACTTGCACTCGTAGACACAACATCTTCATCACTCCACATTGCAACGGTGTGACGACTGACAAGTGCGTCTAGAATATTCACTTGCACTCGTAGACACGTGACATCTTCATCACTCCACATTGTAACGGTGTGTCGACTGACCAGTGCGCCCAGAGTATGGATTTGCACTCTTAGCTTAGCTTCCAAGTCATGATGTTACGTGACATCTTCATCACCCCACATTGCAACGGTGTGATGACTGACAAGTGCGTCTAGAATATTCGCTTGCACTCGTAGACACGTGATATCATCAGCACCCCACATTGTAAAAGTTGTTGAAGTTAATTCTAAGGAGAAAGTCGGCTAAATGAGATTGGTATCCACGCTGAACAAGCTTGCTTACCACTGTCAAAGAAAAACAGACATCAGTTAGGTAAGTTTGAACAAGAATGCGTTTGGGAGAGTTGGAAAGTACTTAGGTAAAACCTGGCCGAAGGCTCGACAGGGTTCAAGAAGAAATTCAAATTCGTCCAAACTACCTCTCTTCTTTACATCAGGCTATGCAATCATGTGCACCAATTTACACTTCGCTTTGTATTACATTTGTTAAGGCGTCCACAAAGGAGGAAACGTTGTGAAAACATTGTTTCCCAGAATGTCTCTTGGGCGTACAAACGAGCGACAAACAATGTTTCCTTGCCGGCCATCATGTTTCTATATGCGATTGTAAGAAACCCTTACGTATACAGAAATCAAGAAGTGTTGCCCGTGCGACCCTGGAATCTAGTCAAAATTGCTTTCCTCGCTGCGTAAACGGAGAAACATTTGCTGCGCGATAAACGCTTGTTTCCGCAACAATAATGTTTCCTTGTCATTTTCGCTCGTTATGGGTTATTTTGTTCAAAACGAGATCCTAAAGCTCTTTCAATTTGCTTATCGATATTTTGCAAAACACCTCTTGTAGTTTTGAAGTTGGGAACTTGTTGCAGTGAAGGGGCTTTCACTTTGGGTAGAAGACAGAATTTACAAACAAAAAAAAACTCAAAACAACGGACAGAGGAAACCTATGCTCTACCATACAATGAAGAATGCAATTCACCAATTATATTGCAAATTCTGTGTCTTCTACCCGAATTAAGAGCTAGTGAAGGACACTTAACCTGTGAAAAGGAACCCTGAATATTCTTTGAACGCCTTGTGAGTGTTACACATCACGTCAAACGCGGGGTGAGTCACGTGCCCCGTGTGAGGGTCTCGTTGCCATGGGGACGCCAATAGCTGCGTGCGCAGTTTCAGTATGAGTGTTCCCAGATCAGAGATGATGGTCATTACGGGAGCAGCCTTGCGACTAAGAAGTGAACGAAAGACGGCTTTCCTAAGATATTCGGCATGGTGATTGTGCAAATCATCCAAGCTTCTTACCTGAAAAGAACAAAATTTCACGAGTGTTAATCATTTTTGGCATGCTCAACCTCGAAATTTCGCGACCTGCTTGGCCAAAATGCTCTTATGAATCGCGTAGCAATTCCAGATAACTATAGAATACTCCAAAGAGGTTTGAATGGGGTCTTCTTGTCAAACAACAAAATGAACCAATCAGAACCCGGAACGAATAGTTGCACCTGGAGCCAAGCGCGGGAAAACGACTGTCAGAAAGTGGCGATTGGTTTCGGCTTCACTTGTTATCACCGTAAAGGCTCCAGTAAACCCCTCTCCCCCCCCCCCCCACCGGGCTTATTTAATTTTCGGCCTCAGAAAGGGGGCTTATTAGAGAGGGGGGTGGCTTATTTCAAATCATAAAATTTCATAAGAACTCAAATTAATTTTAGCAAAAATTGTGCTAGATCGCTGGCTAATAAGGACCGACAAAAATGGTGTGTGCATCACAGAATTACAACTATAACATATACTTAAAAATAACGGTACCTTTGGGAAAAGAAAGACCAAATTTCCCAACAAACTGGCTGAAACGTATTAATAAAGGCTTGATATAGCTTATTTTACTGATGTTTCAAACTGAGGGCGGGGGAGGTGGGGCTTAATGGCGAGGGGGGCTTATTACAAAATCTGGCTTGAAAAAAGGGGCCTTAATAGAGCTTTTACGGTAGTTGAGATAGTGACACGATTTTTATCGATAATTTATTCATTATTTATTTATTTATTTGTTTGTTTATTTACTTATTTATTTATTTTTTACTGAAGCATTGCAAGCAAAACAAATGCAAACACAAACTCAGTACTTTCGACCCTCAACTGAATAAGTGATAAATGTTAAGACAAATTCAATTCTCGTTCTGAGTTCACATACATTGAGAAGTCCTTCCTGAAACTCTGACCAGGTGACGTTTAGAATCTGGTTTGACAGGTATCCTTCAAGGTTATGTACAAAGTGCTGCATCTCATGTCTAATGAGAAAACAAGTCAAATGTAATAAGCATCAGGCCATACCCTAAACGGTAATTACCAGCATCTTTGTCAAGAAAAAAAAAGGCACACTCAAAGTCACATCGCAGGTCATTTTGTAACTTTCCTTTGGCTGCAGAGCAGTAATTTTCTGGAGTAGTATTTATTCTTATGTACAAAGCTGTTCCAGACTCTTGAGTCTTTATAAGAAATCCTAGAGGGTGGCCATTTAAATGAAAGCTATTGAGCAGCAATTTCGTGTGGTAATGTTTATTACGTTGTTTAAGGTTGTTCTCGTTTTTTTTTTTGGGGGGGGAGGGGAATTCTGGCTGAAATCCTAAAGTTGGACCATTCACATAATGTTTTTTTCTTCAATGTTTTGTAAACTCAAATTTTCTTCATTTGTCTGCAATTTTTATTTGAACTTGGGATTTAGAATATTTTCTTTGTTACCTGAAGAGCTGCAGCTGACGAAGTTGAGGCGACATGGCCGCGTTACGAGAATACGCTGCAACGGCAAAGACACTTGTCAAAATTCTCAAGTGCTTAAATTCTTTAATGTAGTTTTAAACGTCTTGTTTACAATTTAAACGTTACAAGATGCTTAAAAACGAAAAGGACACAAAAGAAGTAAACGCCGCCTAAATATGTCATATGAGCAAGACACAAAAGCAACCAAAACAACTTAATATCTCACCAATATGTTTCAAGTGAAACCATATGTCCCTTAAAACCCACGAAAGTCGTTTTAGCCGCAGCATAAATGAAAATATCTGTGAAAATGACAAACACAGCGAGGGTTTATTATGTCAGTGAGACGTGATCTTTGTACGTGATTATGTAATGCTACGCATGCGTGCTACGTTTATTAAGTCGTACTCGTTCTTCTAACATAAAGTAACTAATGGCCAATTTCCTCTGTAACACGCCTGCAGGGAATCATGGGAGTTGTATGCAACAAAAGAAGTCCAAGATGACTTTAGTTGTCCACCTTATTCCAAAGGTTGTTTCACTGATCAACTAGTTGATTTTTGTACGCCTTCTCACCTGAAATACTTCATTTGAATCATTTGAAGAACAGAAAATGGCGAAATACACGTCAGGTTGCCTACAACTGCCATGATTCCATGCAGGCGTGCTACATGGAGGAAACGGAGCTACCTAGGGAAAAAATGCTAAATGCACGCGCTAGAACTGCCTAAATGACGAGTAAAATACGCGCCAAAATGTAAAAAAGTGAAAAATTACAGAATATTGCAAATGTCCAAAAACATTGCAAAATGTCACAAAGAATAAAAGAAAGCAATGTCATCGCTTACAAATTGCTGAGAAATGTCATCACAAGATGTGAGTGGCATACTTGAACTTTTTTTTTTTTGTAAAAAGTCGTCATTTTTATTTTCTCGTCATTAGTGCGTGGATTTAGAAAGTTTTTAGTCAGTTTTTCTCTATATAGCGCAAGTCCCCTAAAAGTAACCAAAGCCTATCTTTGAATGTTCCCACGGCTTTTCAACGTAATTTCAAGCCTGAGACGCAAAGTTTTCAAATTCCGTAAGCACAAATAAGAGCCACTGAATGACTTACCTTGTTGTATCTGACAACTGACTTCTCAGTGATGACGATGTTGACGGGCCACTCCACTCTGTATCGCAACTCTAGAAAATCCAACGTCCCCATTTCTGAAAAGGATACAATGGCAGGCGTATTTTAAAAGTGCCACAAGAACTACTGACCGTTACACATACCCTAATATCCCGATTATAAGCCCTGGTCTTACAAAAATTCTTGAAGGGGTTTTGGTTACAAACGGGGGGGGGGGGGGGGCTTATATACGGTATTAAAAAAAAACGTTTAGGAATGAGCTAATAAGAAATAAGCTGAGACTAAAAAAGGGGAGGGCTTATAATGGGTGTGGGGTATAACCGGAATATTTTTTGTTTTCGTGTGGACGGGCCTAAAAACGGGGGGGGGGGGGTGGTTATAATCGCGATTTTACGGTATTTCCTCGAGTTTTAAGTGTAGAATGCTCTTCTCCCAACGAGAAATATCTTCATAACTTTCGTTTCCTGTTTTCGTTTTTGGCGACACATTGATGGTTTTCATGAATTATTCTTAACAATCCCTCTTAACGTTGAACGCAAAACATTTGTCCACGACGATTTTGTCCCAACGTGAAAGTGCTTTTCGTCACTCTGGAATAAGACCACGTTTAGTCCCCCCACAAAGAAAAAAAGAATTTAATATATGTTCTATCTTGTTGGTTCAAACAACTGTTCCTCGAGCGACGGAGCCTATACGTCACTTACCATTAGGTTTGAATATATCCGGCAGCGATTTGAGAGCAAAGGCGAGGTTTTGCGCATGCTCTGTGGTGTCGGGGTACACGGACAACTGAAGAGCCCTTCCCACAACGCCATTCAACACTGTAGCAGAGCACATCTCCCGTGGGGTTACCCCTGAGGCAAGCTTCCAAAAAAAGCGATAAAAGAATGAGCATGACAGCTAGCGAGCAGTACTCTGCTGTGGTGTTGTTTAAAGCGCCGAACAAGGTCCTAACTTCTGATTAGGCAAAGAGTACCATTCAAGTGGAAGCTATTAACCTGAACTTTACTGTGGAACTGCTTAATATGTTGTGCGGGGGTTTATAGCTTTAGAGTCTGTGGGTGAAACTCTCTTAAGTGTGACCATTCAAATGAAAGCTATTAACCAGCACATTACTGTGGAACTGCTTAATATGTTGCGCTGGGAGTTTATAGCTTTTGAGTCTGTGGGTGTAACTCTGTTAAGTGTGATCATTTTCGCGCGGGGCTATCTTTTCCAATGCGTTTGTCTTACAAGTCAAGCAAGTAACCAAATACCTTCTCAAACAGCTGGCTTGACAGTGAGAGTGAAAACTCGCCATCCTCCATGAACAGCAATTTCTTGAACAAGTTGAAGTGTTTGTTGATGTGAAGATCGTCCATAAAGTACGCCACGATTGCTGAATTTACCAAGGACACCCTGCAGTATAAAATATTGAGAGGAATTTCTAACCCGTCAATGCCAGAGGTTCCACAGTCAGTGGATCTTTCTCCAGTGGGTGGACGGTGATCTAGGTGGAGTAAACTGCCCCCAACCCCCACTCCTACAAACCTTGGTAGCTTTTGAACGCACGGGAGTTTCAGGCCAAACGACATCGAACGTCGTCGAGAGCTGAGGAGAGTTTAAACTCTTTAAGGTGATTCCATCGAAATAGAAGGAATATTTAAAATTTTCTAAAACTTGGTCCAGTTGGTAATTGTGTTTAGAACATTTCAAAAATGCAATAAAAAATAGGGGTCACCGTGCTTGTTTTTTTCACAAAATGGATAGCCATTAATAGCAACTATACGGCCCGCAAGGTTTTCATGAGAAACCCTGGTAATCAGAAATGACAACTCTAATTGCTTTAAAAAGTCATTGCTTATATTGAAATATTGGAGCAGTTCACCAAAACAAACATTTATCTTTGTATTATATACTATTTTAGTTGAACAGGAATCAAGATTATGAAATAAATTTACAAATTTGCGGCGAGTGTACATACCCTGCAGCACCTAAAGACGTGTTCTTTTCGGCATTTAAATAACAATATCTCAAAGCAGAATTTTTAACTTTTCTCAAAATCGCGATATATTGTACTAGACCGTGTGCCATTTGAATTTATGTATTAAAAAATGGGGGTCACCGAGCTCCTTTAGGAGAAAACGACCATTTATTTCTCTGAAAAGCTCAGCTTTCATAGAAAACCTATCAAGTTCCGAAGGTGCGCGCGCTCGTGCACGCGCTAATCACGCAAGAAATGATGCGCAGAAAGGATGCGTAATGCAATTGAATGGAATCACCTTAAGAGCGGATGATAATCAGAAGAGAGTCCTCGACAGTGCACGAGAGTCACCGAGTGTGCACGAGAGTCACCGAGAACGCGCGAGATTAGCCAAGAACGCGCGAGAGTAGCCGAGAACGCACGAGAGCAGCCGAGAACGCACGAGAGAAGCCGAGAACGCACGAGAGACACCGACTGTGCACGAGAGTCACCGAGAACGCACGAGAGTAGCCGAGAGCTCCTGAGAGTCACCAAGAACGCAAGGAATCTCAGACCAATTAGGCCAAAGAAAAGCAAGAGTTTAAGTTCTTATCAAATCTCGTTCTCTGTTGGTCGGGCTGAACGCTAAGATCAGATGTTAGCAATAAAATATCCCGAAAGGATTGACAGCCAAAAGATAAATCCTCGAACATAAATTGACTTTTTGCTAACACGCGCTGATAAAAATTACCTTAGTGTGAAGTAAACAACCTGCAAACCTGTGATCTGTAAAAAAGGTGAAACTTACTGTGCTAGAACAGGCGCCATGACACATCTCTGAAGTAAAACCGGAAGTGACATCAGCTGCGCCGCGTCAGTAGCCCCGTCATCGGAACCTGTCAACCGGAAAACAGTGGAGTTAAATTGGTTGTGGTGATGGAAGTTACATAGTGCATTTTCCTGAGTATTTTTCAAATGCGCTTTAAAGCAATTGAGGGGCGAGATTGGATATCGGCATATTACCGAAAGGCAACTAATCATCGGGGCAACAAATTTCCGCGATTTTCGCAAATCGCCACTTAATTTCTGTTCGCAAAATTTATCCTATTGTTTTTAAGTTGCGCTCTCAGCCACTATTTTCCTTCTGGTAAGACAACGAGATTAACTATGGTGTTCTTGATGAGTTAACACTGGATATCTCAGTCTTCTTTACACATCAGTAAGGCAGTATAGCCTACTTTTTGTTTAAAAGGTTTTAAGGAACAATGGGAATATCGTTCAAATAACCAATTTGTTATCTCTTATTCGTTGTTTTAGAATGCTATCTTATTTCTTAGAGTTTTCAAGCTTGTCTAATTAACAGATTAGTTATCTGGATAACTTTTGGGTACCTTGTGTCGCTGGAAAGGTTCCCAAAGCACCTTGAAGTAAATTTGACGAAGGTATTTCGTCTGAAAATAAATGCAAAAAGAAATGAGATTCCTATACTAATTTGTTCACATTAATTGAAATCAAGATTAACTATTAAGACAAGCAAATCTCCTTCCAACAGTTGAAATCTTGAGTCACGAAACACAGTCGTAATTACCAACCTTAAGCCTTGGGTCTCGCACCACCAACCTTCCGACCTACAACACCGCGCCCCCACACACGCCCCACACACCACCGCACGCCCCCCACACAGGTCCCACACACCACCGCGCCCCACACCCGCAAATCCGTTTATAATATCGTGCAAAGTGGTTTTAACCGTGAAGTCTGTGGACGAAATTCTTAAGTGTGACAATCAAACTAATGAAAGCTGTAATACCGTGCAAACTGGTTCTAACGTTTGAGTCTGTGGACGAAATCCTGAAGGGGGGCCACACATATGAAAGCTACTGAGCAATACTTTCCTTTAAAGCTGTTTCTAATATCGTGCAAAATGCTTCTAACTTAAAGTCTGTGGACGAAATTCTTAAGTGTGACTAATCAAATGAAGCTACTGAGCAGTATTTTCCTGCAAAGTCGTTTATAATATCGTGCAAAATGCTTCTAACTTTAAGGTCTGTGGACGAACTTCTTAAGTGTGACTAATCAAAAGAAGCTACTGAGCAGTGTTTTTATGTAAAGTCGTTTATAATATCGTGCAAAGTGGTTCTACCATTTGAGTCTGTGAAAGTGTGACCATTCAAATGAAAGCTGCTGAGCAGTATTTTACTGTGGTGCTGCTTATTATACTTTAGAAGGTTGTTCAAACGTTTGATTCTGTGTCTAAGTGACTCATCACTAAGTGTGACCATTCAAATGAAAGCTACTACGAAGATGCCACAATTCAAATTAATTTAAAACAGTGATCACTGTCAGGATGTCACCCTACCCAATAAATCAAAGTTGTCCTGAAGCGGTTCCACCTGAGACGCTAGCCACACATCCTCAAACTCCAACTGCTTGGACTGTGGTTCTACCTCTTTTGTCCCTAAAAAAGGCAAAGCGTAAATATTAAGAGAATATTACAGGGTGGACCAAAAATGTGGATATTATATCTGGGTGGCAGAAGCAGATTCTCACAAGGGCAAATATAAGTTTAACGAAACTCTTAGGAATGATCGAGCATGACACGAAGGTCTTCAACATTTTACCCAGTGTTTTTTTAATTGATACGGGAAATTTTGCAACCACTTCATTTTGCGACTTTAGGAAAGCGATACTTCGTTGAAATTACTCAGGAATATGGAGCATTTTTTGCCTTTTTGTTCTGTGATTTGAAACCAGAACAGTTTCTGCCAAAAACATAAACAAAACAAAATAAAACAGAAAAAAAGAACAAAAGAAAACAATTGCTCTAAAAGTACTACATTAGAATGCAAAACAGCTGCCTTTTTTGTACAAGAATTTGCGAAGGGAGGCGCAAATCACCAAAGCACAATCCTTTAGGGCACAACGAACAAGAAAAATACGGATTCTTTCAGCATCTGTGGAAGACTCACCTTCACTGTCTTTGACGTAATACATAATCTTCGTTATCTTCACCTCAGGTTCCTGTCCCCGAGTTGACACTCTCGTCTCCTCTCTTCCTGTTCCCTCCCCGCTTGGGTACATAATGTCCTGAATAACACTCGGGGGAGGGGCCCCACGAGTGTGAACTGCTGAAAGCAGTTGACCCGACTCATCTCCTCTTGGGTACAAAATGTCCTGGGCTACGCTTTGGGGTTGGGTGCCGCGGGAATGACAGACAGAAGATGCTGACTGTGTGTCAGGGCCAGGGTACAGAATATCTTGAACCACGCTTGGGGGAGGGGTACCACGGGTGGTATGTTGGCTCTCTCCCAAAATGGACATGTCCCCGAGAAGTTTCTGCACCGAGGCATCCGATGGATCCTGCCATGTTGACCTTGAGCTGTGACGCAAAATCTGCGCTGTATTGAGACCGTTACCGCTGTCTTGACAGAGAGACACTTGAGAATCAGAGGGATGACCGTGCGGGGAAAGACGGGGGCTATGGGGGATAGGCGTGTTCACAGTTGTGGGGTACAAGAGGGTGCTGACAGATGAGTCACTCGGGTGGCCGTGTTCTGAAAGCCGACTTTCAGAACTGGCTCTTTCCTGGGCACCGCTTATGTACATGAGACCCTGTACTGAAGAGTCGGAAGGGTGCCCTTGTGAGGAAGCTTCAGGAGACACTTGAGTTCTGCTGCTACCATAGAAAATGTCTTGAGCCGTGGAGTCGGAAGGATGGCCAGTAACCAGGCCTCCAGAATCCGAATCAGAGGGCTCAGTTTGAAAGCTAGAGGCCTGAGCATCCAGGCCTGATGTCGGAACCGAGGGTGTACTGGGGTAGAGAATGTTTTGCATTGATGAATCAGAAACGTGAGGCATGTTGGTTTTAAAAGCATCGTCATGTAAGCCAGAACCTGGTGTCTGCTTTTCCTCGACACTCTTTCGTTTATCACCGTAAATGGCGAACTGTACTGAAGAGTCTGAAGGATGTGATCTCGGGAGAGGAGAAGCGATCTTTAGTTCACCATCAGGCGTTTCCCATGTCTTTCTTCCAGTACCTTCTTCCTTAACCTTTTCAAGCCGCGCAGCGCTCTCCTCAGGATTATCCCAAGTTTTTCTCGCCCTGTTGTCTGAAGCAGCTGCTTCAGAGCTCAGTTGTGTAGTTTGTACTTTTAACTTTTCACCACTTGCACTTTCGTTCTCGCTGGAGACACTTTCTTCAGATGCAACAATATCTGCTGTTACAGCAATGGAATCTGCTAAACCAGCAGAGTTCTTTTGCTGCTCTGATCTCAATAAAGCATCCGTCCTTACACCACTGGCGATAAGTGACACAAGACTTGGACTCGGAACTGAAACCGGAGTAGATACTCTTTCATCCTTAGAAACAGTTGAAGTTTTTTCTTCAACTTCTCTCCTTGGCTGCGCATCAGGTAAATCTGGTGTTCTAGCAGGGGTCTGGGCACCAGAGGCAAGTGTCATTTGTTCCTCCAAGCTGTCTAACCGGGACTGCTCCTGGGCCAGGAACTGGGCTCTAGCAGAGTCCAGTTCCCTGCGACGGATGCGCCACTGTGCACGGAATTCTCTGTATTCCATTTCACGCCTAAGTTCCTCGTAGTACTTGATCAACTCTTCCCTGAGGAAAACAATCCAGTACAGTAAATCAGAGCATAGTCAAAGGTCTATCAGCAGTTTATCTGAGAAAAGTAGAGGTCATTTTTCACAACAATTAAAAATATCAATATAACACAATCTATACAAAATTGTTAATGACCATTTCCACATTTCCCATAAAACACTTTGTTTGCCCCCGAAATTTTGTATAAACTATTGCTTTCAATTACCCTTGTGAACGTGCATGTTCCCAAGAGAAATTGAAAACAATAGATTATGCAAAATATGTATTATGGGAAAGGTGGAAGCAGTAAATATGTTGGTTCGAGCTATCGGGAGATGGCATGAAATGGTCGGAAATTGGCGGATAAAGGAGAGTTTGTTTAAACTAGGAGCGGTCTCTCTTTCCGTTCAGAGATAGTCGAGCTAACAGAACACGAGAGCAAGCGTGAAAATGGCCTGTCACGTGGAAAAGTGAAGCACATGTGGTGGAGTTAATTCATAACAGGAGTCAAGTTCGCACCCAAGTCAAGATCAAGTCACGAGTCAAGTTCGAGTCAAGCTAACAAAATAATATTTTTTAAATATCTTTTGTTAGTGATTCTTGTTCTCAAAATAAACTGCCAGTGCAGAGATAAAAATATACATGATCAGTCGTTCTTTAGCCTTCCATTTTGCATATTGTCATGTAACCTGAATGTTGGTGAATTCGGCAGGATTTTTTCTTCGCTTGCCGAGTTTTTTTCGTGTAATTTTGCCCACCGCGGAGCCTGTTCACAGGCTAAGCATAGCATTACCTCGCTTTGTTTTTCAACTCCTCCTCTACTGAAGCTGTGGTGGCTTCTCTCTGTTCCGCTTCTTGAAGATATTTGGCATCATCTTCTTGTTCTTGTTTTCTTGCCAAAGCTTTATGCTACAGGTTCATAAAAGAATATCATAGATGAAAAGAGCATAGTTCGTAATGGAGAGTTGGCAAGACTGCAAACTTGATGACAGCAAACGAAAGAGCGAGTTCCCACAATTTTTGAGCAAATTCAGACGAAAGCGAGACTCTGGTCGCGGCTTGCGTTCTTGTTTTATCCATCGTAAATAGCATCCAGGTGAGTGGAGAAAGCCACGGGAGCCTCTGTTGGAAAATAAAACGCTTCTCAAGGTTTCCTTTGTTTCTTTTTTCCTCCATTTTTTTGTCTCTACCAGCCCTATCGTCAGAACACAATGTGAAGGAGGAAGTGGCAGGGAGGCATGGATGGTACAGTCATGATAACGCTTGCCAAAACCCCCCACCCCCCCCCCCCCACCAGTGTGTCTCAGATTAGAATCTCGGACACCGCGCTATGTCTGCATTAACCCTTTAAGCCCCAAATATCAACATGCATGTTCTCTTCACTGATCTCCATATATTTCTCATGTTGCTAGTTGGGAGAATTTGATATAACATCAACGAATTTTATTTCTGGTGATCATGTCTTTTATTCTCATGACCTGTATCACCTGCTGTATGTTTGATCAGGTAGTGACATCGTAGGCAGAAATTAGTTGCTTGTCGCAACTAGGGCTTAAAGGGATAAGTACTGCATCTAGTCTAGTCCTTGAAGGTTTTCTTCTAGCTTAACGTTTTTTGACCTTTAATTGCAGTTCGTTTAGGATTCGAGAGGATTGTTACGATTGTCAGTCGTTCAATGACTATCCAGCGATAACCCGCGCTAAACACAAACCAGTTTTTGATCTTACTTTAAATGCCTCTTCCATCTGTTCCTTGAGCATGTTGAGGTCTTCACGCTTCTTCAGCTCAACTGCGTTCTTAGCTTTCTGAATAAGGTCTGTTGAAAACAAAACAGTTTAAGTCTGAAACAGTTCTTAATCGAGTTTAGAAAGTGTTTTGGTTTTGCTTTACTAGACTCTTAGATTGATTAAAAAGTCTCGAGCCACATTATCAACCAATTGAGCAGGAAGACAACTCCAGTCATTTCATGCCGCACGCGCACGTTTTCCCGCGCTTTCCAACGCGGTAATACGCATTTGCTTCGAGCTGTGATTGGTTCGTTGTGTTGCTATTGTCTGTTGTGATTGGCCAAAGCAAGAAAGTAGGATGCAAATATGTTTTCTTTGCCAACGTGATGTTTTACGTTCAGTTGGTTTTACGACTATTCATTGAAAACTACTCTTAAATCAGTTACAGAACTAAATCCTTGAAGACAAGACAGAACGCAGCACACAAAACCAACACCCACACCTTGCAAATTGGTTACAATGCACCTGCAGAATCCGGGAGACGAAAGTCCACTATTTATAGCGTGCACACTCTCCTACGCAGCCATTTTTGGCTCGTCACGCAACGCTTGAACAAAAAAAAACAAAACAAAACAAAACAAAACAAAAAAACGACTGCGTAGGCGACTACAGTATACAGTGCCAAACAGAATACAAGCACCTGCGTATATCAGTACTAACAAAAATTAAAACTCAGAAATAAATAAATGTCAGTTAAGAACAGGAGCATTTATTCCCGACCAGAAAATGTTAGTTGAATTAGTTTACTGGTTACTTTATCAATCTTGGCTATTATTGAGGTCTTCCTCGTACAAGCCTGGTGGTTTCCCGAGGTCTTCTCGCCACTCCAATTTAATATCTTACAAATAAATCAATTCATAATGTGTAATGAATAATCTCTAAATAATCCTTAAGTATTTTTTTCTTTTTTCTTTCTTTCTTTTCTACCATTCTTGTTATTTCTTTGCGTGGCAAAGCTGAATAAATAAATAAATAAATAAATAAATAATAACTTTTTGAAGGTTGAAAACTTCTCTTTGTTTCAACTCTTTAACCAACCTGTTATCTCCAACAAAGCTTTTTCTGTTCTTTCCCGTTCTTCAAGTATTGTTCGTTGCTTTTCGTCCTCAACAGCTTTCCTCTGTTAAAACAAACAAACTAATTAAAAACACAATTTGGCTTGAAAACCTTACTAATCTCACTTCACATATCACTCTCTTTTTTCTGTGGTGCTGCTTATTATGTTGCACAAGGTGGTCCCAACTTTTGCGTCATTGGATGAAATCCTAAAGTTTAACCATTCACACTTGCAGGTTAGTAAGCAGTACGTTCCCGTGGTACAGTTAATAGGGAAATTAAGCAAACACGACGGCGACGGCTGACGAGAACGTCACAAAAGAAAAGGTTTAATTAGCAAAACAAGGACTCTGCACGTGCGATACAGATTTTGGTACATTTCTTTCACGTCCTCTGCAAAACAACAACGTGAAATGACCAAATTCAAAGTTTTATGTAGAACGTGAACACACGACAGTGAATTTTCTTTTTTCTACTGAACTGTAACGCCGTCCTTGCAAAGTCAGCTCCCGTATTGTTCGGCTACATTAGACAAATTGAACGAGTTGAAACTATCGCGAAGAAGTTTGAAATATTTGGAAGTCATTTTTAAAGCAACGTTTTCCTTGGCGTTGCAGTTGCGGTTGCTGAGGCTCCCTGATTACGTTGTACAAGGTGGTTCTATCTTTTGAGTCTACGGATGGTCCTACAGCGTGACCATTGAAAACACAGCTACTGAGAAGTACTTTTCTGTGGTGCAGTTTATTACACTGTACAAGTTGCGTCCAACGTTTGAGTCCGTGGATGAAATCCTAAAGCGTTTCCATTCAAATGAAGGCTATTGAGCAGTACTTTCCTGAGGTCAGTGCTGTTTATTATGTTTTTCAGGATGGCTCAGATTGTGGTTGAAATCTTAGAATTACTGAGAAGAACTTGTGGTGCTGTTTTCGTGCTGTACCACGTAGTTCTTTATTAAACTCTACCTCATTCTTCCTCTTTTCTTGTAGCTGTCTATGCATTACTTGTATTGCAGCCATGTACTGCTTGCATTCCTCTTCAATTTTATTCAGCCGCCGCATTGAAAATGTCACCTCCATCCTGGGCAGCGGAATACCAGGATCACACAAAAAGTGCTGCAAAAAAAAATCAAACACAGAGGAAAAAAATGTTAACGTTTCATTAATTCATACAGTAGTAAACAGTAAACAATTTTAGATTTTCTTTCTTGCTTGAGGATTAGTTGCCGTAGCACGTCTGAATCCATTTTCCTGTGGGGAAAATGAATTGCGGTCGTTTCGCCCTGAAGTCGATTCAGTCCAACGGTGATTCGCCCGAAGTGAAAGCTGTTTCGCCCGATTGTTTAAGATGTTTCGCCGAAACGCCCTTTCGCTTTCGCTTACATGCGACAAGCCTCGCGAGTATCCGCATTTGGAGGCCTCTGGTTGCAAAAGAACAAAGCGACTGTTTTGCAGGTGTCACAGTTGCTAAATCACACAAAAATCTTTGTTCCACATTTTCTGTCTCCGTCCACGGGCCAGATTCACAAAGACATCTTAACTTAAGATGTGTTGTTGGCAAACAATAGCATGTGATGGTCAAAAATAATGCTTAGGATTCACCTTAATTAACTCAAGAGAAATTTGTAAATACAGACAAAGTTTATACATTGGTAATAGCGTACCGTCAGAGTAGTCGATCCCATCCGGGGGGGCGGTTAAAAACCTCTGCAATGGACAAGCAATACCATCCAGGGAGGAGGGAGGTGTAGTAATGCTCCTAGTTTATACATTGTTACTGGTGTACCGTCAGAGAATAACAAAATGCTGAGTGGTGGGTATCCCTACAACGGGCAAGCAATCCCATCCAGGGGGGAGGGGAAGGTGTAGTAATGCTCCTAGTTTATACATTGGTAACGGCGTACCCTCAAATGCTGAGTAGTGGCCCGTGAAAGCCCCTGCAATGCCAAGCAATCCCACCCAGGGGGGAGGGGAAGGTGTAGTAATGCTCCTAGTTTATACATTGGTAACGGTGTACCGTCAAATGCTGAGTAGTGGCCCGTGAAAGCCCCTGCAATGCCAAGCAATCCCACCCAGGGGGGGGGGGGGGGGTAAAGCTCCAAGTTTTTTTTACGCTAAAACAGAAACTGGGAATATGTACTGTAGGTTCATTTTGCCCAGGTGTGATTAGACAGGGACCACGAAAAACAGCAAGATTTGGCTTTTTCAACAACACATAATTATTTGTGAAGGGTGTACCTCTGGACAGCATAGCTTCAGTAAGTTGATCGTTTTACCACAAACAAATATATCATCTGCCAGTTCACTCAGAAATAATGGCACACAATCAAGCTTGTCACGACCAGCCATCACAAAGCCCTGTGTCCAAAAGTGCTTATCTGAGGAAACAATTAGGTGAGAGGCAAAACACATTTTATATAAACGCGTCTTCTGAATTACAGTTGAACACATTGTATACCTGTCGTTACACAACCCAATCCTACTAAACCGAACAAGGGTGTTCTAACTTTAGTTTCTATGGATCAAACCCTAAGGTGTGTCCATTCAAATGAAAGCTACTGAGCAGTCCTTTCTTATACTGTACAAGGTGGTTTTCACTTTTAAAGTTATCGAACAGAACTTTCCTGTGGTGCTGTTTATCATGCAGTACAAGATAGCCCTAACTTTTGAGACTGTGGATAAAATCTTAAAGGGTAGAAAGAGTGTCAATTTTGACTGATGAATTTTAAAAGCCATCAAGCAGTACATTCCCGCAGTGCTGTTCAAATTTCCAAAATTCAACTCATAGCTTCAAAAAGATAGTTTCAGACACACTACAAGCTAACAAGAGCAAGGCTGATCCTGTTACTTGTAAACAAAATGTATGTTGTACTTGCCTCGGTATGCTAAATACTGCTCATCCATTTCAATCATAAACTCGCCAAACATGTCATGACAGACACCCTTGAAAACCCAAGTTTGGACAAACCTGCAAAAATACGTAGCACCAACAGAGTACGGACTTTTGAAAAACATTTCATAACACGCAGGAATAATTTGATAGTTTTACTTCAGCACAGCTCCTAGGAGAAGGATATGCATTGTCGGAGTGTAATTCCTAGAAACATGTGTTTAAAAGTTGAGTGCAGTGCATTTCTCAAGACGTAGTTGGAAGAAATTATCTCAGATGTAAAATTCCCTTTTCACAATCCTTTACCAATCTTTTTATCATAGGGTTAACATGTCTCCTTACAGGGGGAGGGGACAGTGGGCAGAAACCTGGGAGAACGGGGGACGTCAAGTGTATGGGAACAGGAAAAGAGATGCTGGAAAGCAAGATTTTCAAGGTGGCAGGAAGATGAAGAAATAGGAAAAAGATTACATGGCTCAGCATAAATGCAATAATGGTAAAAGGGCAAAGAGACAGGAGCTAAAAAATGGGGCGGGAATCAGGAATAATGGGTATGAGAAGGGGAAAGTTTCGATACCCCTTCTACCTCCCTTCTCCCCCCCCCCCCCCCCACTCTTAAACTTACAACAGTTGAGGATATGGGAATTCTGATTATGAACAGCTGCCATCAACTGGAACAACTTGGGGTTCACATAACCTACAAATTTCCCAACCAAAAAGTTTTCTTTGCCCTAATTGAGCGGACACATGATGCAATCATATCACATTTATACTGTGTAATGTTACCATGCTAAAGTGTGACCATTCTGATTTTCATCAGTTCTAATTTTCTTTATTTTATTTTATGTTATGTTATTTTTTTGTTTCCCCGGTGAGTTAAAGGATGAATTAAGCTACTTACATGATGTATGGCAGAACACTGTGTTTTAAAAGAGACAACAAGATGGGATAAAAATTGGAACTTGAGTGCTCCAGACACAGTTGGTACAGGTAAGTCAACAGTTTAACACCCTGAAAATAAAAGCAATGCACTTAGCCATTGATAGGAGAGTTGTCTGCTAACCTAAGCAAACAAAATGCCCTCGCTCATATCAGCTTATTTATGACAAAATTCCACCTTTCTATTTTTATCAAAATGAGCCTGGGAAGAAATGACGACCATCGCAGTAAAAGTTATCAACTGAAGCAGTTGATGAAAAAGCAACATGGCAACAAGGCTTGAATGGGATTCAAATCAATGACCTTGCAATACTGGTGCAGTGCTCTAACCAAGTGAGCTATTAAGCCAACTGGGAGCTAGTCAGAGCTAACCACTTTGGCCTTAATGCAAACAATGGCAAGTCTTAAGGCTTGAATGGAAAAGAAGGATCCAGTCTATAAAAAATAAGACATCTAAGTAAACTGAATTATGCTCACACATACAGCTGTACCCTTACAAAAATACCAGTTACTAAAAATGACAGTTAAAGGACTAAGGACATCAAACGCTTGTGTGTTGATTTTGAAATATTTGTTGTTGTTGTTGGTGGTGGTGGTGTTGTTCCTTAGCTGTTAGCACATACCCTCTAGTAAGGGAATTAAACATGTCTCCATTTTTAAATCGTTCATCTGATTTGGTCTGTTTATCCTGGGGAAAATGCCCTCACAGTTACTAACTACACTTTCCTGAGCAACGAATACTGCTAACTGAGGATGGACACAAAATCAGACTCTATTTAATAGAAATAATACCATGTTTAACTTTCACACAAACAAGCAAACAAAGAAAAAACTTGCAAACTCAACATAAAATTTAACTCTTAATTTGCTCCCAAGGCCTTGAGTTACTTACTGTAGGAAACTTGACTTTTGGATCACCTGGAGCCTTTTTAAATGCCTGAGAACACATGCACACATTTGCCAGAAACCTGTTGCAAAATAGAACGCTATCTCAGTGCCATTAGAGATGGTACAGTGTAGAGCTAAATTTTCTTAATGACTGTCAAATACAAATTTTGTAGCTTGTGCTGCCTAAATTGTGCAAAGATTGTCTACAACTCATTCTTACCCATTAACGTCCGTGCCGGCCTGAGCCGGCCTTGATTTTGCACGTGTTCGCTTTTGGCCCCAGCCTCCCCTAGAAAGGCTTTTTTGGTCCCCTTTTGTCCTAGTTGTCTTTGGGAATGTTCAACCAATCAGAATCCACCTACTGCGCATATATTTGAAGGCTTGAGGGGGTCCTAGAAGGGAAGACTTCTTGTCACTCTCCAAGAAGATCACATTTCACTCAAAATGGCTGCCGTGCTCTTCACGCGTGAATTTTCAAGATGGCAATATCTCACTCTCAGAAGGAAGGATTACCTTTTGAAAGTTAAAAATCGAAAGAAGAAGCTCTAAGGAACACTCGACAAGTTAAGCGATGGAATTTAGAGCTTTTAGAGCGAAGAAAACATCTTTCGAGGACGAACTGCCGTTTTGTCACAGCGAAGGACAATCTTCCATCGCAAGAGATTTTTCGAGCTGCGGACTTTCTGGGAAATGCTCAAGCACTTCTACGAGTCTACGGTAGAGTAAATTACACATTTGATTGTAAGTTTTTACCGAGATAACTTCTTAATTGAAGGATTCTTTGTATTTCTTAAAGTTTTCGTAAAAGTTTTGAAAAACGTGCACAGTTCGCATCAGTAAATGCTCTTCAAAATAACCTGCACATCGAGCGAAATCGCTTGCGCGTAGCTTCCCTCGAAGAAAGAATTGAACGCGTTTGGTTTTCAGAAACGAATAAAGGCGTGTATTAATAAATGTATTATTCAGAAAAGCTTACTGTCTCCTCTTCTGTGAATCTTCGTTCATGAAATTTCGAAAAATAGTAATCTGACCTAAACAGACACAAATCCTCTGCTGCGGTTTGATTTCACGCGTGAGACAAGATGCGTAATCTCTTGCGTAAATTTTCAAAATTTAGACTTTGAGATTGTATTTTTGGCTAATTCTTAATTGACAGCTGGTGTATTTTATTCGAAAGTGAGAAATTTTAACTATTCTAGATCAAGTGAGTGTTGTGTTTTCGAGCCTATAAATTGTCGCTTCGTACTGCACATGGGGTTGTTTATTACCAACTGCTAATTTAGCGACGCGCTCAAAAAACACGCGGACGCTAATGGGTTAAACATCTGATCTGTGGCAACGCTTAACTAATAGAGTAAAAAAATGTTCAAAAACATATAACATAGCATAACATATCTCATACATAAGGAGAGCAGTACAAGATACAAAAGCTGCATGCAACAGCCACAATGTTATACCAGTAAAGGCCCGTCCATTTATACCTTTTTCGTGTTAATGTTAAAAAAATAACTAAAGGCATTGAACAAATTTCGTGTTGTGCACATCCGTCGAAACAATGCTGTAAAGTAGGTCTAATTTATTCACAGAGACAACATATCTTGTAAGGCAAAGCACAAGTGAGTCCCGGCCATGATGAGAGCAGTGCAAGTTACAAAAGTTGTTTGTGACAATGAAAAGCAAGACACATGTACTGTACTTTCTGAATTGCCTGTAAGGCCAACCGCTATTTTAGACCTTATGAAACAAGAACAAGAAAAGGAGAACAAATATCCATGCATACACTTTCCATACATTCTGTATCACTTAGTTTCACTTGGTATCACTTACCTTAACTGTCTTGCTATATTCTCAAAGGCAAATGTTAACATGAGAGGGCTTTGCACTGAAGACACTGTGGAGTGAACACATTCGAGAAAACAAAAAACAGTACCATTACTTTTTTTAGCCAATATAACATAATGATAATAATATCAATAAAATGACAGCAGTTGATTTTTGTTACCCTGGCAGAAATCAAAACAAAAACAAGTTTCAGTAGAGTGACATTAAAAATTAATTAACTTTCCAGTGATCAAGCTAACAAATATATACATGACATTTGCATAGTATTTCTGAGAATTGCAACAGGCACAGTTTTTGAATAAATGCAGTTATATTTAATTTTGTCTTTCCTCAAAAACAGTTATTGTGATTTGCCTCTAAAACAACATGACTCATGCAACATGACTTCCTAATGTATGTAGCTGCAGCTACCTTTTCAAAATTGAGGAATAAGCACACTAACACCCACCCCCCCCCCCCCTTCATTAACAAAAAAATGTACAGGTACCATAAAGAGGTCTAAAATTTACCATTCACTGATAAGACAGCAGCCCTGTAGCAGTGTAAATAGTTTTGCAAAGCCCCCAAGAAAGCTTGTAGAACAAGACCAGCTGTGTGTCCTCGTTGATGAGTTGCAAACTTGTTCAGCTGAATGTAATCTGTTCCCGTGGCCGCCATTCGAGCCAAGATGCTAGCAAGCATCTCAGGTGATGTACCAGACAGACGGACCTGTTCAGTGACTCTAAAACACTGGGCAACCTGTCAACCAAACAAAAGAAAATGACATTTTACCATCGAGGCAGAAATTGCCAGGCAAGGGACAGGATGACTGAAGGTTTCCTTGCCTGACAGTTTGTCAGTAACAACTTACACATCTGAAAATCTTTTCAATAACAATAATTTACGGAAACCTTGGTTCACTTTGAAACCCAGGTTAGCAATAATCAGATTTCAAAGAACTAGGCAAGCCATGGAAAAGCAAGCAACATGACGTTTAGCCTAAGAAGACAACGTCACGGCATGCAGAGACCAGGGTCATACTCAACCTTGGATGGAATGCTCCTCTGTTTATTACCGATTTCCCAGTTTATTACCTTATCCAGATGAAATGTTCCAGAGGGCACACCAATCAGCACATTAATAGAATCCTTGATCAGGGTATGCAAAGAAACCATGTTGCAGCTTAAACTGGGAGACTTCACTATATATGAGACTTGACGAATCACAGTGTTGTAGAGCGCATCAAATATGGCAGGTCCTGCTTCTGAGAGAAAAGGCTTCTCGTTAAACAGTTCTCGTCTGAAATGAGAATGGGGGAAGTGAAAGGCAGGTTACTGTAGACTGCATGGTCACCTTGGAATGCAGCCTCACCCTCCAAGCTCTCTCAAATGTTCAGTACTGGTACAATGTAGGCATCATGACCCTTTAAGCCCCAATAGCAACATGCATGCTCTCTCAAATGTTCAGTATTGGTACAATGTAAGCATCATAACCCTTTAAGCCCCAATATCAACATGCATGTTCTCTCAAATGTTCAGTACTGGTACAATGTAAGCATCATAACCCTTTAAGCCCCAATAGCAACATGCATGCTCTCTCAAATGTTCAGTACTGGTACAATGCAGGCATCATAACCCTTTAAGCTCCAATATCAACATGCATGCTCCCTCAAATGTTCAGTACTGGTACAATGTAGGCATCATGACCCTTTAAGCCCCAATATCACCATGCATGCTCTCTCAAATGTTCAGTACTGGTACAATGTAAGCATCATAACCCTTTAAGCCCTAATATCAACATGCATGCTCTCTCAAATGTTCAGTACTGGTACAATGTAGGCATCATGACCCTTTAAGCCCCAGTATCAACATGCATGCTCTCTCAAATGTTCAGTACTGGTACAATGTAGGCATCATGACCCTTTAAGCCCCAGTATCAACATGCATGCTCTCTCAAATGTTCAGTACTGGTACAATGTAAGCATCATAACCCTTTAAGCCCCAATATCAACATGCAAGCTCTCTCAAATGTTCAGTACTGGTACAATGTAGGCATCATAACCCTTTAAGCCCCAATATCAACATGCAAGCTCTCTCAAATGTTCAGTACTGGTACAATGTAAGCATCATAACCCTTTAAGCCCCAATATCAACATGCAAGCTCTCTCAAATGTTCAGTACTGGTACAATGTAAGCATCATAACCCTTTAAGCCCCAATATCAACATGCATGCTCTCTCAAATGTTCAGCATTGGTACAATGTAGGCATCATGACCCTTTAAGCCCCAATATCAACATGTATGCTCTCTCAAATGTTCAGTACTGGTACAATGTAAGCATCATGACCCTTTAAGCCCCAATATCACCATGCATACTCTCTCAAATGTTCAGTATTGGTACAATGTAAGCATCATGACCCTTTAAGCCCCAATATCAACATGCATGCTCTCTCAAATGTTCAGCATTGGTACAATGTAGGCATCATGACCCTTTAAGCCCCAATATCAACATGCATGCTCTCTCAAATGTTCAGTATTGGTACAATGTAAGCATCATAACCCTTTAAGCCCCAATATCAACATGCATGCTCTCTCAAATGTTCAGTATTGGTACAATGTAAGCATCATGACCCTTTAAGCCCCAATATCACCATGCATACTCTCTCAAATGTTCAGTACTGGTACAATGTAAGCATCATAACCCTTTAAGCCCCAATATCACCATGCATGCTCTCTCAAATGTTCAGTATTGGTACAATGTAGGCATCATGACCCTTTAAGCCCCAATATCAACATGCATGCTCTCTCAAATGTTCAGTACTGGTACAATGTAGGCACCATGACCCTTTAAGCCCCAATATCAACATGCATGCTCTCTCAAATGTTCAGTATTGGTACAATGTAAGCATCATGACCCTTTAAGCCCCAATATCACTACGCATGCTCTCTTCAGAGTTCTCCATAATACATGTACATGTATATAATAATAGTAGTTCGGAGAATTTCCTTAAACACCAAGACATCTCATCTTTGTTGTTCCTTCCCTTTATTCTCATGACCATTACCTTTAATCATGCAGTGATAACGTAAGGAGAAATTAGATTTTTGTCATTATAGGAGCTTAAATGGAAACAGGAGTAGGAATGGGGCCCTTGCCTTCTGGGGATAAAAGACAAAAGTGACATCTGACAAAATTCAACATTGCCGTTTGAGAGGGGCCATCAAAACAAATGTAGGTGAAAGGTACGGGACCAGCAATAGAGGAGCCAGGACTGGGCGAGCCAGATTGGCTTTTTTAGTTAGTCCAAATACATGTATGATGCAAAATGGTAGAGGAGCCAGGACTGGGCGAGTCAGATTGGCTTTTTTAGTTAGTCCAAATACATGTATGATGCAAAATGGTAGCAACAAAATACAATGTATAGTCAATATTTTACAATGTCGGTACTAAGTGACACGAACAAAGTACATGTATGATGGAGTTATGAATGACTATAATTCTTCTTATTCTTAAGTGCGAAAAGTGAAAAAAAGGTTTAAGTAAATGACACTGATGAGTTACCCCAAAATTCAAGATCAGTGTAATAATTTGTGTAAATCAACTGAGTCTGACATTAGGTTTTGAGAGGGGAAATAAAAATGTAACTTAATATCTTGCTGTGTGTGTGTGTCTGAGCATATTGGAGGGTATAGGCAAATCCTTGTTTCCACAAAGCGGCCAGATCTTGCAAGTCAGTTTTGGCACCATTGGCACCATCAACAACTTCGACATTTACTTCGACATGCTCGTTTGTAGAGCCACCACTTTTCCTTTTTGAGTTGTCTTTCTTGCCCTTGGGCTCAACATTAGTGGAGCTTTTGTGCATAGTTGCGAATTATCGCTCTACAAATTTAACAAATTTTACAAATGTCCGTTCGCTTTCAAAGGCTGCAACACACTGAGTTCGCACAGCCACAATGCTATCTCACATGAGTCCTCAGTGCAGTGACAGAATAGGATTTATAATTTTATATTTGTGACCTCTCACGCAAAAACATACACTAATGGCTTTCCGTTTTCAAACAGAATTCCGTTTACTAGCTGTTTGTAAACCGTTCAGAATAAATTTGCACCCGTTCAAATGGCTTGGGTTACCCGTTCGAAAAGAATTGCATCCATTCGAACAGCTTGGTCATCCGTTCGGTAGAAACATCCATCCGTTTGAATGGCTTGGTCATCTGTTCAGAAAAAAATTGCATCCATTCGAACGGCTTGATCATCCGTTCGGTACAAACATCCATCCGTTTGAATGGCTTGGTCATTCGTTCAGAAAAAAAATTGCATCCGTTCGAACGGCTTGGTCATCCGTTCGGTACAAACATCCATCCGCTCGAATGGCTTGATCATCCGTTCAGGAAAAAATAGTATCCGGTTCGAACAACTTGCGCAATCTGTCTAACCGCTTGGATCATCCGTTCGAAAAAAAATTAACCAGGTGTTAGCACAGGTAGCCCAAGCTCACTATTTTAGGCTTTCAAACACAGTAATCCAACTCTCTTGTCGACGATTGTAAGAATTTGTATGGGAAATCTTACTTGCACTTCTAAAAACCGAAATAAAATTGTCTACAAAACTCACCGTTCTCGTTTTCTTCTAGTTTCCTAGTATATTCCCCCCCCCCCCCTTAATTAAGGGTAATTTAGCACCTTTCCGAGCGGGTCAACTTATCAGCCCCAGCAATATACGAATATAAGAGTTTGTATGGAAAATATAACGTGCGCTAAAAATGTGCTTAATGTAAAATAAAGTTGTCTTCTTAACTCACCTCTGGCTCATTCGTGCATTTCTCAGTGTTTTTACAGCAGTTTAGGCCTCGAAGGATCAATAAAAACACCTCTCTGAGCAAGACGCTTTTCCACCCTGAGAAGCGAAGGTTGGAAGCCGTCTCCTGACAGTTGACGGTTTCAGGGACGATAAATCCTGTTGAAAGTGTGCCACGGGGAAAATTCCACCAGAGACAGATTTGTAGATAAAAAATGACCTTTCTACATCATTCGCATTGCCAAATTCCTATTTTGAGAGACGTAAATAGCCAATTTACTGAGCAGTTCTACGGCATGACTACGCGCGGACCGGCTGCCCTGCAACGACTCCAACTGTCAAGTGGCAAATTCAAACCAACACGGGGCAGGCACAGTGAAATTTTACCAACTGACAAATGTTAATTTGAAGCTTCAGTGCAATGGGCACAGTA
This sequence comes from Siderastrea radians, assembly GCA_964017195.1. Classification (NCBI taxonomy): domain Eukaryota; kingdom Metazoa; phylum Cnidaria; class Anthozoa; order Scleractinia; family Rhizangiidae; genus Siderastrea; species Siderastrea radians. The sequence continues at coordinate 20,897,742 of OZ024899.1, forward strand.
ACCTTTGTCACTTCTCAAATTGCGGCTCCAAAAGTTTAGTGTCGAGGTAATTAACCACAACACAACCACAACATCGATTTTAGAATTACCATCACAAGTTCGAGCTGCCCAAGAAACTCCAGCTGAAAACCAAAAGAACGAAATCTTTCTTGCCATCGACTTTAGAGACTATAGAGATTTACTGTACTTACAAATTCCAGGGACGCCCGTGTGTAAACATAACAATAAATTGTATTCCACGAAAGATTTGCCTGCATGACAGACGTTTGTTGTTTTTTTGCACGCTACTACAAAATCAATGAAAGGAAAGGTTTCAATTTTTGCAACTTTTAATACCAGGACTTTTAATATTCCCGACATAGAGACGGATTTTTGTAGTCAATGACGCTGCTGAGAAGAAAACAGTTCAAAAGGTCTATTGATATTATAATTTACGACTTGCGACATAATAACTAATTATAGGTGATGGTAAGAAGTCTATTGATATTATAATTTACGACTTAATTGTTAAGTTTAACGTTTTTCGAAAGTCTCGAAACATGTTCGCCAGTGTAACAAGGTCGAGTTCTCCATGTGACAGTTCCAGACAATAATTAGTGTTTAAATTAGACAGCACAGCTTCCTTCGAAAACTGCTGACAACACTGGCTGCCTTTCGTACCATGGGAGCACCCGCATCCGTTTTGCAGAAACATTTTTACTTTAGCTATGATTTCTGCGTTTTCAAGCACGTCAAGTAGATCGCATTCCGCCATGATGAAGGTCTCTGATATGAAGGATGAGAGGGATTTCTGTTTGTAGTTGCCACGACAACGCGCCCTTTTGTCCAAGTGATTGCTACGGATTGGATGGTGTTGCGTTACCTGTCACAACCTCACTGTTTTGTAACTCTTACTTTATGCAAATTTGGAAAGATGGATGTATGTGTTTATTCAACCAAAAATTCCTTCATAATTATAACCGATTACGCGAAATCCGTGTAAATCGTAAACAGAAGTAAAGATAAGCATGGAATTACATTTTGACAATGCGTGAAGCTGCTAGAAAACAAAAAAGGCACGTATTTGTAGAATAGCGGCAATAAACACAACACGGCAAAGATAAACAATGACAAGTAACTGAAGAATAATTTATTTGACTCTTGAGTTTTGCTTCAGTATAAAACTCGGTGGTGAATGTTTTTATTTATGAGGCATTGATTTTCTCTTGCTCTTTAGCCGGGCCGTCCATTGTCTTTGTCCATTCTTCCGTTCATGCAAAGCTATCAATATTATTGGTAATGAATTTTGTGCAGTTAAATGGTTCGTGACTATAATTCTTTTGAAATTATAAGCCGTGAGCTGTTCATGGTTCGGGATGATAACCAAGCCGTAATCGGCCGTTCATGACAAACCGTTCCAAATTATTAGTAGCCGTTAAGCCATTCGTTTCACCCGTTTAACGGAAAGCCGTTAGTGTACGTTTTTGCATGACAGGTAACATTTGAAGGGCCCGGTGGAAAAAGGGCGTAAGTGACGATTTGAGGTTAAAATCGAAATTACTCCTACTTAGCTGAACATTGGCACACAGGCTGGTTTTCATGTGAGGAATGCTGTTGCGCACTTATTTCTTGACCTGAGATCTAAAAGTTGAAGAATTAGCATATTACTTTTGCTTAAAACTGACACAAAGAAAACAACAGGACCGCGGATTCTAGGTTGAATTCCTTTGTTTTACTTCAGGCAGAGAACAAAAGAAATCTTTCACACATCACTTGAGCGAGTTCAGTTCAACAAAACTTTTCACGCAAAAGTAATACGCTAATTCTTCAAATTTTAGATCTCAGGTCAAGAAATAAGTGCGCAACAGCGTTCCTCACATGAAAACCAGCCTGTGTGCCAATGTTCAGCTAAATAGGAGCAATTTCGATTTTAACCTCAAATCGTCACTTACGCCCTTTTTCCACCGGGCCCTTCATTTAATAACAGCATTAACATAGAGCATAAATAGCACAAAATAATATGCTATAATAATGACAATTTTGGGTACGATAATATTATGGATAAGCCTTCTATTATATTAGCTGGGAACCAAATATTATGGTTCACATCAAGGACTGTCCATAAAAAACTGTTAGTATATATAGTTAGGGCCTTAATTCTAGCATTTACCTTCCCTCCATCTCCCATGTATAAAATTTCTGTGACGGTAGTTCTAATGCAGCAGACCAGATATCTGTGTTCTCCTGTGTAAGTGTGGCCTGCTCTGACGTTGTTGATGAGTTAGAGCTCGTCTCCAGTGATTCAAAGCCTTCATCATCTGCACTCTACAATAACACCATTCACTTTCGTCACTTTCAGTTACCTGTTATTAATATAATTTTATAATGCTTACTTTGATCCACTGGCAAGGGACATGACAAGTGACTGAGCAACACAGTTGGGTTTGTAAGAGGGCACTCCCAAAAACCAAAAGACATAGTCCGTGCTGGTTTTGGACATAAAATTCAAGGAGTATTCAAGGAGTATTCAAGCACCAAAAACTGAGTATTAAAGGAGTATTTCAGCCAGCAGCACCCAACAGCGCAGGTTTCGCCAAATCTGTCCCCGATTTTGAAATCTGTGCTCCATCCCTGAATTACTTTGATACACTCCTATATTATTTCCCACCCAAACAAAAATTCAAGGAATTTACATTACTTTCAAGCACTTTCAGCAAAAAATTCTTCTCTTCAAGGGTTTACAAGCACGACCCTTGAAATCTAAAATTAAATTCCAGGGCTTTTTAAGGACTTCAAGGAGTAGCACGAACCCTGAAAAGAGCACAGAAGGTCCTTTAAGCCTTTAAATCCCAATATCAATATACATGTTCTCCTCACTGTTCTCTGTATTTCTCATGGTACTAGTTGGGAGAAGTTGCATGAACATCAACACATTTTATGTTTGGTGATCATTTGCTATCTTTTGGTGACCTGAGTACACTGTTCATTTAATCAAATTAGAGTACAAATTTTACTTTTGAAACATTCAAAATCCTCGCCATTTTAAACTCCATACAATGTCTTATAATTTGAAATTCTCAACCTTTGACATTGCATTGCTTCCATTGTAGGGCCATGCATTGCTTGCATTTATCATTAAATTATTAATTTCTCGTGCTCCAGTATCATGAATTTGGGCTTCCTGTGGTTTCTGTTTCTGTTGGTCAGAAGCAACTTCCATGCAGTGTTAATTCAAAATCAAATTGCAAAGCAATTTTTAAGTAACTTCTCCCAACCTGTGCATAAGAAATATTTGGGCACAGTGAGGAGAATATGCATGTTGACACTGGGGCTTAACAAGTTAAAAATTATGAATATCTTCCAATAAATCACCTCAAAAATAGTAATTCTGCCAAATTTGAACTAATATTTTATTCACAGAGTTGGAATGTATGGTTAGGGCACACACTTTTCAAAAGACACAATTACTGTACATGGGACATAATATTATTATACATGTACTTTTCATAAGTGACCTGATTACTCAAACGTTCAGAGATTGCCACAATAACATGTAATTTGGATATAGCAGTTATTATTCATGCTGTTTTATGTGATGGAAATTGTATAGCATACATGTGCATTTCTTATAGTAACAGTGATATGAGTATAATTATTAATTTTCTTAAACAAAATCCACATACCTCTCTTTGTTCAGTAGCCAAAGAGTGCAGGGTCCTATAGACACAGAAACACCCGATTATATGAAGAGAGCATTAACAATTTTTTTACTGAATTCTCCTTAAAATAGCACTGACAACCAAGCAATAAAAAAGTTGAGAGAATTCCATGCTCTACTACACTGTAAGTAGGGTTAATATTATTTTAAAAACTTACTTAGAACCACTTGGAAGTTGAGGCAATTCAAATTTCACTTGCATATCATCAGTGCGGCTATGCACCAATGCACTGAACAAAGCAGTGCGACCATCCTTCTCAAACACATCTTCACTACCATCCTGCAAAGTATATATTCAAATTACTGGTATTAAAATGAAAAATGAACTGAACTAAATTTAAAATAAACCACTCTGAAAAAGGTCCACCATATATTGTTATCACAAACTAGCTACAAAGGTAACTAAATAAAAAGCAAATGAATGTGGCTTTAAAACATAATATTAAATATTAAATATAATTTATTTAACACAATTTTGTCACGTAATTGCACATGTAACTTATAAATTCCTTTAATTTACACTTCAAGCCATTCCCACTACCATGCATTCACTCATTTGTTACATACAAGCAAAGCATACACAGTGTTACAGATAAGAGGGGTATCGGGTCAAAAACCTGACAAGGCTGGCAACATGACCCGACAAAATAAATGGTCAACTTGAGAAGATTTGAAGAGATCCACATCTACTGACCCCTCAAAATTCCTTATTATCGCTCTCCCTTTATAAGTAATCTGGAACACTGCATGCAGAATTTATTACCTGTCGGGCAAAGAACTTAGCTTTGCCTGTGAATGTTCCTGGCAATTCTTCAAAGATCTGAAATGTTAAAACAAATTCAAACAATTATACAAAAAATAATTTAAGGACTCACAGGGCTCAAAATTAACTTTGTGGAGAACTGGCTTATTGGCCACCTCAGTCAGATTTTAACTAGCCAAACTATAAGTTTTACTGGCTACATGTCGGAGCAACTCAATCATAATGAGAAACATTTCTATTAACTAGTTTATAATAAGTATAACTGCTAAACAGTTATGAAAAAGACTGACCAACATGACTTCAGGACCAACCCAATCAACATGGTGGCAATTCGATTCATGCTTGTTTTTAATATGTAGCACCAACATAACTTGGAAAATGTTTTTTGTTTTAAAAGCCTAAGAAATGAATATTTTGAAGTTCACTTTGTAAGGTACGCAAATAATTCAAAATTTATCATATCATTACAGTAAATTTTTTAAAAAATTTTCTCCTGGCCAAAATGGCCAGTTATTACAATTTTCTGCTGACCAAAGTGTTATTTCTACAGGCCAATGGCCAGCAGACCACTGTTAGTGTCGAGCCCTGACTCATTGAAAAAATGGCATTGCGGGTAAGTGACTATTTGGCCTTGAAATCAAATTTGCTTCAATTTAGCTCTATTTTGACATACAGAATGGTTATCATTGTTCAATGAAAGACAAGAAAGGTAGCTGATGCTGCGTTTAATAGATATTTTTTAACTCAAAAATTAAAATTCAAAGAATTAGCTTGCTTTTTTTAAAGCAAAAGGCTAATTCTTCAAACTGAAGACTCACATTAGTAAAAATACAGACTGAACTACATTCGTTATGTCATAATAACTCTGTGTCCCAAAGAGATGAGTTGGAACAATCTGGATTGCAAGGCCATAAATTCATCATCTGATGACTTCCAAAGTTTTCTACGAGACTCTTCACACTAACTCCAAACCAGCTTTTTATTTAGTTTAATATATCAATTTACATACCACTAAAATTACATGACTGTATCATGTAATGTTTCGTATATGTACAGCCCTACGCACAGGCCTTAACCACTGTAGGCCTACAGGATTTGCAATAAATGTTCATTTCCATACCTGCCAACCTAAATCAGAAATAGGGACCACCCCTCCCCCTCAACCCAGTCCTGGGGTAGTGCCCTGCCCCCAACACTGAGCAGGGTCCAGGATGCTCCAGGGTTTTTGCATTACTTTTAAAAATATTGCCTGTACTGTACTGTTTTAGAATTCTCAGGTGTTGTTTAATGGTCTCAAGCACTACATGTATTGCACGTATAATTGCACAAAAACTAGGATTTAGAAGAGTCAAGCCCAATCTTTAACAATCCTCTTGAAAATTGGAATGTCCCAATTATTTCAGGTTTTGAAACTCCAGAATCGGGACAGTTGGCAGGTATGCATTTCTTGGTTAGGAGAATGGTTACTTATAAATAAAGAGATTCAGTTATACTGCCAAAATAAGTTCACCTGCAATCCAATTTTGTGTGCTTTATCTTTAGCACCATATGCTGGTGTAGGAAGAACTGGGGAACACTCAAACAGGTCCCTGTCATGAAGTAAAAGTAAATCAGTTGACGTGCTTTTACGATGCGACTACCTGGACGACTAGGAAGTATCTGAGAACAAAGGATGCCGCCAAAGGAAATGCATGTGCTCCTCATGGAAAAATGACCTCTGAAAAAATTCAGAGTCCTCCTAATGGGAGTTGAATCCACAACCTTCCAGGGCTAATTTTCTTTTTATGCACACTATTTTTAAGATGGTGGACAATGGAGTGTTTCATTATCTTTCACCACTAGGTTCGGACTTAAGTCCTGGTGTTATCAGGCGCACAAGCTTTGGAATAGCTTACCTGATGTCCTTTGAGAATCAGCCGACTTTAAAACGTTTAGAAAACTTTTAGAAAATGAATCAATACTTTAGACAGGGTAGTATCCATGAATTGCTCTCTCATCTTGTAAATAGTTTTCATTCTGTGATGGTTGTATTTTTAACTGTAAATAGTTTTATACATATATTTTTAAACTGACTCTTATTGTCTGATCAATATTTTATCCCTCATTTTATTTAGTTGTTATTATTTTTTTTTATCGTGGCATACCTGTAAATAAGCTGGTGCAGCTTTTCTTTAAACTAAACCATATAGCTAAACATACGTTTCCATATTAAATAAAGTGTTGTTGATGTTGTTGTTGTTTCACTTTTTGGTTCACAAAATGTCCATGATTTAAAACTAAGCATTGCCTTAAACAATTTGGCTTCAGCAATAGGTCCGATTTATTTTAAAACAAATATTTGGTATTTATTAGATCAGAAAATGACCACTTTTTACATAACACCAATTTTTAACCCGTTTACCTTACACATGTTATTCCTTACATGAAGGAATCATATACAGCAGCTCTTAGTGTCTTGTGAATTAACCTATTATTACTTCTAACCCTTACTTGTGAAGTGTAAAAATAATGTGACCTGTAAGGTCCAATTTTGGATGGTGCAATTTTTGCTTAGAAGTGTCTCATACGACTTTAATTTGTACAAAGCTTGCATCATTTATCATTACCTCTGGCCAGCTACGATAGTCGTCATTTTTTATTTCACATGCAATTATCGTGAGCAAGTTGTAGCTTTGATTTACCGGTACACAAAACAACTAGCGTTGTCAGCTATTTGCCAGCATGTCACACACCACTCCAACTCATGGATACTCCAACCTGGTCCAAATCATGGTTTATTTTATTGAGGAATGAAGTGTATAACAGAATACCAGTACCTTAAAATCTTATACCCCTCTTTCAAATTGCTTAAAACTTTAAGGTAACTTGAAATGTTTTGGTGCCTCTAGAGCAACGAGAATGCCATGATCTCTACAACAGGTTTTCCTACAGATGGCATTTGGATTTTCCTACAGACAGTGTTTTCCCTTTTTAGAGTATTTCGAAGATATCCGAAGAAAACAAACCAAAGGTTCTACTAACAATAAATATTATTTGAGACAAACCTTGAATAGTGGACATAGTGAGGAAATTCCAACGCATGCTGCCTCAAAAGCTGACTGTCCGTGATAAGCAGAGGTCCCTCCGGAAGAGAAGTGTTCTTGATCTACAGGTTGTTGAAATACATGACATAGCATTAGTCTAAATAACTGTCCTCTTCAATAGTCTAACAGTCATTATAATTCACCAAAAAATGACTATTCTCCATTTTGATTGGTTTAAATTCAACACTTGACCTCCAGGGAGGGAAAAAGCAGGATGGATGGTACACTCAAATAACCTGAGTAGCACTGATTATATTTTTATCTGTTTGCGTTTTTCTTTTGCCTTTTTTCATTCTATTCCTTTTTCTGTTTTTTTCTGTTCCAGTTTAAATTGTTGTTTTCTGCTGTTTTTAAGCTCATGTTTCTGTTAAGAACATCAATTTTCCGTGGGGCAACTACCAGTCAATCATGATAGCAATCCCGTAATTAAGTAGTGGTAAGGGTATAGACCGTCATCCGATCAGGATTCAAACCCACAACCTCCTGCTTCAGAGTTTAGTACCCTATCAACTACAACTACTTGACAGTGACTGCAATAACTGTGGTCAGCCATAGGGCAATGCCACTTTTCCTAGTTCTGGGCAGCCCAGCTGATCTCCTTGGATATCAGAGGGAAGTTTTCTTTACGATACTAGAGATGTAACATGGTCTTCAGGCCATCACTCTTTCTGTTCCCATGAATTAGCTGGCCATGGGATACAATGAATGTCTGCTGATCTAGCAACTAAGCTATAAACAGCTAAACAACACCATCAGCCTACAGTTTATTTCAGGAAGCCTTTTAGAGTTATTAAACTGTATACACAACAGCTACATGTATAAGTACCTGTCTTGATCCTTTAGCCCACAAGCCATTCTGATGTCCAAGCACTTCTGCGGAGTCACTAGTCACTGGTCCAGATAAAGCAACAAGTAATCTCAGTACTGCTTCTTTCTCAAACACAGCCTTCTTTTCTGTGCTGCTGAAATCAATGCTACTGCTGCAAGGTTCTAATTAAAAAAACAATCGCACAAATCACTGTCAATGAAAAAATATTAACCTTCTATAACAAAGTTAAAATAGACTTGGGAAAAATAAAAATATAAAAACAAGTACTGCAGCAGTAATAAAACTGAGGAGTTTAAAGATTTGTTATTGACACCGATAGAGATGTATAAACTCTCATATTTTTGCATTCACATACATGTAGCTTCATGTACATGTAGATTTAGGAGTTTTTCACTCAATGATCTTTCATCAATCTCATGAATTTTTCAAGAATTCTGTATAAAATCATGTTTACTTATGCATATAGTTTTCTGACTTCTGTTATACTTGCCTGTGTTTTCATGATTATGCTTGTTTCACAAGTGAAAACCAAGCGTGTGTTCAGGCTAACATGTATCGGCTATGAAATGTACAAATTTCCTGGTTTAAGCTTGCTCACCTTCCAAATTCCTCCACTGACCAACAAAATGATCTAATTTGTCTGCATCGTCAAATCTGCGAGCTAACCTGAGCTTAAACGATGCTATCGACAATTTATCAAAGACGCCATATGAAGTATTTTCCTCCTTCTTGTCAGTTCTGTTTCGAGTTCGAGCTAGCTCGCCAACCCATGGCGCTCGCAGTTCTTCGAAAAGCGTTTCATGTAAGCAAAGTTTCAAGGCCTTTCGCCGTTGATCGGTGTAGCGAGGATGCCGGTAAATATCCCATCCTTTGCTGGCTTCACTGTTGAAAGACAGCTCGCAAAGTTTAGAGAAAAGAAAAGAGAATCCTCCGCCACTACTGTCACTAGTTTCATCCATAATCCATCGTTTTCCCCGCGGAAAGTTTAGATCAATATTGGACTAGGTAACCACTCCTTTATGTTTGACATTTTTGAACTAGGAAAAGGCCCTGGGGACGAGGTTGGAATACGCGGGTTCTTCTTTGTTCCTTCGACATATTCATGTAGGAAATTCGTATAATGAACAGGTAGGGGACTGACAAAAAATGCTAATCACTAACATTCGCCGGTTAGAACCGCAAGGACGAAAAGCGCAACGGCTGAAGTTTTGTCAATTAACGCACCTATTAGGAGCCTATCAGGGTAGAGGGTGCGTTCAGACCCAGGGAAATTTCTTTTGAGCCAGAGTTCAATACTTAACCCCAGACAATCAAGGAATGTCAAATTTTCAGCCCCTAGGCTATCTTTTTCACTGAGAGTCTAATAATTGGGGCATTGCATAAGTTGAAAATCTCTACGTAGAGGACAACCTGCTATGCCAATTTCCCAGAGGCAGCCCAACCCCCCCCCCCCCCCCACCACAGCCTAGGGTTTAACATAGGCCTTATGATTCGAGGAGTGACTAAAGCGTTTTCCTCCTGATATGATCTGAAATTCACAAGAGATTCTAAATATTTGGCTAAACTTTAAAATATCCTGTGTAACCGTGTGTATAAGGTATGCTGCCCTCACCGACAGCAACTGTGTTTCGTATGAATAAGAGCGAAGACTTGCAGATGGGACCAAAGACGTATCCATAGTCAATAAATGGACATCGTAAAAAATTATAATCCTTGCTTTGATTATTATTATTATTATTTGAGAATACTGATGTAAATGATTTTAAGTGGTTTGGTTGTGAAACAAGTTGATTTTGAAACAGGCAAAACAACCCGTCAGTGTAGAAGTACTCTTTAGAAAAATAAGGTACCGGAATTAATATTACACACTGCTAACCACAATGTCAGGGACGGACGGAGAGTTCTGACAAAAAGTCTGGCTCTTTTTACCAAGCGTCCTTTGTTCTACACAGAAGCTATCTGAGACAACCGCAAAAGGCACTCATATGTTTTGCTCGGGTTCTCCGGTTTTCTTACGTTCATAAATCGAAAATTTCTAAATTACAATTCCATTAAAAACAGCAGATGAACAGCAGCTCTCTGTGTATACCTCTACAAATTCCGCTCCAATGTACTTTATTTATTTTAGATTTTTTAATCTACTCAACAGTTTTGTCTGGAATCGCAGCCTTACGTGTTAAATTAACAATTTACATCAGTAGTAAATAAAAGGAAACAATTATAACTTTAAACATTGAGTTACTGTGCAGTTTTTCACGACTGGCACTACTCACAGTGACAGTATTTGTACCAGCAGAGCTTTTTCTTGCTTTAAATGGCTGGTTGGTTCCCATTTCTTCTGTTTTTCTTGAGGGCGTAGTTGCCGTAGTTGGCGGATGATAGAAAATGTTTTTACAGAATGGGTTATAGCCGTCAAATAAAACTTTCATGAAAAGTGAGTGTGAATTCTTCTTTGCTGGACACTCTTCTTCGAATAGTTTTCGTATACAGCTCTTTGCATTTGAAAACTCCCTGAAAAGGCAAACAAATCAAAGCAAGTGGTGACATACCCAACCTCTTCGGACAGCGGTATACGCTGTCAACTGAGTGCTTGCACTTAAAACCGAAAACTTAAGGACGTTCTCGCGAAAAACTTCTACAACACAGATTTTTTTCATAGTTTGGCTACAGTCAGATAATGAGAGTTACCCATGTCAGAAATGTAAAAAAATTGGGGGGTCACCCACTTCGTTTTCGAAATAAAGCGCGTGGAAAACTACCCCAGTCTTGGCACACCAGTCCTCGTAACTCGGCATGGCCTCAGAGCTTGTTAGTTGAAAAATATTAAAAATGATTCGCTGTAGACCCACTTGCTTAGTCAAAGTGGGTCTGTCAAGTAATTAATTTGAACCGGTGTCATCCTTTTAGTTAAACTCAACCTCTAAGATGGACTTTTGCGAACACCGTGCAGCTACAATAATCGCAGAATTCGATGATGCGAGGGCAGAAAAGTTGAAAAAAATCAAATTTCCACAACACAGATTTTCTTTAATTTTTCACACAACGTAGATAATCGCCAAAGAAAGTTATCTATCAAAAGAAAATATGGGGTCACCGAACATTTAAGAGAGTTAAACCTGTGCATAGATACTAAAGTGCCTACTAGAGCTATATATCTCCACATTTCTTCAACAGCGAGCGCGCTAAATGCATGACGTGGCATGACATCGCGAAGTGAATTGCGTGCGCAGTCAGGATGCGCAGAAACAATTAGCGTGAACGCCCTTAAGCTGGCCAATTTTGTGAAACCTTACAATTGCAATTTCCGGTTGACAATGTGTATCCCTTTAGAGTTTCTAACGAGGTTTAGTACTATACAAAAAGATCAAGTTTCTGGTATATTTAGAAAACATCATGGATATCTATAGGGAAAGTCCTTTCAGAATACATTTAGAACTTTGTTTATTTAGTATTAGCATGATATTTGAGTATATCGTTATATTTCTGTGCTAGCAGTGAATCCATGCCAGTCACTGAATATTGTTTTCCCTTTAGTCTTTTAGCTTTTTTGCTATGCAAAATGGCAGTTGCTGAAAAGCAGGAACATTCTGGTTCTACTTAGTATAATCTGCTGGCACTGGTGTATAGATGGCTCACCTACGTTAAATTCTATGGCCACCAGAAGTGCAAATGCTGCCTAATTGAGTCGAAATGCGTATATTTATAAGAAATGTAGGTATGATCGTCCCGGTGAGTGTAGTCGTGGAACGTACAGTTTGTGATGACATTGACTGACGTTTCGACAACCTTATATTATCACAAGCAGACCTTCTTAGGACTACATTCATCTAGATGATCGTACTTCACCGACTTATGCCATGACGCCTGGTTTCAAACCATTTACAACAAAAGAGGTTTAAGAAAAGATATCTAAAGTAAAAAATGGTGACATTTAGAAGCTTGTTCGAGAAATATCGGACAGATATTTAGGCCAGTTTATTTGATATTCATTTGTGTCAAAGGGTTAAGCAAGTAGTTGTCGACTGACTTACTTGCACAGTGTTGAGTCAGTAATGTCGTTACGAAACTTCTTATGGAAGTTACGCACGCATTGTGGACCTATCTCGTAATACTTCTTTCCACAAAGAGCCAAGGGTAGTACTAAGGCGCCATTTTGGCAGTAAAACTGTTTCCGGAACTTCAACCTCACGTCCATGTCGATCCACGCATCGCTTCGCCAGCTGTGCTCACAAACGCGTGTCACGTTTTTGATGCAACTGATAAGTGTTTCAAAATTATTACTGCAAAATAAAAGCAGGAGATCAATGCCGGCGTACAACTCCCACAGTGCGTCTGTGAAACGGCATTTTGTCAAGTTGGGCTATTTCAGGATAAGCCGAAGCCATCCTAAGATTTCCGACGATGAAGCAACGTCCTTCTGAAGATGAACCGAAGTTGTCCAAAAATTGCCGAAGGTGAAATTTTCCGCAGGTAACCCAAGTTCACGACGTTTTCCGACTGACCAGAATCCGAAGTTAATGTTGCGGGAAAGGCTTTCTAAAAATAGCTCAACTTGTCAGAATAGCAATGCACGTATGCATACAAGGAAGTTGGACGCTACGAGTAGACAAGTGGGTTTTTCGATCGTAAGAGATAAAAAGGTGAATGCTTTTGACGACTCAAGTTGGCCTTTAAAGTGCTTAAATCCAGTTTTCCTCGCATAAAATTACCAGAAGTTTTCAGTTTTCCTCCTCTTCCTGCTCAGGTCTGTATGCAAGTTGACATTTACAAATTTTTGTTGATTTGTACCTTTGCATGGTCATTGCTTTCATGTTTACTTATTAGCGTCTTTTCTAACCAACACAGTAACGAGGCTGCATGAATGTGGCTTTATCTGAAACTTGAAATTAAATTATGTGCAGTTGAGAGTTCGTCTGGCGATTCCAAAACTTTAGTCTTGTTCGTTGTGCAAGGCTTACCGAAAAAAAATTGGCTTTCTAACAATTGGAGGAATGATCTTCCCTCGCAATGTTGAGGTGATAATACTTTTCTGTGATGTTTTTTTTTTTCTGCTTACAAGACCGTTTGGTAACATCATCCACGATATCTATCGCCTAATTTCACTTGCCACATAATGGATCCGAAAAATACTGTAGTAGCTGCATTCATCATTTATTACAGAAATCGTGGGGGCACTTTCCTTGCCCATCTCCCCAGTGTTGATGACAGTGACTTGCAACAACAAAAATTGTTTCACTCAACCATGTGGGGAAGACAGAGCCGCGTTTACAGAAAGCTGGAAGAATTGTGACAATGTCAATTGAAAGTGTTCCAACTGACTTTGACAAAGATTTGAGCTTTTATCCCAAATAAGAATCAGAAAACATAACTGAACTACTGACTTGCAATTGGTCATCAAACCGAGCCTCAGTCCTTGATAGAACGGTATTTCACAAGACACACGCGTTTTGTATAAATACGTGTGAAAACTGCACGAGCCGATATTGGCAGTGGCCTCTTGGAAAGTCATCATCAGAGCTAAAAACAGGAGCAAAATAAGGTGTAAACATGCAAGTTCAGCTATAAAGCCTGGTTTCCATGTGATCGCTACGATCACTACGATCGCTGGCGCTGAAAAAAACGTTCAGCAATCGATTTGATCATATGGAAACAACACTTTAGCGATCTTGGCAATCATAGCATTTCACAACGATCGCTGAAGAGTGGTTTCCATATGATCGCAACGATTGCCGAACGTTTTTTTCAGCGATCGCAGCAATCGTAGCGATCATATGGAAACCAGCCTTAAGCAACTCTCTGGTAAGCAACTAACTTTCTTCAGCGGTCGTTTTCCAGGGATGGAGGATAGGAAGCTCCAATATTCCTCCAGCGTTCCGTACTCTTCAATTTTGGTTCCCGCCCTTTTTCTCGTTGGCTCCCGCCTGTTTGCTAATTTTTTATTCAAAACTTAAAAAATATGTATTACCCAGCATTTTGTAATTTTCCTCTATTTCTCTCGGTGCCCGCCTCTCGTACACCTTCCGTCCCATATTCTCCCAGATTCCCCCCCCCCTGTCCCCCACCACTTTCTCACCTTACGTCAGGGGCTGGGATATGATTTCGGATTTCCGGTCGTACCTTCGGATCGGTACGAGCGAGCTCCTCCCGATTCCGTACTGTGGCTCTGTATTCATTTACGTGATATCATTCGAAAATCTTATATTGGTACTAGTCAAACAGGTGCATGTTCTCACCGGTAGCTTGTGTTCGGTTCGAGATCCTCACTCCGGTACGAAACCTCAAACTAGCTAATATGTGAACGCGGTAAGGCCAAGAAAAAGATACACCGTACCATTTTGGTACAACTCAAATCTCATTTAATTTTAAATAATTGAAATGTTTTAAGCTGATGGAAGGGATTAAAAATAATTATAATGTTCGTTGAACTGAAGCTAAGCTGATAAAAAGTTGAACTGTTTTATATTATTACTTATAGTTCAGTACCTGGCGCAACTCAAATCTTTTCAAGTAATTGGAATGTAAGGTAAGGTAAGGTAAGGGTAAGGTAAGGTAACTTTATTTAAACACGGTATTTCCTTCAGGTATACATTTACAATGAAGTATAGAAAAAACTAACTTCCTAACTAATCTGAAAACTAAGATAAAAGAAACTAAAATAACAAAGATGAAAAGAAAACACCTGCTTTTCAAGGAGGCCGTGTGTAAAAACAGAATATCGCTAATTAAATTATTTGTCAATCGAGATTTATGTCTCTTAATTTTCCCTTAAATATACTAGGGGATGTCAATTGCCGCACCTCCAGAGGCAAGCCGTTCCATAACACACTACCGCTGTAAGAAAGACTTCTTTTGTAAAATTCAGTGCGGGGTCGCGGAACAGCAAGCTTGTATTCATTCTCTCTAAGGTTATAACTAGTTAAATCACAGCGACGAACAAAACGGGAAGTCAGATATTCTGGAGCAGTGTTATTTACAATGCTATGCATCATTATTGCTTTACTAACTGCGCGCTGATGGACAAGTTTCGACCACTTTAAATTTTGAAATAATTCACTGGTACTGCAGTCTGTTTTAATTGGCTTGAGAGAAAATTTCAAAATTTGTAAAAACTACCAACTTCAAAGGTTATAAAAATCGATAAAAAGAACTTGAAATATATACAAGAAACGAACCTTTGATTATAAAAAGTACACATGACGATTGTACCGCTTGTATCTGAGTTTTGGTACATTCTCGGTGACCTGAAGTTAGGAAAAGTGAAAGCTGTCATACACTTAAGACATATATATTATTTGCCGGCCGGGAGGTCCGTATTGAGAAAAACTGTGCCAGAGGTCTTGAGTACGGCCCGAGGCCGCAGGCCGAGGGCCGTGCTCAAGACCGAGGGCACAGTTTTTCTCAATACGGACCGACCAAGGCCGGCAAATAATATTTTTATTTTTTTCTTGTTGTTTTTCAAAAGTTAAACGTGTCTTGTTGTTTTCGGAAAGCAACGTTTTGCAAGCGCGCGTAAAATGAACCATGAAACGAAGCCGTTTGTGACACCAGAGCAGCAAAATACGCTTTTTTACTCTGTTAAAACTCAGAAATCACAGGAAGCAATATAACTAAAAGAACCCCTTTATTTTCCCAAATTTCGATACATGTAGCTAACTCCTGCTCGATTTACTCAAATGTTTGTCGAAAGGGAAGAGGCGATTTACATTGTACAACCTTCGGTATTTTAACAAGAAATTTTGGAAAGAAAGTTTTTAACGACAATGTACAAAAAATTTCAGAATTCTAAGTTTCGGAGAACGTTTTAAAGATTTTAAAGGTTTTAAAAACCCATTACAAATTTTTTGTTATTGACGTTCCGTTGACCGCGGTCAAGATCGGAAAATTCCGCCCGCTCCCGGAACCAATCAGATTGCAGGATTTGGTTCATCTTGCCCGCTCACGCGCTGAGAAAAAAATAAAAGACGATATTTTCCATTATTTTTAATATCACCGAAGATCAATATTCATTTTTTGCCTTGACTCACACGTCCGGTTTATTCAGTATTATAGACATGATGGATCTTCAATAAGCTGAAAATGTCGGAAGTTCTAATCTTTCGGCCAGGTTAGGACTGATGTCTAGCGGTGATTCGCGGATTGACTTTTTTTCATCTCTACTGAATTGGTAAAAAGAAATAGTTTCTGCGTTTTAATTGACCCTGAGCCTCAATTAACTCCGTTGACAACTGGAAGATTTAGATGTTTTAATAAATTTCTACTTTTCATTCATTTTCATCAAGATCTTGGGCTTTGACTGATTATATGAGTCGCATTCAAGAATCATGCCACTAATTCAGTTGGGCAAAACATTGTTTAGGAAATTGCGGATTCTTAGCTTAAGTTGGAAAAAGCAAAAGAAGTCCGGTAATTATAAAATACGATTAGCATCCACTGTCGTCATATATTTACAGTTTCAACACTGACTATGAATATATGAAATAATCATATATTTAAACTGCGGATAAAGATAGAATTATATGAAGATCATCGCAGTGAAGGTGTTTCAACTTAAGCAGTTGAAAAGAAGAAACCTGGTCATGGGTTCGATTCCCGTTCAAGCCTGAATTTTTTCAGGTTTCTTCTTTTCAACTGCTTAAGTTGAAACACCTTCACTGCGATGATCTTCATATAATTCTAGTTTCAACACTGTTTCAAGAAAACATACATTAAACATATATTATTCTAAATTTTTACACCAGGTAGACCGTTTTGCATTTTTTTCTGCTCCTTTTCATGATAGAGGTCACATAAAGTGTCTACTTGCTTGACTCTTAGTTTTTTCAGTAGTTTTTCAGTAGGTTGTGGACGATCGACACAGCTTCACACTCATGAAGCGTTTCAAATGGAATTTTGAGTGTACAAATCAGTTTCTGAAATAGAAAATGACTTGATCTACGCATTCAACTTTATTGTGGACTATTTGATAAAACGTCTAATTTCTTGGAGTGGAGAGTTGCCGACTTGGCGTCAAATAAATCGATAGATTGCCCTAAAAAGCTTGATCACCCCAGCCATTTTGGTTGATAAAATACGCTGTCGGGACTGAATAAACCTGAATATAGTTCACCTTTAAAGCAGTGTATCAACGTCAGTGATTCTTGTGGAGTTCACCACCAAACTTTATGAGGATTGTATGTATCTAACCTTGTCTGATTTGATGCCGTGAGTGCATCTTTGCGAATGAATCCGTTTCTACTGAGCATTGTCTTGTACGTTTTAAAATTATTATTTGAGAGTCGTTCAGCTTTGAGGAGAGGCGCTACATGCGACAGAATAGATTTCAGGAGCTAGATCTTAATCCCGTATCTTTGAGTCATTGGGTGTTCAGCAAATTTCTCTTCTTTAGTACTTACCTGTAAGACTCAGCAGTGAAAATACCTCAAAAACTTTTGAATTCATTGTAGCTGAAGAACCGATCTGAACATACGTAGTCTGGCAGATTTTAATTCAGAGTTTCTCAACATGAAACACCATAGTTCATTTATGTGGTTCATATCACCTGGTGACTTTCAAATACGATTACGTACAAGTCAAAGCTATCAGTGATCAATACTCTAAAAGAAAATTAAACCTACTTGTATTTAATCACTATAACTGCATTGTAACTGGCTGATCCAGTTCAACTTATCATTTCCTTGATTAGTGGGAAACCACGTAAACTTAAGATGCCATGTTGAATGCGATTAGAAAATCTCCATTAAAAGCGCCGGCTTTAGTTCGTGTATAATCTTGAATCACGGCAAACTCGTTTCCAGGGTATTAATTTTCAGGATTTCTCTCCTTACCAGCTCCCTGGAGTAAAGCGAATGGAAGAAACGAGGTTGTTCTCGTTGAAATGACGGAAAAATCAAGGCTTGATTTTAAAAAATTTGAAAGATGTATTAATCAGTGAATGACAAAGTCATATTGAGTCAAACCTATACACAGGCAGCCCAAATTGGCATCATGTGTACTTGAAGATTTCATTGACAGTCTAAATGTAATAAGCGAACAAGCTGAAATGAAAACGCAAATAAAGAATGTAAACGTCTACATAAAACATTGCTTACGTTATATTTGTTGTTAGCCTGCGTAGCAAGCGTTTCCGTAGGGCTTTCCGCAGGTTTGAAGCACTTTTCGCTTCTTGAACGCGCGAAAATTGGGGCGAGCGCAAAAAAGTACGAGAAGGGGGAGGGGAAGGTAGCGAGTCTGCTATTTCCCAAACTCCGACAGAACAGTCTTGATAGACTGTTCTGTCGGAGTTTGGGAAACAGCAGACTCGCTACCTATCGCACTCCGAATAACTTCGAATAATGCCCCTAGATTCCGAATTTTTCGAGCACAAGAATCGCACAGGCATACGTTCCTCCCCCTCCCCGCTACTTCTATCAGTGTTGCATTCGCCCCAACTTTTGCGCCGCCAAAAAGCGAAAAACGCCTCGAACGGGCGGAAAACCCTACGGAAACGCTTGCTACGCAGGCTAATTTGTTGTTGCTTGATGTGTCTTGACTGTCCTGTACACATACTGCCAATTTGGGCTGCCTGTGACCTATATGACGTTTCCGATTACTAAGTCCGGGTGCTCTACCACTCAGCTATCAGAGGAGACTCATGGGAGCTAAGCCAGTAAACAGGGGCATCCAATGAGAAAATTTTAGCAATAAAACGCGGAAAACAAAAATAGATGGCACTGATTCGCTTTCGTGACGAAAAACAGTCACCCTAAGCCAAATGGCGTTAATGGCGTGAACACTCGTCCTCGCTCTCAGTTATTAAAATAACGCCCTGTTATGCAGGCTAC
The DNA here is from genome assembly GCA_964017195.1 of Siderastrea radians. NCBI lineage: Eukaryota > Metazoa > Cnidaria > Anthozoa > Scleractinia > Rhizangiidae > Siderastrea > Siderastrea radians. The sequence continues at coordinate 20,916,934 of OZ024899.1, forward strand.
AAGTCAATCATTTGGCTCAAAATTACAATGCATTACATGCCATGAACATACATGTTCTTCTTCCTTTTCAAAAGTGTGGAAGTAATTGCCATAATTATCTCTCTTCTTTGGTACTCATGTTTTAGTCGGAACACCTTCGAATGCCTTAAATATCAAACTTCCTAAATTTTGTGTGAGGAATCCCGGTAGGGGTACTCTATAAATTTTAGGGTGGGGTGTGCCGCTGGGACCCTAAATCCCTTGGCCTATTGCATCCTCTTTGTCTTTTAAATGGTTCCAATGAAAGAGCGGCAAACCTTCTCTATTAAGTGATTTGTCGGTACTTACCCTCCCATTAAGGGAGGATAATTTAAGAGCCATATGAGACAAGATCAGACTGTATTTCTCGAAACTACAATAGCTGCTGCGGTATTATCGATCTCCTCTGCACGTGGTGTATTCTGGCTAGCTGTCAACTCTGTCGCGTTGATGACAGTGCGATCAAATTACATTTCTTGTCTTGTATCACTAGATCACTCGGTGTAAAGGGCGGCATGAGTTTGAGAAATGGCATGCGGCATGAGTTGCGTAATGACTGCGGAATGTAATTTATACGTTACATTGCTTTACTCGGGGTTTCAGACAACATAATGAAAATAATGCCATTACAAAAAAAACCGTGACTTTTTGGCAGTACGAATGTGTGAACTCTGGGTATGCGTGTACAGATATCTTGTTTATCAATGTCTTTAAATCACGCCATTGCCTTCTTATTCTTTGGGTCCAACCCATGTTACAATTTTCCATCTATCTGTCGATGATAAGCATTGAATCAATTTGGGGGCCGCTACTTTTGGGGGCATCGTTACTTTCGGATGGTCGTTACTTTCATGGATTTATTATCTTGCTCTAATTTTTAACTTTCCGCGTTTTAGGCTTATGGGTGATTTTCCGCCGTTCCGCGTTTCAGGATTATGGGTGATTTTCCGTCATTCCTCGTTTTAGGATTATGGCACAGGTGGCCCAAGCTTAAGATAAGAGAAAAACGCCGCGAACGTGACTGTAGCGTATCGCGTATAAGGTGGTGTTGTGTTACAACGGTTTGAATTATAAACGTTTGTATAGGAAGACAATGGATTTGCTTTAAATAGTAGAAATTACTGTTGTTTGACAATAAAGTTAACTAGCCCCATTGCCTTACTTGTTATATTCTTTGTCATTTGCCAGCTTCTCAAGCCGATTTGAAGCCATTTCGGCGTGTTGGCTAAATCTTGAGCTTGGGCCGCCTGTGATTATGGGTGGTTTTCCGCGGTTCCGCGTTTTAGGATTTGGGGTCATTTTCCGCCGTTCCGTCATTCCGCCATTCCGCCATTCCACCATTCCTCGTTTTAGGGTCGCCCCCCAATGGCCTTCCAAAAATGCTAGCTGACCTTATTTTACACTCTAAATGACATATTTGTCCCTCCGAAAACAATAGGAATTAATCAGTCCCTTTGTTACGTAAGTTTGAGGTGATTTTTCGCCAAATAAATCCGAATATCTCAGGCCTGCCGAACAGATATTCCTTCAAAACGAGCCGTTGAGCGCCCGAGTAAACACGGCTCGTGTGACAAACATCCCATTTAACTGCTAGGATTTGAATGCTGATGTGTGGCATATGCTGAACAGAAGAAATGTGATACAGTCGAAGCTCTCCTAGCGACCACTCTCTTAAGCGACCAGCTCTAGTTTAAGTTACGACTGAACATTGTGAAACCCCGTTTGACTGATTCTCAATTAAGAGCTCTCCTAAGCGACTGCAATTAAGAGCTCTCGAGATTTGCCCCAAAATTTGAGAAAATGTATCAGCTAAAATAAGAACATCCTCAGGCTCAGCCAGATTTTAAGCGTTGTTATCTATATAAAAAAGAGTATATTGAGAACCACCGACTGGTCTTGGTTCTCGTAAGCGACCACTCAGTCAACACTTAATGTATAATCGTTCACTTTTTGATCAAATTTAGAGTAAAACGTAAACATAAATTAAGCGGTTGTGGTTCCGGTTGTACATACGCGAACCTCTTCTGACTCTTTTGTAATAGGCAATAAAAAAGTTTTTAATATTATTGCTACAATACTATTAGTGACCATCAACATATGCCAAGCTTGATGCTAAAAGCTCTCGTAAGCAACCACCCTCTATTCTTCTCTCACGTGGTCTCTTACAACAGCTCATTCTCGTAAATGACCGGCTCTAGTTGCGACCACTTTTATGAATTCCTGAGGTGGAAATATGTTTTAAGCTCGGTCATGTGTACTCGGAAGAACAGAGTTCGAGTTCCAATCAATTCAGTTTCCCCAAGCAATTTCCCCTCCTGTTGCCCAGTAGAAAAACGCGTAAAGGAACGAGATGGAGTTACACAATTGATATAATTTTTATGGATACTGCGATCACGCAAAACCACAATGAAAAAAAGCGTTCATATCTTTCAATTACTATGATTCTCGAAACTAGCTGCTGGTATCTTCCAAAGAAGGTCGAAAGTTTTTTCGTAACAACAGCCTGCGAGCAAGCTCTCTCGGGTTGAGGGGGGGGGGGGGGGGGACTAGGAAGCTATCATAACAGGGGCCTTGCGAGCCTTCAAATCCAAGATGGCAGTTTCCTGAGCCTAGTCAGTGGTGACAACGGGTTAAATATCGAGACGGCCTGGAAAAGAGTTTTGAACCTCCAGGGGATACTTGCTTCAGTAAAGACAGGACATAATGATGATATAAAGTCGACAATAGATTTATTATTAATATGGTGGTACTCGTCCGACCCAGTTCATCATAAATTCACAGAGATAACGAATGCCATTGCTTTCTTCTTTTGTAAATTAACTGGTAAGAAAACGTTTTTGGCTCAAAAGAACAAAAATACTTTTATTTTTCTAAAATTACATTATGACGAAAAATAAAAACGCTTCTTATCTCCTTTTTGCCTTCTTTACATGACAAAGAACGATGGAAAACGGAAACTTAAGAAAATACACCATTCGATTTCACAGAACCTTTACTTCCTTTTAAAAAAGTTCTTAGCTGTTCTTCTACGAGTTCTAAAGTTCATATTGTGTCGTTTCAATTTTCCCGGTAAAAACCACCGGCCAAAGTGATAGCAGCTGAATAATCGTCGGCAGAATGGCGATTTTCTCTACTTTCGGAGTCACACACAAAGGGATACTGGTCCAGAGTAGCCAAGCTGTAAAAGGGCGATGTCCTGGGACTGAACGGCGGGCTTGCTGAAGCTGATACACGTGGTTCAACCATCACGTTGACAGTTTGTGCAACTTCTGATGCAGCCGTGGGGAGGTTGGTGACCCTGTGCGGAAAATTCAAGCCACTCGCACTTTGTTGCGGAAAAAGATGACTGGCTGCAAATGGCAGGTAAAACGGCTCCCACGGTCTCAATGGCGTTGAGTGCAGTGGCGGAAATGTTTCAGGCGGAAGCTGGAACATGGTGGAGGTGACGTCGCGTTCGACCATACGCTTGTCCGAAGTAAGGTGGACTGGGGCAGGTTTGTTCTTTATTTCGCGCTTGCGCCATCTTGCGCGGCGGTTCTGAAACCAGACCTGAAAAGAACGGGAAAAGAAGACCAGAGGTGAATACAAAATATACACAATACTATTCTAATTAGTGGTTAAGAGATGTTTTCTTTTTACAGTATCGATGTACTTTCCACGAAAATAGATGGTCAGACTACAGGGTAAGCAAAGAAAGAATGTTGACGTAACACCAATGCGTTCGTTTTTTCTTTCGGACGTTTGACTGAACAAACAAGACTTGGAACCTGAGACTTGGCCTCTGTTCTTGATCGTTTACGTGTGGATGGAAGTCTAACTCTTGCACAAAATCATCATCTTATCCCCTCTTTCCTCCCAACGCGCCAAGCAAAGATCGTATACAATTCGTCATTCGAACATTTTGATTGTGGCTACGACTGTCGTAGGGTTTTAAAACATGTTTCAAAATGCTACGACACTTTTTGTGTTGTGTGCAACTGTCGTGAAGATGTTGTACATCTGATTTACACGACACGATTCGTGTTGCAGACAAGACGTGAGCAAGTCGCACACTACAGTCGTAAGGAAAAATCGTACCGTCTAAATCGGCCCTAAGGAGGCTCGAAAGGGTTTTTAGCCGCGCGCGCGCACGTAGCCTACAACATAGCTAGAATGCATGCGTCAGCTGAGTGAATCCAAATTTCTATTATAGTCTATTAGAGCGCTTTTCAAATGAGTGTCGTAAAACCAAAACCAAAGTAATTACCCCAGCCAATCACAACAAACACAAATTATCCAATGAACCAATCAGAACTCGAAGCAAGTACATGTAACCAGCGCCAAGCGCGGGAAAACGCGCGCGAGCAAGTGGCGATTGGTTTGAGTTTTGCTTCTGATTGATCGTGAAAGTGGCGCGAGATTTTTTAACCAATCACAGAGCGAAGTAAAGCAAAACCAAAGCAAAACGCGAATTACTTTCGACACTCAATTGAAAACCGCTCTAATAGAAATTTGGATTCGCTCAGCCGACGCGTGCAAAATAAAAACGCGCGCGCAAAAAACCGGAAGTTAAAATGCCGCTTAAAATCGCACAAACCGGAGATAAAACGTGCACGAAATTTTGCTCGGTGAACCATCCTGATTTTTTTGCATGCATGTATCATTAAGTGTGCCAATTCAAATAGAAGCGTTTGGAGAAAGTTATTCAGTGGAATTTTTTGTAATTAAAAAGAAGACTTTTTCAAATAACTTAAGTTCTACTGAATATCTTTTTGCTATACCGTCAGAGAAGTTGAAGAACTTAGGGAGCTTTCCAAAAATGCAATAAAAAGGGTAGGTCACCGACTTAGTTTTTCAGATAATTGGCGGAGACTGAAATTTGGAGGTTCTTTTGTGGACCTTTAGTGTTGTTATGGTAACGGCTATGACGTCACAACTAGCCTGAAAGTATTGCCCGACAAAAGAGTTGTCAAGATATTCACGATTAAAATTTGCATACAAGAGATAAGCTACCGTTAATCCACTGTTTTACCTGAATTCTGTCCTCTCCGATGTTAAGTTCCCGCGCAAGGTCTTCTCTTATCTGGATTCCGGGGAATCGTTCTTTCTCAAACGATTCTTCCAAACGATCAAGCTGCTCGTCCGTAAAAGCTGTCCTGCGGCGTCTTTGGCGCATCTTATCACCTAGAAGAAGATAAATGTGTGTTCAGATTTCGATACCTCTGAGAACGTATGGGGCAGAATTCAAATGAAATCAAATGTTGATAAGGCAGACGCAGTTATAAAATTCTCATTAAGAAAGTTTTGCTAAAAGACATATTTAAGAGTCCCTTTATTCCGTTAATGCACTCTAACTGCGGACCAGGAAAGGGTTCTGTGAGTGAAATAGTATTGACTCAGTTCTTTTCTCTTTCTAATGAGCCCAATGGCAATACCTTGAGAGAACTCATCAAGTATCGACCGTGCTTAACTAAAATGTGCACGCACGAGAGGGCTTCCAGATTAGTCATGACAAGGGCTTCGGTTCTTGTGGATGCTAATAAAACTTTAACTGATTCGAATCGCTCTACTAACTATGTTCGAATCAAGCGTCTTAGAATTGGCAATCATGCGAGTAACAAGAGTTTAAAAACTTATGCCGTTTCTCGTTGCAATCTTTGGTCATGGAGGATTGATAATCCATGCGAAAGCGAGAGTCAAGGTGAGTGGATGAAGCCTAAACTCTCTGAAGGCGCATTAGAGTTAAAAGTCAATCTGAATATTAATGGTATTAACTTCCACAGATTTGATTTGATCACTTTGACAGAGCTTTAGCAATTTTGTACCGTGTCCCTCTCGGTGGCGCTCTCACATTCACCGATGAAAAACAACGCCTATTTTGAAAAAGATTTCTGGCGAAATCAAAAAGTTTCACAAAATGATGCATGAGGTTTACGCGTATTTTTCTCTCAAGGTGATTCTTTTCGTTCCTGCACGCAACAAATCTTTTTCTCTAGAATTTGTGCTGTTAACAACTGTATCTTATCTTAGTTACTTACATTCCTTTTCTGGAGCATGTCTTTTCAAGTTCCTCCTTGAAGCCATACCGGATGCGAAGGATCAGGCTACGATGAATCTAGCAGCAAGTGATGTTTACAGGTCAAAGAAGAGAAACAAATGATCACTTGAAAGATTCATCCCTTTATATAGCTAGGGACGCTTATTATTGATTTGTGGGCGGGCAAGTAAACCATAAACACAATAAACATGTTAGAGACTTGATTACTAAATTATTTCTCACCTCTATTGTAAACTCACTTGTTTATCATCTTGTTGGTTTTAGCCATTGTTATGCGCTAACTCGCACTTCTAAATGATATTAATTGTTTTTGGTTGTCTTTGTGAAACTAACAAAGCGGCCACTTGTGAAAAAAAAAACTTAAGAAATTAAGCGGCCTGCGAAAAAAATTTCTCTAATCCTCACTGAACATTTGAGCTTTTTCCCGCGGAATAGCAATTTAATCACATGGACTTCAGGCAATAAGCCATGAAAATACATTTGCACTCTCGTGCCATGCTAATATTTCATTTTTGACACTCCCCGCAGTTTTTTTTCGGGGTTTTGGCATTTGAAGTCCGTGACTGATTTATTTGTCTTCACAAAATTTTCTAGCGCAAAGCTTGAAAGTACCAGAAATAAATTTCAGTGGCTAAGTACGTTGTGATTCGTTGCAAATTCTTATTTTAGTTCAAATTAGTAAAAATGTGCTGAAAGTTTTGTCTTTTAAAGAAGCACTGTATCTTTTTTCTAACGTTTTTTTTCACAACGGCGTGTAAAGTGAGGTAATTAAAAATACGTTACTTGCATAATCGGTGCACGAGTGAAGATCATATTTTCAAATCACGAAACTGCAGTTTAATTTAGTTTATCTTATCTGCTTGATAAATTAGATAACAACCTTTTGAAAATGAATTTGCACGCGCTTTACAGTTATCATTTCATAATTTCATCTTCATCTTTCCCGGGTATGTTACGAACCAATTTAATGACCAGCTCCCAGTTGGCTTGTTAGCTCAATTGGTTAGAGCGCTGCACCGGTATCGCAGAGGTCAGGGTTCGAGTCCCGGCAAGCCTGATTTTTTCAGGCTTTCTTTTCGCAACTGCATAAGTTGCGTTAATAACTGCGAGGATCTTCTCTACATTTATTTGTTCATTCCGCAGTTCAAATATATGAACTTCATATATTCATAATTTCAGTTATCATTTCGTTACGTATTCTATTTGAACCACAATAATTATTGTTGTGCACAAGTTGCACTATCCTTTAATTGTTTTCGGAAGCTTTTATCAAAATTGACAAAAAGGCTTGCGACAAAAAGGTCTTAAGTCAGTCAGCCCGCAAGCTAAGGTTTCTTTTGAAGGAATCGTAATGTTTTGAGACCCTTTTTCCCCTTAGCAGATACATTTTCTAAAGGGTAAAACGCAGTGTGCTTAACAGCCTTTTAATACACGGCAAACTAACAGGTTACCGCAAGCCATGAAGTTTAGTTTATTCACACACAATTCACAAAAATACATCAATTATTAAATACAAAAATTATAAACTACTAAGAATTAATGAAGGTTCGGTTCCGCCCGCAAATAGCAGACGCTACTCGAGGCGGGCGGAGCTATAATGGTACAGCAGTCTCTTTCGGGCGGAGCCTCACCGAATAGGCCATTATAGGGAGTACCCCCCCCCCCCACGGGTCTTCAGCCTCCAGTATCGGAAGCAACATACTTTGAAGATAGAATTATGTGAAGATCATCGCAGTGAAGGTGTTTCAACCTAAGCGGTTGAATAAAAGAAACCTGAAAAAATTCAGGTTGAAACACCTTCACTGCGATGATCTTCACATAATTCTATCTTTATCCGCAGTTCAAATATATGAATTTCATATATTAATGTATACGAATTTCATATATTAATGTTCATACTTTGAATACGTTTTTTAAAAGCGTTCTTAGGGAGTTGACGAAATCTATCGTGGAGGGAGTTCCAACGTTTAGCTCCAAATCTGGCAAAAGACCCTTGAGTTTGACTCAGTCTTGAGCCGGGTTGTGATGTAAAAGTTATCAGAGAAAGAGAACCTGGTCATCTGGAAGTTTTGGAAGTAGCAACATAACACTGGTTAAGACAAAAACCAAAAACAAAACAAATTTGTCCAGCGAAGCTAGAGATAAGATGAAAAATTCACTCGTTCACTTGACTTACAATGTGACTAGTGAGACATGTTGTCCCAGATTCGTATCATGTGACACTAGAACTGTTCTTATTTCGGAGCGAATTGAACGTGAAAGAGATTGAAAACTTTCGATGTTCTTCAGTAACATGACATACTATTTCAGTAATTACCTGAAAAGCGCAATGGAGAAAGACGTATAGACGCAAACTGTAGTATGCATCGCTAAATTTGTAATTCTAGTATATGTGGCGCGATTACATACTGCTCAGACTAATTTTTTAGCTTTTATCTTATTGCTACGAACTTGCATTCGAGATGGACGGAATTAGGACGTACTACATCGCAGCCAAAAACATCATTTTGAAGAATTTAAATTACTCCAAAACGACATTGAAACAGGCCCCAACTTGGCCCCACTAAATTCATTCAAAAGTTTCAAAAACACCGGGAAAACATGGCAAAACTTTCTAATTAGAAGTGCGCTGAAATCTGACAATCAACCTGGTTCCTTTACTAGTATGTGTGCAAAAGATGCAACACTTGTCCTTCATTCGTAATGCGGACAAAGCAACAGGACCCAAGCGATCCATCACACGCACTGATTGCTTTACATGCACCTTTGAAAATGTTATTACCAAGACCAAGTAAAATACGGTTCACTGCCACATTATTTTGTGCTTAACAACAAAAAAATAACTTTACAAAGTTCAATAAGCCCACTGCTTACAACCGGGTTTTGGTATTCTTTCTTTCGTATTACAGAAACCGAATATGCTCGTGTTCCGCCGTTCGTTATCCACCGACCTTTCCCATCCTGTATTTACAGAACTCTCTCCCCACCCTCTCCTCCCTGGGTACCTAAAATTCCCTCTGTGCTCCTCGTGCGTAAAACAAAATGGCGGAAGAAGAAGCTGCAACGAATACTGTGGAAGAACCGCTTGATCTTATCCGTCTGAGCTTGGATGAAAGAATTTACGTGAAGCTAAGAAACGATAGGGAACTCAGGGGGAAACTGCACGTAAGTAGCTTTCCTATGGTTTACATGGCTAACCAAACAGTTCTCGAACAGTACAATAAAGTTGAAGTTGAAATTGAAGTTGTAAATACCAGTGTCCATGCTGTAGACGACGTCTCTTACACGGCATAAGCTTAAATGTTTTGAACATGATAAAAACAAAGATATGTGGAATTTGGTGATAAAAGTACACTCCAACCCTTCTTGACATGCATACTGACACCGTAGGGACAAGTCTAAGGGTCCCTGTATGAAGGTTATGTGATGAATTTTGGACTTTCTGGTCTCTTTCGGACCAAGGGAACTTAAATTCGTATAGTAGAGGTAGAGAGGTGTACTTATTATAAAATTGTCTGTAAGGAGAGGTTTGACTACATAAGAAAAGCGAATTAAACTTTCGTAGTTACTAAAAGAAGGAATGAGCTACAATGACCTACAATGACCTACAATGAGCTACAATGACCTACAGTGAGCTACAATGATCTACAATGAGCTACAATGACCTACAATGAGCTACAGTGAGCTACAACAATCAACCACAATGACCTACAAAAAGCTACAATGAGTTACAATGATCTACAATGAGCTTGAACGACCTACAATGAGCTACAATGACCTACAAAAAGCTACAATGAGCTAAAATTAGCTAGAAGGGGTTAATAATATCACTATCCTTACCTTTTTATATGGTAGAAAGGGCGGTCCCGCGAGAGGAGAATAATTAGCGAAAAGCATTCAGACGTAAATAAAGGCCATTCTTTTAAAAACTTTAGCATTCGATATTTTACGTTATCTTTTCACCGGAAGAGGCCTCGATCGTTTGTTGAGGACCACTCACTGGCGTAACTTACAAAGGGGTAAGGTGCTCATATTGTAAGAAGCACTTTCCCAGAATACCAAACATTATCCAAGGTGTCCAAGAATTACCCAGCATGTTCTACGATTTTTGCAGATTTTCTATGATTGCAGCTTTCGCAGCAGGTGAGAAGCATTGCATGACAGTCCATGTAGCTACTTATAAATGCAGTACTCTTCATGACATTAAGTATAAATAATGCCCAGCGTTTTATAAGCCTTAAATAACTACACATTATTTCAAAGCTAATAAAATAAAGAATAAAAAGTCCTTCCAAGATATGAAGAAGGAATCGTGGGACCTTTCGCAGAATGCCGATACTAGCCGTTGATTCCCGAAGATTACCGTAATCCTTGTATAAACATTTGTGATAAAAAAAGTTTAAGTGAAATGTTTGAAAGATGATATTTTTTTGCCGGGAATAAAGTTATTTATTTATGCAGCACATCTCGCTTGAGATCACTTTGTCATTGAAGAAGACGTAACATAAACCCATAAGAAGGAAAATAGCAGACCAAATAAAACAAGACCAATATTTAGACGTTAATGGCCAAACCGGGTGGTGGTTTATTGTGTAAATCAAAACCTGATAATTTTCTTGTCAACAAAATCAATTTTCCGAACATAATCCATGTGGGGCCTTAAAGGCCAAAATACTTTAACTTCGTCTATACATGTTATGATGTTACAAAATAAGATTAGAAGTGAGCCAGGCCGGCCGATCGGGGAGGGAAAAAATTTAAAAATGACCTTTGTGAGCTCAGGAGCAAAAGAGGCCAAAATCTGAACAGCGAGGTGATAAGCTCGGCCTGAGTATGAAAATCACAACTATCTATTGTTGCCTCCGATAGCGCCGCATAAATCAGATTACGCTGTTACATCATCTTTGTTTTATTATTCGAAATAGCATTTTAGAGTGTGAATTAGCGAATATTTTGACGCACCAAAACGAGTGTTAAGATGACACATTATCACATGGCCTGTACTACCTTGCGGGCACTTCTTTTTTTTACGCCCGTGACAGGTCATTGACAAACAAGTGAGGCCACTTCCGGTTAAAGATAACGTAAAATCGTAAAATATGGCATGCTTAAAATACGGCCTTTATTTACTTCCGGTGATTTTCTGAAGTGATCGGGTGGTCGCTAATTATTCTCCTCTCGCAGGACCGACCTTTCTACGGTATAAAGAGGTAAGGATGGTGATACTATTAACCCCTTCTAGCTCATTTTAGCTCATTGTAGCTTTTTGTAGGTCATTGTAGCTCATTGTAGGTCGTTGAAGCTCTTTGTAGCTCATTGTAACTCATTGTAGCTCATTGTAGGTAATTGTGGTTGATCGCTGTAGCTCATTGTAGCTCATTGTAGATCATTGTAGGTCATTGTAGGTCATTGTAGATCATTGTAGGTCATTGTAGATCGTTGTAGCTCATTCCTTCTTTTAGTAACTACGATTAAACTTTTCATGAAGACCAACAGGCTAACAGGCCTTGCATTCTACTTTGATCAGGGTCTCAAATTTTTGCTTTGTAGTCCATCATGCTTTCCGTTGCTGAAATTATACAGTTTACTTAAATATGTTTGATCATGTTTGCGAAAACATTGGAATGCTTCAGAGAGCTAACAAAAAATAAGAATCTTACAGACCTGCCAACCTCCAAAATGTGCAAATCTGGAGACCTTGCAAAAAAGCCCAGAAAAACCTGGAGATTGGGACCTCAAACCTGGAGATTTCCAAAATATGTGTAAAATGAAAATAAAAATGGTAGATTTCTTGTTTCAAGGTACTCTTTACCTTATTTGTGCTACCTATTGTATTCTTTTGCCGCATTTTTTGAAGTCAGTTTCTGTCTCACTGTCGACGTGAGGCGCCAGTTTGAGTTAACTATTTACAGCTCTAGCTTCCCCAGAGACCTAAGCACACCTATATTGACCTATGGTTTCACGGGAATGAGGTCGGAATTGTACCCAGCTTTCCCTCAAACATAAGATGTGACAAATTTGGCCATTTTCAACACGGTTTTTCAATATTGCTTCATACTACCTGAATTGTTTGGCAATTTCAAGATTTTCTGATTCACCGTGAGATTTGGAGGCCAAATCGTGAGACCGTGAGTTGATACCCTAAACCGTGAGTCTCACTGTGAAGCCGTGAGAGTTGGCAGGTCTGATCTTACATTTTAAGCGAGAGGTTACAGAATACATTGTACCATAGTTACAGCTCTAGCATTTCTAAAATATACACCCAATTGAAAAGGTGTTGTCGGGTGAAAAGCATAAATCATTGATGATGTGACCCAATGGTGCTCTGGGAAGCATGAATGCTTGCCTCTATTCTTAGTCACGTGCACATTATAATAACTCAGTATGCCTTAATTTACTCTTTAAATTATCTTGGAAAGAAAGAAAATATTCTGAATATCAAGAAATGAAACCCAGTAACAAACTTGCCTGTGCCATCTTCCCAGAGTTCCATTGTGTCGCATCGTCCATCGTTTACACGTTTCACCCAACAACATTTTTTCAAACAGGTGAAAAGACCTCAATGGAGAGAGACAGTGTGAAGTGAGGTTTGTTGTCTGAGGGAAAACTGTGACGGCAGGGGTCAGACCTTGATCTGTTGACCTTCTAGCTAACCTTATAATCAAAGGTTTGATGTGCCAGTTGCTGCCATGGTTAAACATAGCATGTTGATACAAGTTAAAATCAGTTAAGTTGCTTGTACGAAATGAAACCTACTGCAAACCTTTGTAAATGGCATACAATTTTATAATTATTTTAGCGATCATAGGGGTGTGTCATCACCCCCTTTTCCATTGTTCCATGGTTGGGATATTACTTTGCTTATATGCAAGGTTAAGATAGAAAAATGATGTGTGTGTGTTATGCAACCTGATGCAAAAGGAACACTTGAGGAAGTCTACCCTACAGATTAACTTTTGATTTCTTCCAACCTTATCTGAAACACCTCTGTAACCAGTCATAGTATATAGAGGATATTACATGGTGGCGTGAAGATATGAATTTTATTTTCAAGTGGTTAAAACAATAGTTTACGAACAAGCGCTATGGACCACTGTACAATAAAAGGCATGTTATATTAGCATAATGTTGTGTATATTTTTTAACCCTTTCACTCCTAAAGTTGCCAAAGCAAAAAATTCACCAAAAAATTCAAATTTTCACTTCATAAAATCCTAAGAAATAAATAGTCCTATGCAAAAGTTCTGCCAAAGAGGTTTCATTTGAATGGTAACACAATAGGATTTTGCCATCAGGTTTAAAAGTTAGAGTGACAAATATCACCAAAACTTGGTCTGGGAGTGAAAGGGTCAAGAGTGGAATTTCTTCTTTTTACATGTCATCGTGCATTGAGACAATGAATGAAATTATTACATGGTGGTTAGTGCATCAGACCTCTGTTGAGACTTTTGATTGGAAAACTAGTAGGTTAATGTTTTGAGGTTGGTCTGTGTATCGTATTGCATTATTTTCTGGGGCCAAAGAATTATGTCATGTCATTCCCCAGCTGTATAAATGGGATGGGAGGGTGGGAGGGTGGGAGGGTGGGGGTGGAGTAGCAACACTCCAATGTGCTTCATAATACAGATTAAAACTGGAGTCTGGTACCTAATAATTCAATGACACCCTTACCAGTCGAGGTGGAAACACTAGTTAACCAGTCAAACTATTAATACTGATATCTCTTTGGTGAAAATGATTGTGCTAAATTTATGCTACATTTTCAGGCTTATGACCAACATCTTAACATGATCTTGAGTGAGGTAGAGGAGACTATCACAACTGTTGAAATAGACGAGGAAACATATGAAGAACTTTTCAAGGTACAGAGAATGTTTTGCCTGTTTAGACTGAAACTTCCAACTGTATTCCTCTTGTCTCAGGTACACCCTGGCCAGTTGCCATTTTTTCTGCCAGCAGAGAGATAACCTAGTCTGTTACGCAGCCTTTCTTAGGGTTGTCAGGCAACGCTCTTCTTGTGGGAAGTAGCATTGCGTGACGACCCTAAGAACTGCTGCATAGGAGACTAAGGAGTTTCCTTGTTGCAGAGGGTTTTTTTTTTCTCTAGTGAGTTTTAATGCTCTCACCCATTTGCAACTTGTATTTGCTGCTTTGCAGCAGTTCATTTTCATCTGAGAAGAAGAAAGAAAATCCTCTGGGACTAGGTACATCGTAAGTGGAGGGGTGTAGCGGCTAAGCATGAGGTTTATATGTGACAGACAACCTGCACAAAAGTCAATGGCTGGAGCATTAAGTTATTCCCTCATAATTTTTAGCGCCAATTTAGACGGTCCAATTTTTGCTTACAGCTGTACATGTATGTGTCATATGGGATCAGACTTGTTCACATCATGTTTGCTGTTCACAAATAACTAGTGTTATCTAAATCAGATGTACAACATCTTCACAACAGTTGCATACAACACAAAAATATTGTAGGATTTTGAAACTTTTTTTTTAACCCTATGACAGTTGTAGCCACAATCGAAATGTTAGAATGACAAGTCCTTTACGATCTTTGCCTGATGCAAGCAGCGCACACTAGAAAAGTTGCATATGGAAGTCGTAAGCAAAAATAGTACCATCTAAATTGGCCCTTACCTTTTGATAATTGCCATTTCAGGAAAGCAGAAAGTCTTAATACATAGATACGGCGCTAACTGCACATTTTTAAAATCATTCCCAATAGACAACCAAGAGGAATATACAGATGCTGTTTGTGAGAGGCGATGGTGTTATTTTAGTGTCTCCACCCTTGCGCGTTGGATTATGAGAACTGGAAATACAAAAAAAAAAAAAAAAAAAGAAAAGAGAACTTTTTAAGGTGTATCCAAGGCCAATGATCAAGACCTACAAATAAAACAATGTTACATCATGGTGTATAGATAAGCAGAGGACCATAGAAAGGTTTCCTGAAAACTTCTTTTCTGAAGTTATATTTATTTTTGTTATGTGCCAGGTAGTGATTTTACAAGAAAATAATCGTGATTCATGTAACTATACAGCTGAAAATGCAAAAATTTGATTTAATTTCGTGGTTGAAAACACTGTTTTATAGTTGTACTGCATTGTGTATTGGAAAAAAAGTTAGGAAATCAACAAATACCAACCTCGTCCCCAGGGCCTTCTCCTCGTTCAAAATGGCGGTCGGAGAAACCCCTGGCCAAGGCTGCTGAAATACTCCAAGAATCGTGGAGTATTTTGTCACGTGACACCTGATGAAACGGCTTTTTCGGAGGTTGGCTTTAGCGTCTGACGGCCCTGTCTGGTCTTTTTGCAATCTGAAACTGTTATTCAAACGGAACGAATACATTTCAAAGTGTTTACGTGACAAAATTCTAACGAATTTTTGGAGCCATTTTGGCAGCCTTGGCCAGGGGTTTCTCCGACCGCCATTTTGAACGAGGAGAAGGCCCTGGGGACGAGGTTGAACAAATACTGCTCTAGTGTTTGTGCTATGCCACCTTGCATATATACAAATAAACTTTAATCTCTTCGTTAGAAATAGTTTTAGGCTCTTTTTTGTAAAATATGCATTATTACATAACTCCATTCGAATGAGCACCTGTGGCACATTTGGACCGTTCATTGTTTGCACAGGAACTGAGCTAGTGGACGCCAATCTTGGACATCTTTTTGGCCTATATGGCACACATGTAGTCATTTTTTTGTCTGTACAATCCTAGTTGGAAATGACTTTGTGATCCTTTTTTGTCGCCAAAAAAGTGTTTTCAATAACTAGGTGGTTGTATTGAGACGGTCAATAATACCCATGGGTGAATACCTAACCTCAAAAATTTCCATCACTGATACCTTTTGTCACATGTATCCAAAATAACCAAACTTCCACAAGCCACCATAATATTGGGAAATTTGCAACCCTCTACACTCCACCCCACTCCACCCCCCCAAAAAACCCTTGTGCCTCTCCATCACTTTCAAACCTTGGTAGTCCCCCCCCCCCGACTACACATCTTTTTAACGTTTTTTTTTTCAATATACATATTCTTTTATGCATATAAGAGATTAAAAAAAGGAGTGGCTCTTTATTCACTCGTGGAGGGATAGAAACTGGAAAATTCACAGCCCTAGTACCCAGGCATTCTCCTCCTGCTCATTCGACTTCGCGCAAATGTCATGACGTCACTGAATGTCACATTTTGTGTTACACTTTATGCAAAGTCAAGTGCGCGGGAAGAGAATGCCTGGATTCCAGACTAGAAACATGACATCAAGAGTGGGATCGGAACCTGGGTCCAATTTTAGGGAGGAAGAGTTCTCTAACATGTCTTACTACGGCACCATACTCTCCTGAGCTGCAATCTTAAGAGTGTAACAGGGTTAGGGTGTAGTAAGAGGGGGTGGGGGGGGGGGGGGGCAAAGCAGAACTGCAGTTGAGCTAATAGAAGATGCACAGAAGCTGGGACAGGAGGTTGGAGAGAAGTCTTAAACAATTCTTCGACACTTCCCATTTGGTTAGTTTTTAATGTATTGTTAAATAAATGCCTGCTGCATGTTCTTTTCTTCTTTTCTAATGCAAGCTCGATATACAGTAAAAAAAAAAAACGCAAAAGCCTGCATTTTCCCAAGTTAGCCTAAACAGGTTCCTAAAAACTAGGTTCTTACTTGCTGGTTTTTACTGTACGTGAAAACTCTGACACAATGCATGAGCCTCGCCCCTACAGTGCTGTATTGTGGTCGGACACGTTGCAAATTTGGTCGACGAGTCTTTGGAAATCGTGGCTTTTTGTTTTCAGTATCTTTTCAACTGGCTAGGTGATGTTTATTTGATACAGAAAAAATAAGACATACAGGTTCCAATAAGTCTGCTTTATTCACGTTAACTAGTTGTCGAGCGTATACGAGTCGTATTTTTCATCGTCTTCTTTTTCGTCCGCCCGTAGGTTCCGCTGCTCGGATTTCTGGTTTTAGCTCGGGCAAATTAATAATCGTCCCGAACGTTTGGTTCCCGTCATCTGGTCGTGGCGTCAGGAATTTAATGTAACAGAAGATCAACGAAACAATCAATTCATGAATCAATCTAGACTACGAACAGTCTCACATTCTGCAAAAAAATCAATCAATCAATCAATCAGTCAGTCAGTCAGTCAGTCAGTCAGCCAGACAGTCAGTCAGTCAGTCAGTCAGTCAGTCAGTCAGTCAATCAATCAATTAATCAATCAACTACATGAAGTGTTGATCCTACGTTAAAAAGCTAAAATTAAGGAACCACCATAATGTAAAAACCAAGCCTTACGTTTACTTAGTTTCATTTTTTTTCAATGACAATCTCTACTTTCACTACTGTGTATTCTTACGGAGGAATTCAGTTTTAGAACTTAAAAACGTTGAATTAATAAGAGTTGTTGTCATGAAACCACGACCGTGTTCGCGATATTTTCCAGACTTATTGACCGTTCACATGTATTCTGTTTGCTCTTGTGTTGACCTCTGTCTGCAGGTGGAGACTTTCGCCTATGACATGGAGTCTGTAGACGCCTTGAAAAATCTTTCTAAAAACCCACTCCAACAGTTTTGTTTTCCACTTGCTGGTTTTACCCTTTTTCGTCTCTTGCGAATTCGTTGCTCGTGACCAGCCCACGCGTTGAAGGTCGACTTTGACAAGTGTAACGCCTTGAGATCAATGCTTGTACCTCTTTAGCATGCAGCATTTCCTAGTCTGGATCTCGAGGTCAACAAACCAACCACAAATGTCACTAAAAAGGAGAGAAAGTTGTAAGTTAGTTCTTTCGTCTGGAATGTCTGTCCGAGGTGATATACCTTAAAGGGACTCTGTCACGGGGATTTTTACGTTTTTGGGTGAAAATGGGGTGAAATTTAAATTAAATACCTTTTCTCGTACACGGAATACTCCTAGAACGTCAAGAGAAGGAAATCGGACGAGTGATTTTCTCAAAAGGGAGAACAAACCTAGTCAGTTTCTGGCAATTTTTCAAACAAACAAAGGAAAAACTTGAAAACATCAGCCCAATGTTTTCAAGTTGCAATTCATTTCCATCCTAGCGGTTCGCAGCCAAACAGGATTATAGTCTCAGAGTAAGAGTAATTTTAATCGAAACTGAATCAGTATAATCTTTGGGTTTCACCTGATTGGAATATGTCTTTTAGCTCTTCAAAGTTATCCTGAAAAGTTATGAGTGTCCCTTAAAGTGTCACAGACGTTTAGAGCCGGTTACTTAACGGGAGTTCTGTGTCAGCTACTTTGAAAAGCCAACAGTCATATCAACATTAACGAAAACCTACATATAGAGCGCTTTTCAAATGAGTGTCGTAAAACCAAAACCAAAGTAATTACCCCAGCCAATCACAACAAACACAAATTACCCAACGAACCAATCAGAACTCGAAGTAAATACATGTAACCGGCGTCAAGCGCGGGAAAACGCGTGCAAGCGCGAGCAAGTCGCGACTGATTGGTTTGAGTTTTACTCCTGATTGGTCGAGAAAGTGGCGCGAAAGGTTTTAACCAATCACAGAGCGAAGTAAAGCAAAACCAAAGCAAAACACGAATCACTTTCGACACTCAATTGAAAACCGCTCTAATAGATCAGTTTTGTTCAATACACTATATCAGTGAAGTGAAACTACTAGTAAGTGTGTTTAGCCACGGATGGCTAGGATTGAATAGATTATAGGGCTTCAACGATACAGCGATGCATCGGTGGACCACGATATTTTTTCCAACGATACGAATATCGATATAAAAATAAGATATCGCGATATTACCATACAATAAAAATATACCACATCAACAAATTTGGGGGAGTAGCCCGCAGCTCTTAACAACCTCTAATTTCATTGGACCTTGGTATCACGCATCTCTATTGTTTTCGGGGCTAGGGTCCATTGTTTTGTTGTTTGGTGTATTGTTTTCTCAGCAAATCAGAGAAGACCTTGTAAGAGCTGCGACATCGCCCAATTTGGGAAATCACTGTCTTTAATATTCCTACCCAAGCTCTACATTTTAGCCCTTGCAAGGCGATTTGATGTTATGTTATTACTCAATACTGTGTTAAATTTATTATTATGGAAATTAATTATTTAAAAGTAGTGTAAGTTGTTGGTAACTAGTTTTGTCGCTCACAGTAATGTATCGTATCGTCGCCCTTGTATCGAGATATGTATCGTATCGTGGAAAAATGTCTCGTTGCAGCCCTAACAGATTACAAATTGGAAACGTTGGGCCACCTTTTTCAAGTTCTGCGGATGTATCTTGCGAATATTGTTCAAAACGTATTATGCCTTGTTCTCGTGGTAAAAATTAACTTGACATCTTCCTCTTCGTGTTGTAGGAGCATTCTGTATGGAGGAATTGACCGCTTTATTGACGCTGTCACCAACTTTTCCTCGATCAGAGTGAAAAAAAGCCTCGTTTATAAAGTTGGATGTTCTATATTCGGAGCTGAAAATTTCAGATGTTTAGTTTTAAAACTTTTTCGAAATTGAAGTACGTATTCTTAAATCACCTTTGACTGGCGCCTTTTTCTGTTCTAAATGTTGTAGTGTTCACCAAGATAATCCAGAACTGCTGCTGTGCTTTTAAGATCGCTAAACACTCTTCTTTCTGCAGAAAGACAGATGACAAACCCCAATTTGTACGAAAAAAAAGTCAGAATTGCAACATATAATCCCTAGAACTAGATAACTGAACGGTGAACGCACCAGACTCCTCCGTCTGTGGCAACTAAGGCCCGGCTCAAACGATGATCTTTACATGTGCCGAACATGTACAAAAACAATAGACTTTGCTTACTTGCATTGGGTTAGGCATATGTAAAGTTCTAGGTTTGAACCAGGCCTAAGGATCATTTGGTGACCATGAACATATCACAAATCAATATGCCAGGGCTCTTGCAAACGCTATTATAGAAGTACGTAACTAGTCAGTTATAGTGGGCACTAAAAATTGGAGAAAAGAACGGAATTAATGGCATGGAATATAATTTGTCTCTTTCAGGCACTTTGAAGAAAGCAGTTCGAGACATAGGCTCAGTCTCCAGCCGTGAGTGTCTCGATGCGCCCGCGATTCTCGCCACCTTCACGGCTGGGCGCACGGGTTTGGGTTTAGTTATTGTTTAGACTGACCAATCAGAGACAAGCCCCCTGAAATTTGCGGGGCAGAATGCGCGACACAATTTAGCGGGACTTCGTCTTTCTCTTGAAATTTCAAACTTTTAGGAGGACGTTTCAGGCATACTTTTCGCTTTTCGCTTTTTTTTCAAGACGATAAAAAAAAAAGATAAAATTTAAGCAAATGACGTGTGGATTGTCTGCATAATTATTTAAATTGTAATGACGTCATGGACATGCAACCAAACCCGTGCGCCCAGCCGTGAAGGTGGCGAGAATCGCGGGCGCATCGAGACACTCACGGCTGGAGACTGAGCCTATTCGAGCCATCGAGGGTAAAATTAAAAAGACAATGACCTAAAGGAAAAAAATCACTTTGGGTTAGCGATAAAGTCGAGTTATGGAGGAAAAAAATTACAAAAAATGCATGGAGCAAATCTAGGTGAAATCAAGTTTGGTTCGAGGTAGCGCGCGACCTTCGAGATACGGTTCGAATTACCGAAAGTCAACTGGACATCTTACCATCAAGAGTGGGCAAAGATGCACAAAAGTTACAAGCCGCCCAAATGGCCGTCGCGTAACTCAGGTTTCTGTTGCACGAAGCAACTAGAACTCAGGGTACCTCCCCCTCCCCCAACATTTCAAAGGCTTTCCTAAAAAAGTCCTGGGAACGAGGTTGCTTTTCTAACAACTACAGGAACTCATTTATACACCTGAGTAGAGATAGACAAAACGGAGAAAAGTTTTCAGATGGTGGCGCTCGAAGAAACAATATCGAAATCGGAGAAAAAACAAACAAAACACAGAAGAGACTAAGGAGAGAGGCGCTTTCTTCTCTTTTTTTTCCCTGCTCACAATATTTTTCGTTCCCGCACCATCATCTGAACGCCTGGAACAGGCTAATGGTTTCCCAATGGAATACCCGATCCAAGGTACAACGTATTCACCACTACATCACTGCGCCAAAATCCAAAGTGATTGCAATGTTCCTTGATACCTTCACAATAAACGTAACCGGAGCCATATTATTAATGCAGAGTTTCAGGCTCGAAGCTTCACTCTCTTTCACTATTTTGCCCCCTCCCCTCCCTCCCTCCTTCCCCTTCCCCTCCCCCCACCCTCTTACCTGCTTTGCTGGTGACTTTCTCCAACATGTACATCAAGTGATGATGAAAGCTGGTAAATGGAGTGCCAAGAGAAAGGGCGATATCAACCTGAAACAATTCCATTTGAAAAATGGTCAGTTAGCATTCATCCACTGAGTTGAGAAAGTTTGAAAAAACACGACTCAGTTAAATTAACGCGATTTGAGGTGATAATTTAATCCTAACTTGAGATAATTTACACCACAGAGGGGTACAATTTTCAATAAAGGAAGTTAACGTGAGTGTGGAGGTCTCATATATATCTATTGTGACGTCAAGGAAGAACTTGATGATTCAGAAGCCAACTTGTCCAAAATATATGGAACCGCGCACATTGAGGAAGACACTTCTGAGAGCGAGATTGTCACGATCATTAATCACCATAAACAAGAAAGAAAGATTGAAATTATGCTAAAAAAGAAAGCTATCATTTAAAATTGCCTATATACCCAAGGACTGGGCTCACAATAATTTGGGTCCAAAATGATGGAAATTAACCACAAATGATGAAGAAATCATTGGTAATGCTCGGCTTAGTTTGATCTGCCGAAACTATTACACTCTCCGAGAAATACCTGAATTTTTTTTAAATTTCGCGCTTATTTCCTGGAATGTTAATTTTCTTATAATAAGGACAGAATCATTATACAGATACTCAGAACTACATAACCTTGGAGGAAGGGGGCATGAAAGTTTTTCTCCTGTGTAAGATTGCTTCAAAGGCTATGGTTATTCTGCTACTTTGTTACGAAACTGGGTACAGATTTAGATGGCACGTATCTTGGACTAAAATTGGGTATGTTTTGCTCAGTTTTTGCTTCTTTCCCCTAATTAATGGAACGCATTTAGGTTTGAAAAAGGGAGAGGCTTTCACGTAACACGATAAGTATAATTGCAATTTTTTTGTAATTTGTACAAGGAACAGTGACTGGATTTTAACCTGGTTCTTCAAAGAGAATAAATTTTATAAAAAATAAAAATAAAAATAAAAAAATAAAGTGGAGATTTTTGGCAAAAATCAACCTTTTATCGTTAAGACTACCTACCCAGTCTGCCACACACTGAAGTGGAGTGCAGTCATATCCTGCATACATGGCTGGATTGCTTAAAATTCCTCTTGCAGCCATTACACCTGAGGTTGAAAAAGATCAATCTGGTCAAATTGTACCAAACGAGGATTGAAACCTGTTTCTTTCTCTTAGTAGGGTAACAAGATATTCATTGGTTAAATTGGCAAAAGGCCCGGGAATGGAAGAAACAGCGAAACATTTGCATATTTTCTGTGCAGAAATTCCATTTATAACTTTGAGGATAACAATGGAGTAACTTGCAATGGATTCTGGAAATTTTCTCTTTGGGCAAATCAAAATATCAAGTCTTTCTATCCATTTACATTTCAACTGTACAACACTTTAATGGTAAATGGGTAACCAACAACTACAAGTACAGTCTGTGAAATTTATGTCCCAAGGTTTTTTCCTAGCTAGAAAATGGCTTTAGAATGCACTTTCTATGCCTCAGTTAATTTAGGGCATAGAAAAAAAAAATTTAAAAAAGAAAAAAATTACAACAATTACATGTACCATTGACTCCAGTCATTTCATGAACATTTTTAACATCAGATTCAGACTTGATATCACCATTGGCCACTACAGGGATGGATAAACTCTCCTTAATCTGAAAATTATTTTAAAACAGGATTATAGGATTTAACACGCAGAGCTGAGCAACACAACAAAAGATAACACACTTAGCTTTGTTGCCAAATGTACAGACTTGCAATTGGAAACCCATGTTTACACCTCATTATTATCACCAAATGTTTGGTTTAAAGAGAGCCAAGCCTATGCTGTTACATGTTATGTACTTATCGAGCAAATGGAGGGGACAAACAAGAAAAGATTTGGCTCTCGGTCATGGTGTATATGTTGTAGGATAAGACAATGTTGCACTTGCGCCAAGGTCAGGCCAACACAGCTGGAGCTTATCCCGGTTTCCTTAGCATGAAGCAACAGTAAAAATGAATAGTAAATAAAAGAAAAAACAAATTTTTAATAACTCCCTCCTGGATGGGATGCTAATCCATCGTAGGGTTACCCCCAGCAGTATGTCGCCGGTACCCATTTATACACCTGGGTGGAGAGAGACAATGTGGGGCAAAGTATCTTGTGTAAGGAATATTGTGGTTCAGTTTTATCCTTGGTTCATTTTTAACTTTCCTTTGTTTTATACTCATTATCATACATTACCATGCATGCACAAAAACAAAGGAAAATAATAATTGAACCAAGGATAAAATTGAACCACAATGTTGTGGTTCAATTGATATTATGTTCATATTATATACACCAAGCACAGCTTGTGTCATGACACACAGCCAAATATTTTCTTGTACATCCCCTCCATTTGATCAATAAGTACACGGCAGGTACCCTAGTCAATAAACATTTATCATATGATAAATTTAAAACCGTTTATTGTCAATTTGCAGAGTGTTGTTAAGACAACTGGCGACAGTTTTCCTACATAAAATTTGCTCTTTGATTCACCATTTTTTTGCTATCATTAATTAAATTAATTACATGTTTATAAATCATTTTCCCTCACTCAAACCCGAGCTATCTAAAACACTTTGCATCACTTAAGACTGAGTTGATATAGCTGAGTTCTATTGTAATTAAACAGGCATATTCAAAGACTTCAAGTAGTCTCTAATTTTGGCACTGGCGATTGTGGGGCGGGTGGAATACACACACACGCATGTGCAAAATCTCGAGGAGACACGATGCGAGGGGAGTGCCGAAAATTAGTGTCGTGTCTCCTCGAAATTTCATGCATGAGCGCTTGTGCATTTCACCCGTCCCACAATTCCCATCGCCAAAATTAGAGACTACTCTCAGTCTAGTATGATCAATACCAGTTTAATAGCCTCCCAGTTGGCAGGTTCACCCCTCTGTTTAACTGTCCTTCCATGAACTGTTATCCATGAAACACCAGCCTTTTCTGCTTGTTTACAGAGCTCTACTGTCTTTCTAAGTATGCAATCATGGTTGGAAATTAGAAATACAAAACAGAATTTTTTTGACACAGCTTGACTCCAATTTGAGAGTGACTCTAATTAAAATCAACATTTTGAGTACTTCCCAATTCTCTCTGACTTGCCTTTTTCACATAAAAAATGTACCAGGGGCATTTATTTAAAAATAGACCTTGTAGACCTGGCCTTCATCTGAACCCCGTGTTTGTTCAAGGCACAGAGTTAAATCAAGAAAATACAGCAGGTGCTTTCCTTATACAGGTGGATAGCAATTAGCTATCCCAGGTTAGTTTACAGGTACTCCACTGAAATAATCAGAATGGTTATGAAAATCATCTTGTCTTAACACATTGTAAGCAATAAGAACAAAATATTATTTATTATAAATATATTCTTTTAGAAGGTTTTCTCAGGACTGAAAAATTACTTCATAGCATTCTGCCTGAGAGCATGCAAATTAGTAAAGGTAAAGGCAAAGTTGCATTAGAGCCAAGAAAGGCCACTCAGCTTAAAGGAACTATGTCACGGCGTTTTCATTCATTTTTCTGATCTAACAAAATTATTTTCTCATTAACGGAAACCTCAAAATAATAGTTTCCTAAGTTAGAAAAACACTAAAGCAGTAATAATTAACCAAAACTAAACAAGGATGATTACGACTGAGGGAGATTAAGACTGATTACGAATGACAAACTTGAAAAAACTTGCCAGCTTTTTCAAGTTGCGTTATCCGTGACGTAGCTCCTTTAACCTGGTTTCTGTAGCATGAAGCAACTGAGAGTATTGCTACTCTCCCCTGGACAGGATGCTAGTCCATCGCAGGGTTAATTACCCCCCAGCAGTATGTTGCCGGTAACCATTTTATACACCTGGGTGGAGAGAAACAATGTGGGGTAAGGTTTCTTGACTAAGGAAACAACGCGATGGCAGGGATTGGGCCTCGAACCAGTGACCAACCTTCAGATCTGAAGTCCAAAGCACTAACCACAACACCACTATCCCCCACAATGCAAAATAATTAGTTCATGCATCTAATCATTACACAGTGTATCATTAATTTAAACTTGTCAAATGAGTAAAAAAGTACATGCTTGGGTACAAATTTCCCACAGCTAGCACACTGAGACCTACTGGAAATCACCTTCACCAGGTCTTCCAAAGCATTGTTTGTACAACAACCAACTGAAATCTTTTGCAGATCTCCAAACCCTCAGACAGCCTGGAGGTATATTAAAGACTACCCCAACTGCTTCATCTGAACTTCCCAATATCCTGTCCAGTTACATATATTTTCAAATGTATCTGCAGGTACTTCAGAAAATTTATTCCAACAAAAATGCACGATTTAAATTCTGCTCAGTCTATCTGTAAATTGTGTAGTTCTAGAAAGTATCCATACTCCCCAGACAGAAGGGATTGGAAATTCCAGGGAGGGGTGTCTAAAGCTAAATTGTAGTTTCTAGAGGGGTGGGTTCATAGGACAAATCCCTTCCTTGGGGGGAAGGGTATGGATATTTTCTGGAATGCCACATTTAGAGTTACAGTACAACCTCAGTAATTTTACCTGATATTTTCATGAATTCTTATCTTGATAGACACTGGAAGTCCGGAAACTCGAGACACAGTTTGCCTTACAATGTCCTTGATTAACTCTGGGCTACTGATTAACTTTGCCCCATACCCCTCTTGCATGGCCCACCTTAAAATAAATAAATAAATAAATAAATAAATAATGAAAAAGTTCAGTTGTTGGGACTTCTCAGCCACTAGGAGCTAAGTCAATGTAAAGACTGGTCTCTTTTGCACGATTGTAGAGTTTATGTTATCTTGTAATGTAGCCTAGTACAGAAAATTGCACTTAAATCCATTTATCTATCCTCAGTCCATAATCAAAACAGCAAAATAATGTAGTAGTAAAAACAAATGCTGAATGTTAAGTTGTTCATTGTACTCTAGTATTTTTTAATAAATTTACTAGGTGATTAACTAGTTTTTTGTTTCTTCAGAAGCATGGTTTCAGAAAAGATTCAAGATTCAAGTACAATACTAGCTTAGCTTATCACCTTTGAGGACAGCCACAATTAAGGTCAACACCATCAATAAACCTGGAGAAAAAAGAGGCAGCATGTAAATTAATATTTTTATTTTTGAATAAATATTTTAGTCTATTTGACTCAAAGACAGCAATTACTGGTATGCCATTAAATACACAGTATTTAATACCTAATTAAATACAGTCAAAGCTCTCCTCGCGACCACTCACATTAGTGACCAGCTCTAGTTACGGTCATCAGTGTGAGACCTCGTTTGAATTGTAACTAAAACTCTGTAATGAAAAGCTCTTGTAAGCGATTTGTGTAATGCGCTCTAAGAACGTCTGTGTTAGAGGCCAAGGTACATTTATGTAATACTGTATCATCGCACAGTACTTAAATAAATGTAATTTATACAATGCTACTGTGCATGTAATGCTCCCATATCATTCACTAATAAAATTGGACTGCTAATCATGATTAACAGATTAATTACTTGAATAGATGTGATTTTTAATGAACCTCCAACTGCTGTTCACGTAATACATGTATCTTGTTCAAATTATGCAAATGCATGGAATTGCAAGCAAGAATTATTTAACATGCATGTATAAAGTGTATGCACATTATCAGGACATGACTTGTCTGCAGTTTTCTTAAGTTTTTTTTCTGGCAAAGTTACTTAATCACTTTCTTGCATTTGCATTTTGCATATATAAGCTCATGTTAGCAATCTTCACAAGCAAGACAAATGCAAATATAAGTTTTCTTTTTCTTGTACCTGCATTTACAATAATGTTTTTATGTTCACAAATACTTGCAGTTATATGCATTGCACATGTGAACCAGGCTTATAATACATTAGGCACAAGAGAATTAAGCCTGATCATGATAATGCCAGTTTTACAAAATGTACAATGTAAAAGAAATATGGAAAAAAAAACCAACCAATTAAATCAAAAAGGACACTAAGCTTTATATAAAATTAAAATTAAATATAAAGCACAAACTCACGGGGCCACAATTTCTGCTGCATCAGCAAAATCCTTTGGGTTACTGGCAGCAAACTGAGCGACTAAAGGATGATCACCTACAAAAAATAATGGCAGGCGATGTATTATTCAACAGACAAGAACAGCACAAATATTAATTATTTTTCATGTGATTGTGTTATAACATTTACCTATCAAGGTGTTAAAGGGGCTATGTCACGCTATTTTAGCATCTTTTTAAAAAGCTAAAAAGTGTCTTGGCATCA
The DNA here is from genome assembly GCA_964017195.1 of Siderastrea radians. Lineage (NCBI taxonomy): Eukaryota > Metazoa > Cnidaria > Anthozoa > Scleractinia > Rhizangiidae > Siderastrea > Siderastrea radians. Next base: position 20,944,592 of record OZ024899.1, read on the forward strand.
GTTAAATTCCAAAAACAATAGTCTAGCTTTTTTTTTAAAGACTATCTTACGGCACTGAAACTGTTTGCAGTTGTCTGTTGCTACCGATGGCAAGGGTGGAAATGGATTGAAACTTGAAAAAATTGGGCCAATTTCTTCAAGTTTTGATGCTATGTTTTTGAAAATCACAAAAAAAATTATTATGGTAAGCTCTCCCAGATAAAATTCATTTAATATCTTCCTCATAGTTTTACAGCCCTGGAGCATTTTGTGTGTCAGTAAAGGCACTAGGTTATGGTTTTAGCGCAGAATTGACCTAACATAGCAAAATCCTCATGACATAACCCCTTTAACCATGGCTTGCGAAGAGCAATGACATGTATGTAAGTATGGAGAGAAATGACTTTGTTCACCTTAAAAATCTTTTCTCCCAGTCACAATAAACCAGTTAAAGCATATGCTGTAGGTTGAAATGAATTTCAGGTGAAAATGATTTAAAACTAGTTTGATTTGGATTTTCTTTTGTTTTAGTTTGATGATAATGACTATAAAACAAAGGATAATACAAAGCAATCTAGTTTGAAATCATTTTGACCTGAAATTCTTATTAAATGACCTACAACACATATGAGCAGACAGGGATTCAGCAGGAGTAAATTTTCCAATCTCTTCCACTTGTCACAACAGGTTTGCATTTTATTGAATATGTATAAACAATTTTTCTTTTTACTTTTTTTCCCCTTAGTAGTCCAGATGGCAAAGACTTGATAAAAAATTGCATTGCTCCCAATCCACCACTTTACCCTTCTCCAACATAATACAACACATGCAGTGCTTTTTATTTAAGACAACAGAGGATTTCTTAGTATACCTGAGTTGGTGCTGAATTCCATGTCCCTGGCTTTAACAGACTTGACAAATGAGTCAGATACTATCATTGGTGTGTATACCAGATCACATCCATATCTATAATCATGGTAAAATATGACAGCTGGTTTTGACACATTAAAAAGTGGGCTCATTTATATATGATACATTCATTTTGACTTTTGGCTTGTCACCACAGCCAGTAGCCTGAGAAAGCAGACATAATTATTTGTTTTGCAGTGTGACCATCAGGCCCCAGCAACACAATTGTGAGGAATGAATGCAAAAATAATTATGATGTACCACTTCAACTGCTGATCAAGCAACAGCAAGACCTGGTCAATTTTATATCATCAGTATGGCATTTTTTGTTCAATTCTCACACATAATTTTGTGGTGCTAGTCCTGATAGAGCCAGGCCTGATGGAGGCAACATGGCCAAGTGCTTAGAATGCCGGACTTGAAATTGGAGGTCCCAGGTTCAATACCGTGCTACAAGCACTAGCTGCAGTTGTTTTTCGGTAGACCAGAGTCTGGCTCCTCCACCTTGCTAATATATAATAATAAATAGCCAACTGGTATGCCTCCTACCAGTTGGGTTCTTAACTCTGTTATGTTTATTTGGATAATTATTTGTTTCATTGTCACTGAAATAACCCTCACACAAAGTGGTCAATTAATTTTTTTCTACCCAAATCAGGTGAAATTTTTAGACAGCTCTTAAGCACTGACTTTCACCTCACTTCAGATCATCATCGTCCACGTCATTGTAGTGGTTCATTAGCTCCCTATAGTGTTGAGATGTGTAGCAAATTTGTAGCTATGCCACAGGCTCCCCAGTACACTTAAGTCAAAAAGACATGCATTAGAAAAGTTTGTACTAGGTGAGCCATTAACCTGTCCTTGTGTCAATGGCACAAGAAAACAGAGTATTGTTACTAACCCACCCTTCCACACTGCTCCCATTTCAGGTGTATTAGTAGCAGTTCTCTTTTTATCATGATACATTCTCATGTTGTTGTCCCTAAGATAACCTAACACTAGCTCCAGCTTAAAATTTTTTAAGGATGGTGCCTCCTAGTTCAGAGGTATTTTTGCAAAGGCTATGACCATGGGGAAAAAGTAGATCTTATCAAGGGTTATTGGAATCCAAAAAAAAAATGTGGGTAACCACGCTTTTTTCAGAGATAATTCAGCAATGATAATTCTAAAATTTAAGTGTTAAAATACAAAGAATGTATGGCAATTTCTTTCCAAATTTAAGCTCAATTATCTCTAAAAAATGCGTGGTTACCACCAATTTTCTTTTTGGATTCTGACAGCCCCTGCTAAGATCTGCTTTTTCCACATAGTCATAAACTGCGCAAAAATATTTTTGGTATTAGTGGGCAAATTTCTTAAGAAACCTGAATATCCCGAGATGCGCAGAATGTATGCGCAGTAACAAAAGGAGGCACCATCCTTAATTGTGATTGTAGGAAATAAATGATTGAGTTGAATACCTTCTTACTAGGGTCCGGAAAGGAAGCCTGTAATGTAAAAAAAGAGTCATTTACAATGCAATTTAATGATTCAAAGTTTAGAACACATTCTTAGTGAATTGATCTACGAAATTTGACTCTGGCCACTGAAAGGGAGCACAGCCAGTATGAGAAGCCAGGAACAAAGAGGGATGTGCAACAGGAATAAACAATGGCTTCTGGGGAAAATGGTATTCTTCATCTCATTGAGAGCAGGAAGAATAAGGTAAAGTAGTCGCACACTAGCCAAAGGCCCACATGGGCCAGAGCTTAACCTAGTTTCTGTGGCATGAAGCGACAGATAGTATTGCTACTCGCCCTGGATGGGATGCTAGTTCACTGCATTGTTACACTCAGCAGTATGTCCCCAGTATCCATTTTTACACCTGGGTGGAAACAGACAATGTGAAGTAAAGTTTGTTGTCTAAGGAAACAAGACGATGACAGGGACTGGGCATCAAACCACCGACCTTCAGATCTGAAGTCCAATGGGTTAACCATTACACTACCATGCCCTGCAAGAAGACTAGGGGGAAAATAAAGGAATGGAAACCACCAAGAGATGGATGGGAACTTGAAGTAAAGTGAATGGAAAAGACTCCCCTTCCTGGACCACTGGAAATGACATTCATTTTGGAGCCATAACAGAAATTATGCAGGGCCACTTTTGTCTACTTGTAGAATATCACAATAGGCACCATTGTCATTCAGTGGTATAGAAATGAGCGGCCCTGGATAGGCAAGATATCTGTTTACAAACATTCCTTTTTCATGCAAATCCACCAGAGAAACCTCTTTGCAGACCCTGCCACCTTTGACCATATAATCATAAAGGCATCATGGCCAGAAATCAAATACAGCATGGCGGACAGTCATGCATGCTGCGGTGATTTTGTGGACTTTAAATATGGTGAATGTACAAAGCTTTATGCGAGAAATATATAAAATGCAGCCGTATCTTGGTAAATAAAGTGGATAGTCAAAATGTGCACGTCTAACCCGCCAAAAAACAACACAATGCCTACTTACATGAACTCTCTCGATCCAGCGATTTGCCTAAGTTAGGCCACGGTTGCATATCCTTTTAGCCTTTAATGGCGACTTAGATGTCTTAAAATCGCCTATGTTTACCATTTTCCCTGTATCACCAGACTGATGTAGGTGCGTGTTTACAAGTTGTGCATGTCAGATCTTCTTCCACTAGGATCGATTGTCCATTTGAGGCATATTCAGAGGCACAGAAAGCTGTTTAAGTTTGGTCAAACGGTTTCCGAAAAACCAGTATTTTATGTTTTGCTGAAGTTGGTCTTCTGGTTAAAAGTGAGCTCAGAGGTAGGAAGAAAATGCGGGTGAAATCGAGTGATCATGAAAAGAGTCCACTTTGCAACCAAAACAGTCGCCATCTTAAAAACACTTAGCAGCCTAGCTTTTCAGCGAGTTACTGCTGTACAAGAACCATTGAATTCTCTCATAGTAACTCATAGTGGAAAAATTATGCTAATTTTGACTGACCTTTGTATTCACTGATGTACATTTCCCGTTGTTGAATAAAGTCTTTCAAAGGCACTGGTTTTATAAACCTAACACTCATTTAATTGTAAAAACTAATTCCAAAGCGAAAATGCCTGATAGACCCCTTTAGAAGCATTTTTGGAATGGAAATTGAAAGTAGAAAGTCCCTATTAGACGCCCGCGACTCTTACCGCTGACTGTATTCGATTTCTGGCCATGTCCTGTATAGAACCAGGCAGAGAGCAATACGCGTGGTTTAAAACAAGGACATGCAAATAGGTGGAAGGGTATTCTGCTGTGAAGTTTCTTGGTATGAAAAGCCAACAGATATTTGGTATGTTGACAGTGGTTTATATTTGCCAGGCTTATATTTAGACTGGAGGGTCGTAGTTTCGTAACCAGGATTTTGATACCAAGTTGCTGTACTTACTTTGTAGCGATTTCAGAATACCCGGCCACTTATTTAAAACATTTAAGCTTATTAAAGTCTTACATATTCCACAAAGCATAGAAAAAATAAGGATCCATGCGTATTCGATGAAATGCAAATAAGTGGCTGGGTACTCAGAAATCTAGCCCTTACTTTGAATACCGAACCATTGGTGCACATATCCGCACAACATTTTTCTCCTGGAACAGCTCCAATGGCGTTTTAAACTTGACATCGTTTTCTTCCTCACTTTCATCATCTGAGTCCGCCATGATGAATTTTTCCCACGAGGCACTTCGTGACTTTCTCGGAGCTCTTCAACTGAAAACCGCTGATCAAAGCAACAAGGGCTCTTGATTCTGGAATGCGCAGTTCGTGACCTGATTCTAGGGTCGTGCGCACTTCCTTCGATCTAATCCATCCAAATTGAAAGCCTGTTTATTTTAGCGGCCGAAAAACGCTGAAACTGACTAGGAACCGTAATGGCCGACCTTCCGCCGGGATACTATAGGACAGAGCTTAACAGAACTGTTTGGGAGGTGCCCGAGAGGTATAAAGATCTTAGTCCCATTGGCACGGGTGCATACGGTCAAGTCTGGTAAGTGAGGTTAATAGCTTGAAAGACTGCCCTTGTAGACTTTGTACAGCTTTGCCCTCCGGTATTTAACGTCTGACAGTACTAATACACACATCCTGTACTCAAGCGGACACCTGTTAAACCGCTAAAGCACACACTTGTAAACAGAAGATGCTCCATCGAACTTTTTTGATACAGGTAGTTTGATTTTAAGCTTACATGGGTTAACTGTACGAGTCTGATTACGAACACCTCTCCTCGAAAATATGAGCCTTTGATCCGAGAGTCCACCCACAAAAGTTAGAGTTTATTTGTCTACAAAGTTATCCTGTTCATTGCATACAGCATGATCTTGGTTTTTGCTGTTGTTGGCTTGGTTCCTTTCTCCTTTGGCTTGTGAACAAGACAATGTGTGATCAATGATCAGAAGTAGGCAAGTTTCCTCGATGCCGGTCAAATAGTCTTGATGGCTACTTTTATACATTTCCATGAACTAATCCACAGCAAGCTGTTCAGTCAATCAAACTGTCTGTAATCAGTGTTGATTTGCGTTATTGTCGGTCCCTTTTGCACGGTGTTGGCCAATTATGTGGACGTAACGATCACCTAATGATATTGTACATGAAACTTCTCTTTTTCTAGAACGTGAATCGAAACACGGGCATTTCGTGAATTTTGTTTTTTGTTCTTTTGTTGTTGTTTTTTTCACAATGAACAATAAAACATAAACATAAACAAAGCATAATAATTTGAAAGTGTAACGTCATTTACAGGAACAATTAACTACTGTTAACTCAGTCTGTCAGGGGAAATGTTCACAATTAGCTGTTTGAGTTACCAAAAGTTTGAGTTACATGCAAAGCAGAAAGAACCCCTTTCAGGTCAAGCTACATGTACTGAATCATTTGAGTTACTGCACAGACTGGAAAAGGCACAAAAACACATGGCACAGTGCGTAAATGTGGACTACTCTGGGGAGTCCAGTGTCAGCTTCATGCTATGTGACCTGAACTGGCTCCTCCTTTGTAAACATCGTGATTGCCTCCACCTAAGCTTTTTCTAAAAAGCTACTCTTGGTTTCAACACCATTGACCTAATGCTGCTCTCTCTACTGAGATGGCACGACGGAAGCACCCTCAAATGTACAAACACTCAGCATGTACTCCTTTAGTACTCCTTTCTTTCCTCACACTATCCTTGGAATAATCCTCCAGAGCATATAGTAGATACTAAAAAGCCTCAGCAAGTGAGTCCTGTCTTTTCTGGGTTAGCCTCAAGTACCCCTATTTTTCTGTATTGTTTTCACTATTAGTTGTAATAATATAATTTATTTATAGACCCATTTATTTATAAACTAATTAATTTTATACTATGTATTTTACAATTTATTAATTAACACGGTTGCAATGTAATTCAGCTTTACCGCTCACATATGCAGATGCAGGTTTTACTGTATTATTACGTGTGTACATGCATATTTGTTATTAACTCTTCAGTGGCTACTATACAACCTTTTACCCGAGCATTGCTGATTGAATCAGCCTTGCTTGTCGTTATCAACACTAAGGTTTGGTTTCAGTCATTGACACAAAGAGACTAATAATGAACATTTATACAACTCTGCCACATGGAGTGGTAGTCCATCACAGGGTGAATGGGTCTTCCCCAGTATTTTGTGAGATTACCCTAGCAGTAACTTGTCTTGCATCCACATATTCACTATGGGCGAAGACAAGTGATTTAGAGCAAACTCAGTCAGTCAATTAGCAATCTGCCCAACACCCAGTCAGTCAGTGAGTCGGTTGGTCGGTCAGTCAGTCAGTCAGTCAGTCAGTCAGTCAATGACAGGCAAACAGGCAGGTACAGACAGATGGACACGCATTCCTAGACTGTTCCGGTATCTCCACCATTTGTTGGCTGAGTTAGAGGACACAACTACTATGGGGCAAGGGGTGTATGCTGCGAGAAAGCCGGAAAAATAAGGTGTAGGACTTTTTCCTGTACTTCACATATCCTATTAGCCACTGCACTCTCTATCATCTGAGTGTTTTTGTACACACTCCTCAGACAGAACTAACAACTGTGGCAGTCACAAAGACCAAATGAATGTGCTGTTTCAAACGTTTTCCTACCCAGGGCTAGGAAGTCTCAAAGGCTCAAATTTGAAAAGGAAAGCATGAAGATAAACTGAAATTTCTGGAGGGATTGGGTGGGGGCCAAACTAAAAAGCTATCTATGGGGGAGATATCTATAGGGAGACCACACAATGCTGACCTTCCAATCTTCCAATCACAATGCTGACCTTCCAATCTAAACCACTGCGACTCCATACTCCTTAATTTGTAAGTAAAATGGCTGTGTTATTGGAAAAATAAGTAACCTTAAGTTTTTGACTGTTATAATCCCACAGCTCAGCAACAAACACTGTCACTGGGGAACAAGTTGCCATAAAAAAACTGTCGCGGCCATTTCAGACAGCAATGCATGCAAAGAGATCCTTCAGAGAACTGAAACTTCTGCGTCATATGAACCATGAAAATGTGAGTGTCAAATCATGAATTGGTCAGTTGAATCACCTGTTTTAACCCTTTCAGCCCCAATATCAGTATGCAAATTCTCATTACTGATCTTCATACATTGTGTTGAGTACCAGTTGGGAGAACTTGTTTAAACATCAACACAGTTCATCTACGGTGATCTTATGCCTAATTCTCATGACCTGTATGTTTTATAATGCAGTGATATGATGAGGAGAAATTTGATGCCGATCACCATTGAGGCTGAAAGGGTCAATGAACTGTAGTGGGAGAAGAAAGGGCTGGAGTGGGGAGGTCTACAAGCAAGGGGACAATTTTTTTTTAGTGTGGAAGAAGTCTGCTAGTGATTTTTTTTGGCCAAATGTTAAAATTTATTGGTCAAGAATAGCACAGTATAAACATCCATCTATTCAGAACTCACTTTCTGTTATTTTAAATGTCAATCCATATTTCAAGGGCTTACCTTTTTTATCTAAAGGCATAATTGTGAAGAACTAGCTTATTACTTTTTGTGAAAAGCTGAAAAAAGCAACTTTTTGCTGTCCCAATTTCTTTTATTCCTTGTCTAAACCAAGAGGTAGAATCAGAGATGAGATCCATTCTCTGTATTTTTCTTATGATACCAATTGGGAAAACTTGCTTAAAATCAAGAAATTTTATTTTTGGTGATCATTTCTTTTCTCATGACCTTATTGTTTGATCAAGTAGTGATACTCTAAGGAGAAGTTGGATGCTTGTCACTACCGTGATTAACAACTGTAAATTATGATGATTCTTCCTTTATACCTTCTAGGTCATTGGTCTACTTGATGTTTTTACACCTGATACATCATTTGAAAAATTCCAAGACGTGTAAGTGAATTACAATTTCACACCACGAGGATATAGAATCTTTTGTTTATTTTCTATTAAAGTAAACTGCTCAGGCAGTCAAAGGTTAACTTAACTCTGAACCAATTATAATTATATATTAAACGCATTTCAACTTCAGTCTTGAAAGTCATGACGTTTGTTACAGATGTATATATCAGGGTAAATTCTAAGCTCGTGTGGGCTTCAGTATTTTGTTCCTGATGTCAGAGATTTTGATTTTGTTCTACAGGGGTTTGTTATACATAATTTGTTGGGGTTCTTTTCCTGAATCTGTAATTCTTTTTACTAGACATAACTCTGGCTGGGTTGAAGAATATTGTTCGTTATAGTGGGGACTTTATTATAAAGGGGTTTGATTCTTGAGGCAATTTCTCTTTCAACTGGTGATCACTTTGTATTCTCCTCATGTTTTTTTTTGTTAGTAATGATTAATTATTGATATTTATTTTCTGTCAGTATGCCGACATGCAATCTCTTTTGGGAGTTTAAGGGTTAAAAGACACAAAATCAATGCACACAACGAGGGAGAACTTCACAGTTGCTGGGAGAATTTGCTTGGATGTATTTTAGATAATGTTCCCAGGTTCTTTCAGGTTACTAATAACTCCTTCTGTATTTCCATCCCTGATTGCTTTGTGTCTACTTCTTGGCAGTGCTTTTTTGTTTGTGTTCTAAACAACAGGTATATGGTGACAGCTCTTATGGGAGCAGATCTAAACAGCATTCTCAGGTGTCAAAAGCTGACTGATGAACACGTTCAGTTTCTTGTCTATCAGATATTAAGAGGGCTTAAGGTGAGCACCAAACAGTGATGAAAAACAAATTTCTCTTTACATTATCACTACTTGTTCAAATGTTCAAGTGATCGAGAATAAAGAAAGTGATCACCAAGGATAAGATATCTTAATATTTAGATAATTCATCTTACTAGTTCCATAAGAAATGTATGGAAAACAGTAAGGAGAATACGCATTTTTATATCAGCGCTTACTGGGTTAGTTCAACAGCAATATTACAGTAAGAAATAAATGCTTGCCTTCAGCAGGTGCTTTTTTCGAGGTGGGAAAAAACAACCATCTAACTAAAGTAATGTTTAAGATATACGCTGGTGGTAGATTAAGTAAATTAGCAACAAGAGAAGAATATTAATTACCTAATTAGATGATGATTTTCGCAGAGGCAGAGACTTACACATTAATGTATACTAAAACTAACTAAGTTACATGAATATGTAACTTAGTTAGTTATTGTTATTGTTAAGTTGTTATTGTCTCGATTCTTGAAAATCAAGTCTTCGTTCTAGCGGCTATCTCTATTTTCCGGCACTCTTTTTCTGGCGTGGTTTCATACATGATCAACAATGCAACTTTTGAGGAAATAGGCCAGACACGGGATAGCAGTGCCGCAGCAATTCAGTTCTCTTTTAGGAACCGGGCAAATTTTCATTCACAATTTCTTTGTTACCAATGCGTCTTCGATCCTGTTCCACTTGGCACCTTTTCGCTTTTTTTCGTGTGCTTTCGCCTTCTCGTCCAATTAAATTTGCTGGAGACCAAAGGAAATATACCGTCACGCTGAAAATCAGTGTCACTGTTGCGGCATTTATCATTTTCAAAGGCCTGATCTAATTTGTTGAACGCCAGCAAACAACCCTGCCAGTCCGCCGTCAACGAGATTTCCATGCTCAAGAGAAAAATCGAGCAGTCAGAAATGTCAGTAGTTAAACTTCAGGCCCACACAGAAAAATTCACATACTCAAGAGACTTGCGCTATGTTACAAAAGCAAACATCACTCCTGATGAGGAGTTTAAGACAGAAATACACTCCATAAAGAGAGAGGCTGAGTGAAAATTCGTAGGCGCACTGACCAAGTTTCATTATCGCCGCGTTGAACGCAACAATGATAAGTTGCGAAGAGTGGAATCTGACAAATGTAGGTCAAAGAGAGACACCGATCGGGCTTAGTATAACGCCACATGCTCAGTCAAACATTAGTACAAATGTTCTGCACCACTTGAGTGGAAAAGATACATCAATGACTAATTCTTGCTGTGGAATGTTGACAAAACAGAGATAGAAGAGTTTATTGTCCTAGCAAACAGTCACCACCCAACCCAATTAAATTTACGGCTGAATCTCAGTCAAAGAAATAAACTTCCTGGATACCACTCTTTTCAAAGGTGAAAGATTTAACAAGCATACAAGCAATCCTTGATATCCGCGCACATTTTAAGCCCACAGAAACTTTCTCGTACACTCACTTCTCTTCCTGCCACCCACCAGGGGTTAGAAAGGGGTTTATCAAAGGTGAAACCCTACGTCTTCTTAGAACGTACCCTTCAGCGAAATCTCTCGTTGAGAATATCACCCAATTCAAAACACGCCTCCGTGCGAGAGACTACCCCAACAGTCTAGTAGAAAGAATAAAGAGTAACGTCCGAAGTCAAATGAAAGAAAGGCACTTCAACAAAGAGAGACAGTGCGAAAAAAATTCTGCCTTTGGTAACAACGTACCACCCAGCTCTGCCTAATTTTAAGAACATCCTCATGAGCAAATGGCACTTAATTAAAAATCAACCATGGATTGCTAAGAGAAATATACAAACACATTAGCACAAACATATGAGCCGCGTTTGGCCTGTCAACATTTTATTCCGTACTAGGGATAGGTGCTCGTTCTTACGCGGGATGATGTAGTCAGCCTTAAGGTTTCGGTCAATGGAATTTTTCATCGGTTGTGTGACAAATGGGCATGTTTTTTTAACTTTCCCGTTTCCCGTGCCCTTGGCACGAGGCTCAAGGCATGTCCCAGAAAAAATTGTGCGATTTTATTGGCTGTAACACTTCAAATCAAGTGCAAGTCAGAAGTACAAAGTTGTTATCATACGTTTTTGTTGGCATGCGTGTCGTGTAAACATAGACTGTGATAAAAACATAATACAGGAATACTCGACGCATCAGTGAAGCGCAGCCTTAAGTTATATAGTATTTTCCCATTTCAAGCGATTTCTTAGACTCAGTAGAACCTGACATAAATAAATATCTCAGGGACCTGCTCAATTCATGGCGCCGCATAATTAGTGGAATGTGATGAAAAACATTATTGTTGGCACGCATGCAACCAAAACATTGACAGTGATAAAAGTAATACAAGAATACTCGATGCATCAGTGAAATATTCATAGCAAGGACTGCCTTGATTTAGGAAGTATTTTCCCGTTTCAAGCGATTTCTTAGACCCAGTGTTTTTTTTTTGAGAAAATTGCGAACCAAATTTTACAAGTTATTTATTTAAATTCCCAATGAACATCGAAAACAATAGGTGTGAAATTTAAGTTATTGCACGCTAAAAAAGTACTTTGTTAACAAAAACAATGGATAAAGTTTCTTTGATCCTAAACATTTTAAAAAGGTAACTGACTCAATAAGTATTACAAGCATCGATCAATTTTATGCGATAAGTGTATCCACGAGTCATGATCAGTGACGATGGAGTTATGAGTTAAATTTAAAAAATGCCTAGTTTGAAACGCCCACGTCAGAGTTTCACATTTGAGTTTTTGAACTTTTTAGCACGATTTTCTTTTGTTTTTGGGTTATCCACCAGTGCGGATAATCTGCTGATTCTTTTTTCCCCTTTTTGCTGAAATCGACCGGTGTGGGTAATCTGCCGTGCGGGTAAACGGCTGGAAATTACGGTAATCGTTAAAAACCTTTTCTTACAAACATGATGTTAACATTACGTTCAAAATCTTTTTAGTCGCCACTCAAAGATAATTGAATTTCTTCACGCTCACTTCATTCCAACCATGTCTTCTTCTAGTCTAGTGGCCCCTCTTCTCTGTCACGCAACGCCTGTGTTGCGTGGAGAGGGTCACTGGTCACTAGACAAGTCTTATTCTTGTTTATATCCTTTTACACTCTAATACTAAACATCTCCATTTCTCTTTCACATATCGTACCAACCCATGTACTCGACAACTGTCCAACTCCGTTCAAAATACTGAGTCCTTACATACACTACCACATCCCGCGTAAACGCCTTCAGGCGTCTTCTTGTTTCTTGTTGACAGCCGGCTAAAAATCAGCCTTGAGAAAAAAAGCTGTCAAATTCAGGCTGAAAGCTCTGATTTTATTTTGAACCCTGAGGATGTTTATGGGAGATGGTTGATTACAAGAGATTCTTAACTATTAATGAACTGTTTGTCTGACAAGTGACTTAACGAGTTCTCGTGAAGGTTATCATTAAATGTGGATTTACATTGTCTCATAGAAATATTTATGCAAGTGTTTTTTTTGTGTGTCAACAAAGTAAGAGGTGATGTAAAAATGAAGTGAAACAAATAGACATGTATACAAATATAGGTAACCCCATATAGCATAATTTTATACTCCCAATTGTATGACCTTGTTCACCATGAGTCTTCCATAGCTCAGTAGCTGAGCATTCCAACCAGCATCTGAGTTTGATTCTCTCTGGAGGCTCAGAATTTATTGGTTTGAAAAATCTTGTTGACTGTATAAATGGTTTCTGAAAATGTGAAAAGTTGGAAAGTTGTTGACTTTTTATGGAGAGAACCTGGTGTCAACGACGACGACAACAGCAGCAGCAACTCAGAAAAAATAAAACATAGTGTCTACACAAGTTTGTAATGCCCAGTTTAGATTTACTCTCCACTACTCCCACCAGTTTCAAGGAGTGTTTGTTAATTTATTAAAGCATAATACAGTGTCAGTTCTGAATAATCTAAGATTTGGCTTCATTGTAGCTGCCTGAAAACCAGTAGCAGTGCTTTAACCCTTTAACTCCCAATATTAACATCCATATTCTCCTCACTACTCTCCTTCTATTTCTTATGCTAAATAGTACTAGTTGGGAGAATTTGATTAAAAATCAAGACATTGATCATTGGTGATCATTTTCTTTATTCTCATGACCTGTATGTTTGACAAAGTAGTAATACTGTAAGGAGAAATTAGATGCTTGTCTCTATTGGGACTTAAAGGATTAAAGAATCATTTCATTGATAGTAACTTGCCCTGATCAAACCATGCTCCTGACCATCTCATCCCTATAACATAGCATATTGTCCCCCTTCTACATGCCTGATTGATAGTTTATAACTGTCCGTGGAACTTATGAAAGAATTTTAAATGTTTGTGTGTGTGTTGTTTTTTTTTTTTTCAGTATGTCCATTCTGCAGGTGTCATTCACAGGGTGAGATTAAACATTTATTAAATATTTATTAATAATGAATGCTTTTGACACGGAATGTCTGTCATCTTACTGTTATCAGATCAATTTTCCTAAACGTGAAGACCCTAAAGGAAAACAGACAGAAACATTGTCACAATTCCAAATGTACCCTCCATGTATTAATGTGTCTGTGTGTTCATGATTTTTGGTATAGCTCATATATTTTGTAGGGATTTGATTCCTAACCTTGCATTGTATCTAAAGTTCCTCTGTTATGGCATTGCAGGATTTAAAGCCCAGCAACATTGAACAAAAATTTTTATTCCAAATGTACCCTCCATGCTTAGTGTGTCTGTATGTTCATGATTATAGGTGTAACTCATATATTTTGTAGGATTTTGATTCATAACCTTGCATTGTATCTAAAGTTCCTTTGTTATGGCATTGCAGGATTTAAAGCCCAGCAACATTGAATGATGATTTTTTAAATTCCAAATATACCCTCCATGTATTAATGTGTCTGTACAATCATGATTGTAGCTATAACTCATATATTTTGTAGGATTTTGATTCATGACCTTGCATTGTATCTAAAGTTCCTTTGTTATGGCATTGTAGGATTTGAAACCAAGCAACATAGCAGTAAATGAAGACTGTGAGCTGAGGGTGCGTATCACTATACACTATCGAATCTTTAAGCTGAAGGTTGTCCTGAATGTGAGCTACTCTGTATATGAAGTATCCAGTTGAGTGACATTCTTCTAATATTGATACATGTATTTTGTCCCTAAACAGTCAATTAAGTTCACATCATAATTTGGAAGACACACATTCAAGTTACAAGAAGGCCATTACAATACTAAATTGAGTTGACATGTCTTGATTGTTAGATCCTAGATTTTGGCCTTGCAAGGATGGCAGAAGAAGAAATGACAGGCTATGTAGCTACAAGGTGGTACAGAGCACCAGAAATTATGCTGAACTGGATGCATTACAACCAAACAGGTTTTTTTTATGTAGAAATGTCACTGTTATAATACAGCTTTTGTTATTCAAAATACTCTCTAATCCAAAAAAATAAAAACCTTTAGTGTACAAAAATGTTTCTAATAATAATTATTTTTTCCTGACTTTGCAGAGCTAAAATTCATCAAGGTTAATGTGATACTGTTTGTTTTGGTGTATGTTAATGGAATTTCCTTACTTAGTGAATTTCTCACCTAGTCCTGCCACCTACTTTTTGAAGTAAAGCCTTGGATACTAAGCTATAATAGCAAACAAGGCGCCATGGGAAAAAGTAGTTGTTTCAACAGCCTCACCTTGTTTGACTAAAGTACAGTAGTAGGGGCTGAAAACTTTAACAGCCAGGGAAAATCTCTGGCTCCTGGACCTTATTAACAGCCCTGCCAACCAATACCAAATGTCGAAAGAAACTAGGGATACCGTAGGTCAATGTGTATTTCAGGGTAATGACATTTTTTCAAGATTTCATTTTATTTTCTAATTGAAAAATGATGAAAAAATACATGATAAAAAGAAAGGGAAAATGACAAGTTACATGATTAAGTTGGTAAGCAGTTGTAGCTAAAAGACAATGATAAAAGACCTGTCATAAATTCAGGGTAGTAACATACATGTACAGTACACGTAGTTTAGTGGGATTAGTTTCTGTACAATCTGATTCCTTGATTCACCTTCATTTGCTCTGACAAGGGGCAAAAGGTCAGCTTTAGAATCTCTTCATGATGGCCAATGAGTCTTATACATGTATCACTCAATAGTTTACCTCGCCTTCAGCCAAATAGTTTCCTGTGCCACAAGAATTCTTGACTAATTTATGAAAGTTTGACTATTTCATGGCATTATTTTCACATGGTCAGCTCAATGTGCATTTTTGTTATTTTTACAGTGGACATTTGGTCTGTTGGATGTATCATGGCTGAGCTCCTGACGTCAAAAACTTTGTTTCCTGGCAATGATCATATCCTTTCTCTGTTGGCTGTGGTTGTCAGTAAAAATTAATTCATGGTGCGTTATTACATGCAAGAGATGAAAGCCACATCAAATGTGGCTAGATTTCGTACAAGTCCTTTATACATCCAGATATCCAGATCAAATTGAAAATTTGAAATTGCCGTTTTATTATTATTATTATTATTATTATTATTATTATTATTAAAATTATGAATATATGAAATTCATATATTTGAACTGCGGAATGAAGAAATAAATGTAAAGAAGATCCTCGCAGTTATTAACGCAACTTACGCAGTTGCGAAAAGAAAGCCTGAAAAAATCAGGCTTGCCGGGATTCGAACCCTGACCTCTGCGATACCGGTGCAGCGCTCTAACCAATTGAGCTAACAAGCCAACTGGGAGCTGGTCATTAAGTCGGTTCGTAATATACCCGGGAAAGATGAAGATGAAATTATGAATATCTGAAATTCATATATTTGAACTGCGGAATGAAAAAATAAATGTAAAGATCCTCGCAGTTATTAACGCAACTTACGCAGTTCCACTGCGTATCGCAGAGGTCAGGGTTCGAATCCCGGCAAGCCTGATTTTTCCAGGCTTTCTTTTCGCAACTGCGTAAGTTGCGTTAATAACTGCGAGGATCTTCTTTACATTTATTATTATTTTTATTATTATTGTTTTATCTTTTTAGAGACAAACTATAGTTTCATATATGTAGTGTACATAAATCAATGGTTGTTCTTCCTTGACTTTGTAAAGATATTGATCAGTTGACACGGATAATGCAGCTTGTTGGGAAACCAGATGAAGAATTTCTGTCCAAAATAAGCAGCGATTCTGTAAGTTCATGTAAAGCTGATTTGGCCTTAATTCTGCCTGACGGCTGTATCCCACTAGGATAACTTAAGATTTCTCTTGGACTGGATGAAAACTGCCTTAATGCCAATCTGTAACTGTAGCCTGGATCACACAAGAGCAAAATCGCTGAGAGGTAACAAGTTTACATGTAGCTTTGTTTGATCTACAACAGACATGCGAATTTAGTTTCCTCAGATTTCCCAACTGTGATGTGCTCTCATCGCGTTATTTCGCTTTTTTAAGAGTTTGATATCTTCTCAGCTCTTTCTCGTTTTCATTTAATCTGTTCATGTGAGTCGATTGAAGTGTAAGAGAGTTTAGTGTGAAAGGGGAGTGAGAATTTGAACTCTCTTTCAACCCGGGCATATATAACAGTTACCATACAGTGAGCTCATTAGTGGTAGTCAGCAGGGGCGGATCAAGGATTTTTTCAAACGGGGGTTAGTAGGGGGGTGGGGCTGGGGGTGGGTGTTGGAAGTACGGGAGGAGAAGGCAAAAGCGATAGACACGAAGAGTCAGAAGAGTCGGAAACTTCCCAAAGGGAGGGTTGCAAACCCCTCAACCCTCCCTCTGGATCCGCCCCTGATTTCCAACAGTAACGTACCAATCGCACTAATGTTTTTATGTTTTAACAGGCAAAAAGTTACATTGCATCGATGCCAGATTTTAAGAAGAAACCGTTTTCAGAATTCTTTCTTCATGCTAACCCAAAAGGTAAGTACAGGTGTATTGGAGTTCTTCGTGAGTTCTTCATGTGTATGTAGCATTCTACAAATGTATGAAGCATCAAATTAGTAAATGCTTTGGCAACAACAATTTAGTTCTACTTAAAAAAGGGTAACCTATGTATATGCGAAAGGAGGAAACAATTTAGAAGTTGGGAGCCGTTTGCATAAAACTTGCTCGGACTACCCACTGTTACATTGGTCAAGACTCGCAAACGACCCTTTCGTACAACTCATTGTAACGTCGGGCGTTCGTCTAGTCCTCGAGCAGTCTCTCTGTCCGCTCCGGGACAGTAGAGCGAAGAGAACACGCAAGCGAGCTTGAGAATCGCTTGCAGTGTGGAAAAGTGACGTGCGCGTGATAAGCCGCTAGGTATAGTTTAGTGAGCCGGAAAGCCAAGACACCACGTCGGACTTGATATAAGATGAACCCCGGGGGGTACTCATGAAAGATTCGTGCGGAGAGGCTCCGCTCGGAGGTTCAAACCCTTACCCTTTGATATACTAGTCCTTATCGAAATGGTACCTTTTATATACCTAGAACAAAAATTGCAGCCCTTTTATGCCTCAAAAATAAGCCAAAAACAATAGATCATCGCTGAATTTTAGTTGCTCGAAGGCTCCAAAACTTTCGTACATTTTTGCGTTGTGATTTCTGCCAAAATTGTGGAGAAATTTTTGTACTTAGACTTAACTACTATCTCTTTCAGTTTAAGGTGACCTTCAACATACTAAAACAGTGAATTTCCCTACCCTTTCGTATACTGCAAGCACAAAAGGCACCCCTTTCGGGCGGAATATTCCCGTATAACTAACTATAGGGAGTACCCCTTCCCGGAGGGGGGGGGGATGAATGTCCAATGTAACAGCCTCTTTCCATATCTCTATTCGGCTTCTATTGATATCTCTTCAACCAAATGAACGCGGTTTTAAACGCTCAACCTGTACGAAGTGGTCAGTTAGCCATTCCCCATGATTGTATACATTTGTCCTCTTTATCAGCTGTTGATCTATTGGAGAAGATGCTAGATCTAGACGCAGACAGAAGACTTAACGCAGAGCAGGCCCTGGCTCATCCTTACCTTGCTACTTATGCAGACCCAGAAGATGAGGTAATCACAGTCACGAACTCCATCTTCCTTGCTGAACACTTTATTTTACGTGTATCTTTTCCAGTTTACTCTGATGGAGTTCAATTCTGACCTGCATACATATTAACCCTGTAAACCCCAGCATCATCATACAAATTCTCCTTACTGTACTACGTACTTTTCGTTGAGCATTTGTTGGGAGAAACTGTTTAAACCGCAAGACAATTTATCTTTGATCATTGCCTGCATGTTTATATGTATTATAATTCTTTTGAAATTATGAATATATGAAATTCATCTTCATATTCAATTTCATCTTCATCTTTCCCGGGTATATTACGAACCGACTTAATGACCAGCTCCCAGTTGGCTTGTTAGCTCAATTGGTTGGAGCGCTGCACCGGTATCGCAGAGGCCAGGGTTCGAATCCTGGCAAGCCTGATTTTTTCAGGCTTTCTTTTCGCAACTGCATAAGTTGCGTTAATAACTGCGAGGATCTTCTTTACATTTATTTTATAATTCTTTTCTTACGTCAGTTTCCACGCTTTTACTGTCTGTCAAGGTCCCGTCCACACTTCTCCATTTTCAATCGTTTTTATTTGAAAACGGAGATTTTTGTATCCGTTTGGACCTCCTGCCCACAAGTGTACGAAGGACTCATCCTAGTACCCAGGCGTTCTCCTCCAGCTCACTCGACTCGACTTGGTGCGAAATGTCGTGACGTCAGCGTTCGGTGACGTCACAAAATTTGGCGCCAAATCGTGTGAGCGAGAAGAGAACGGCGGGGTACTTGGCTGCGAAGGACTGAAAATGCTACGAAAACAAAGATTTTCAAAAACGCTGATCAAAGTGGAGATTTTTTGAAAACGAAGATTTATCGTTTACGTAAGTAAAAAAGAAAAACGATCGAAAACGGGGACTTTCTGTACGGTTTGCCTCGTTTGGCTTTCCTTCCACACGTAAGCGATTGAAAAACCGAAGTTTTCGAAAACGATCGACGTTATGTCATTGGACAAATCCCGAAAAATCCCTACAAAGTGGTACCCTGGTGCCAGAGGTTTTTCTTTCTTTTTCTCAAACGAACAGGGTAACAAAGTGGCTTTTTCAATCGTTTTCAATCGTATACCTGGCCGGAACAGCGAAAGCAAACGAAATCGCATTACGTGTGGACAGAAATTAAACGTTTTGAAAACGCGTACTGAAAAATCTCCGTTTTCAGATAAAAACTGTAGATGATGCCACTGATAATGTGTTTTTAAGCCTGGATCCGCCACCCACAGCAATTAACTTAGCAGTAGAAGTTTGCTATTTTGTCATTTCTTTCCACAGCCAACATGTGAGCCTTTTGACGAGGTACAGTTTGAAGCGAAGGATTGGCCAATAGATAAATGGAGAGGTAATGTTTTGTGTTACTGTGCTTGTGTCTGTTGTACATTTACTTTTGTTACAACAAAGAATCATTCTTAAAAGCAGCCATGTATAATGGAAAATTAGAACAAGTCAGGTTTCTTTTTCATGTTTCCTTCTCTGGCAGTCTTTTTCGACTGGTCTCTCTAATTCGTCTCTTATTTCCCCAGCAATGAATCGAGAAAACGGATGCGAGCTCCCAGCGATGTATCCGAGACATTTTGTCACGTGTTTTCACCATCCTAAATCCCGTGACAAAACGTCAAACTGCATCACTTGATAAAGATCCGCGACAGAATCGAAAGCTTGTGCTTCACGTGAACTTGGGATCCTGAGAAAGAAACCTGATTTGTTCTGATATGTCAATATGACAGGATCAAGTACCAATTTCTTCTCTAATAATGACAAACTAGTTCAATTTTCCAAAAAATTCCCCCAAACGCTCAACTCTTCGTGTAAGTACTGCTATTTGAACGGTCACACAGCGACTATTGTTCTTTGCAAAAACTCGCTTACAGTCTTGGAAAATGAATAGAGAGTTCCGTTCCAACACGCACAGGGAACGGTACTTTACCTGATTCAGCAACATTCAACTTTACGTATTTCACTCAACAGCATTAAACGTCATTCAAAATGATGGCCAAACGCGTTGAACAAGTCCAATTTAACAATGTTGAACGATGTAGTACCGGATTGAAAGATTCCTTTGGCAACCTGTTGTAGTTCAGCATCGTACAACAGCCGTTTGTCCGGGTCTTACAGGAAAGAACTGCTGCAAACGTTTCATTTGATTAGTGACAAATTCTGATTTTTTGTATTATTTTCGGATATAGGCTGTACAGAGAAGGGGTTTTCAAGGAGAAAAGTTGCTATTATATGACGGTTGCAGTGTTATCTCAGCGCGAGTGCTCTTGAACTCCATTTGAGCAGGTTAAACTAGCTTGAGAGCGGACATATTTCGAATGTGTGCTATACAGAGAAAGTTTTCAAGGAGAAAAAATAAATAAATAAAATTTGCATCCTGCAAATAATCTGTCTCTGTTTTTTTTTCCTTTTTCTTTTTAATAGAACTGGTTTACAGAGAAATCAAAGATTTTCAAGCGAGGAAAGAAGAAGAAGCTATGCAAACTGGCTGATGAATGAACATCGTCAGACTTGAAGCATACTTTGTAAATTATCCTCACCGTTCTTAACCAACTTTTACGGACAATCCACTGAAAGATTTGCGCTCAGTTTTCCCTTTACCCTCGCAAGAGCGTCGGCAAATATAAATGTACTGCTCAGTAGCTTTCATTTGAATGGACACACTTTAGGATTTCATCCACAGATGCAAACGTTAGAACCACCTTGTACAGCATAATAAACAGTACTACAGAAAAGTACTGCTCAGTAGCTTTCATTTGAATGGTCACACTTAAGGATTTCATCCACAGCCTCGAAAGTCTTATCCGTATTAAACAGCGCGGTAAACAGCACACAGGAAAGTGCTGCTCAGCAGCTTTCATTTAAATGGTCACACTTCAAGATTTCATCCACCGACGCAAAAGTTTGACCCACCCTGTACAGCGTAACAAATAGCGCCACAAGAAAGTACTTTTGGAGTTAATTCACAGGGTCAAACGTTGGAACATTATATTTTACGTTACTTGAGGTGACCCCAATGGCAAAGGGTTAACAGGTCAACTTTTCAAGCTAGCGAAGTGCAAACATGGATTGTCACCGAAAGACCTCTAAGGCAAAAAATAATTTTGTACGTGTGTGTAATCGTAACCACAGTGGTTAAAACTTTTCTAGAACTAAAAATATTGTCTTACGGTATATGTTTTGATGTGTCTGGCGTAGTCCTCGGTAAAGTATACGAGGTCTTTCCAGTTGTTATTACAGCGCGAGTTCTTTTGAACTCCTGTCGATTTTTGCAAACATTTGAGGAGGTTAAACTTGATTGAGAGCTGACAAGAGTTGCAGGGAAGACGACAGAGCCTCTGTAGCCGTCACAATCTCGTTCCTAGAGTCCGCGTTACCCTAGACCAGCGGACGGGAACGAGGGAACTTCTCGTTTCCCGTTCCGCTGGACAAGGGTAACGAGGGCTCTGGTAACAAGACTGTCGCCGTCACGAAAACTGCGGGCACAGTTCTCGGAGATTCCAAGTCCAAAAAGGCATCCTGTAATATTTTGTTACGAATGTTTATGCGTACTATTAAAGACGGGCGAGATTCGCTCCAATTGGTTGTCACACGTTTGTTTAATTTCTTTATCATGTGGGTCTAAAATAATTCAAGACTGCGGTTCTCCCGGTGGTGAAGGGGAAGGATACTGCTCAATAGCTCTCATGTGCACAGTCACAGTTAAAAATTTCATCCACACACCCAAAAGTTCGGACAAACGTGGTAAAACATCACCACAGGAAAGTACTGCTTAGTATAGTAGCGTTCGTTTTCACATTTTAGGATTTTGTCCACAGTCTTAAACGTTTGAACCATGCTGTACAGAATAATACACAGCACCACAATTAAAGTGGAAAGGTGGTGGTAGGGGTAAGAACTTTCCGGTAGGCTTGTCTCCCATGTACTGCCCACAATTTTGAACCATGTTCATACATTGTTTCCCGTATTTACCTGTAAACTTGAAGTGGTCTATTTGAACTGAAAAAAAAGAAAGAAAAAAAAAACAACAACAACAACTGAACAACAACAACCAAAGCAATCCCTCTTTTCCTACCTCTGGCATGTCAGCTTATCGGCCGACATTGTTCTCCGCGGGGCAGGCAACTTTCTTGCGCGTGTTTCACTCCTTGTGGCCATACTTAATAGCCTAGAGAGTTGGCCTAGATGGGGTTTACTGTTAGGTGGTATGGGCCATATATTTTTTTAACTGTTAAGTGTTGTACAGCCCGAATTTTTATTGTTAACTGTTACAACACGTTCTAGATACTAAACGAAACAAGAAAAGTGGATAACTGAAACTAAAGAAGTGATGTTACTGATGAAATTGCCATTATCATGCGAAAAAAGGCGATTTTCTCGATCTTTGTGTAAATTTTTATTCATGTATTTATTTTAACTGTTACAGCGAATTTTTTACTGTTAGTTGTTAAATGGCCTGAGATTTTGGCGTTACCTGTTATGCTGACCCCTCCCCCCCCCAACACCAATCTAGGCCCTCTAGAAAGCCACTAGTATGTCACCTTTGTCACTCAATTGTCTTTTGGAACATGAACGGCTGTTTGTCCTGTGCAGCAAGTTTTGGATTTGCTGCCTTTCAATTTGCAAGATGACCTCAATATCTTAGATTTGTCCTGGAAAACAACGCAAAGCTATTGAAATTCTCTGTTTTTATCCATAAGACAGCTGTTATTGGGTCGGCAAATGTCCTGGAACTTAATTGGCTGGCCGGAAGTTGAAATTCCATTTTTCGCCTTTAATACGGCTTGACTCCACTGTGGTCAAACGTCTGAGGCAGTTTTTTTTGTTTTAGTCACGTTGCAGTCGAAACATGAGCAAGGATATAGAAAATAGTGGGTGAATGTAAATATATTTTCGTTTCTTTCAAATATGAAACGTGTTTCTTTGCAATTTAAATTTTCCGCACCTGAACAAAATTACGTTTACAAATTGCGGCGACAAGTCCGTCTCCCGTTTTCAAACACTTAGAACGTTTTTTTTTTTGGTTTTTGTTTTTTTATAAAGCTCGAAACAGTTTAGTAAATCAACGGGATAGTGATTTAGTATCAAATGATTCCCTTAGGAAAGGTACATTTTTTCTTGGGGGGGGGGGAGGGCTGGGGAATTTTGGTATTTTTTTCCCAAAAAAGTGTTGGCCCTCCCTTGCGTTTTGATAAAAAAAACTCCTGACCCCCCACCTTTAGGCGACTGACAAAAGCGCGGCCCTCCCCTCACTACAACATGGTATGTTCCATGCTGTAGAAACCTCAGAACGTTTCGCTTGTGAACGCAAAGTGTTTGAATATGAATATATCTCGATATTGAATGTGTGTGTGCTGAAACAAGGAAAATGCGAACAATCAGTGTGGGATATTTACGTTTTATAGCTGAAGTTTGAATATGGAAGTATTTGAGTATTATAAAAGTTTTGAACATAAAATATCTAAGGGAAAATACACGCGCTTCTTTCTCCGACTAGCCGGCATTGCTGTTGGTTATTTTAACAGAAAGGTTTAGTTGTTTAGCATGCGAAATCTACCTCTCAAAAACAAATATTCCCGACATTTCCGACAGGGTAGAGCGCATTGTTGGATCTACTAGTAACTCTTCAGAACTAAACGACTCAGGAGATCAGGCAGCGGATAGCCAACAGCAAGAAGCTGAAGAAACGACACCTGAGTCAAGTACTTCTCGATACGGACCGAAAAGGACACGAGTCCTCCGAGAAAAACTACGTGCCATGGCATAATGTACATGTAAAAATGTAACCTAGTACCTAATAATAAAACACCAAATTAAATCAAAGTAGGTGAAAAGAAAAACTTAATCTTTAAGAAAAATGGAAAGCAACATCACAAAAATTCTCATTAAAAAATTCTGGAAAAGGTGTGTGACCCTCCCTTGATCGAATAGCTCACATGAGGTATGGCCCTCCCCTTTTGGTGCTTACGTTCACTGATGACCCTCCCCTCTGAGGCCCCAGCCCTCCCCCGCCAAGAAAAAAATACCTTCCCTTATTTTTCTCGTTTGTTGACATCCTGACCGAGGTGCTTTGCGCTGACACGAGGCATAGGAGGGTTGTGCCTAAATCCTACCCAACCTCGTCCCCAGGGTCTTCTCGCTTTTCAAAATGGCGGCGGCTCGGGAGAAGACCCTGGCACACAGCAGATCACGTGTCTCCGACGAGGATGGAGATGTATTCAAAATGGCGGCTACGGCGAAAAGGGTGAGAAGAACTGGGTACGAGATGCTAAGGTGAAGACAAACAAAATGGCGGAAAAAGCTGAAGTTCAGTTCAAGAAAAAATAGGAACAACAGACACGTTTTGCATGTAAGAGTCTTAGGAATACGGCAAAGTGTTAGAGGTCTTGTTTTTGCTGTTCATTGTTTCTTTTTTGTTATTTTAAAGTTAGGAGTAATGGGTTTGAGCGTACTCTACTGCGGAACTCCGTACCGCTATTTGATTCAATGTTGCTCATTGAAGTGAACATATTATATTTTTGTTTCATGAGGCTTTAGGCAATAAATTGTCTTATCGTTACATTGTTACAAATCCGTCCTTCTTAAATATTGTTATAAATCCGTCCTTCTTAACATTATATGCTTCAGCTTAAAACTTTTCGAATATATCAGGCTCAGATTAAGCTTGAAATATAAATTTTATGGAGTGAGCTTAGGCCTTTAATAGAAAATGACTCATTTATTGATTTATTTACTTACTTATTTATTTAAGCTTATTTACAGTGCAACCTCGATTTAACGAAGTGCAAGGGAATGGGAAAAGAGCAGTGTTGTATGGACTGGTTAAACTAAGTTTTGATCTGGCATATTCCAGGTGCTGCTTTGGAGGCAGTGATAATCATTTTGGCTTTCTTGAATTTATTTGTGCCCATTCCTTGTGCTACAGTTTTGCTTGTACAGTTGCAGATCTCCAGGCTTTGTCACTTTCAATATTGTTTTCTACACTTTAGTTTCAGTAAGTCTCATTAAATACTAGAACTGAGGAGATTGTGAGACTGTAAATAATGGAGAAATAAAGCATTTTAACAGTGGATAGATAAAGTCCTCTTTGCATCTTAGACCAGTTCTAGGGATAATATTCCCACGTTTGAAAAATTTTCTGCTTAACAACTTCAATCGAGTTATCTGGGTGTAGTTTGAAAGTGTTTGAAAAATTAAATCAACAGGAAAGAGAGGATTTCAGGAAAAAAAAGGAGAGAAAAAGATTTCATGAAGTTTTGAAATTGGAATATTTTGTAGTCAGGCCTTTAAGCCTCAGTAGTGACAAACAAGCATCTAATTTCTCCTTACAATATCACTACTTGTTCAAACATACAGGCCCTGAGAATAAAGGAAATGATCACCAAAAATAAAATGTCTGGATGTTTATGTGAATTCTCTCAAGTAGTACCATAAGACATTTACGGAGAATAGTGAGGAGAACATGTTTGTTGATATCGGGGCTTAAAGTTAAGAACAAGGAAAGGAATATCATAATTGACTGCTATCAACCTGGGGTGCTCTTATGTGGATATCAGTTTTTGATGGTCTCTTTAAATTGATTTCCGATCTCATGTCTCTACTTTAAAACTATTTGCATGTCAATCTAAGCCAAATAAAAAGGGTTTGCAGATCCAATTAGAACACCACAAAAATCCACTAAAAGTTACAAAAGAGGTTCAAAGAAATAACGAGTCATGAGTGGGATTTGTAACTTAAGGTTATGTGCTGATCAATTCAAATCTTCAACATCCCTCCTCCCCTCCGGGCATACCTCAGACATTTGGCTACATGTATTTTCCTTGCCCGAGGAGTAGGGAATTTGATGCAAAGGTCCTGTGTGTATCACTCGATCAGTTGTACGATAATTCTATCAGTTGTGTATTACCCTGTCAGTTGTGCGTTACTAATTTGGTCACTTGTGTAACCTTTCTGTCAGTTGCATGTTGCAAGTTGCAGTTGGAAGTTGTGCATCACTTGGTCAGTTGTGCATTTTTCTGCCAGTTCTGTGTCATTCAGTGGGTTGCATGATAACGCTGTCAGTTATGTATTACTTGGTCAGTTGTGTACTTCCCCATCAGTTGTGCATTACTCGGTCAGTTGTGTACTTCTCTGTCAGTTGTGCATTACTCGATCAGTTGTGTATTACCCAGTCAGTTGTCTCAGACTCGGTCAGTTGTGTTACACTCAGTCAGTTGGATGATAATTCCGTCAGTTGTTTATTACTCCGTCAGTTGTGTACTATTCCATCACTTGTGTATTACTCCCTCAGGTGAGTTCAATAATCTCTTTCTCATTTCTATTTTTGAAACACTTTCAAACGTCACCCAGCTGCAGGTTACTCAATTGATTGAAGTTGTTAAGCAGAAACTTTTTTCAAACCTGGGAATATTATCCCCAGAACTGTTAAAATGCTTTATTTTTCCATTGTTTACAGTCTCACAATCTCCTCAGTTCTAGTGTTTAATGTGACTCACTGAAGCTAAAGTGTAGAAAACAATATTGAAAGTGGCAAAGCCCTGGAGATCTACAACTGTACAAGCAAAACTGTAGCCCAAAGAATAGGCACAAATAAATTCAACAAAGTCAAAATGATTATCACTGCCTCCAAAGCAGCACCTGGAATATGCTAGATCAAAAATTAATGAGTCATTTCCATAAATGAGTCATTTCCACTGAACTCACAGAGATGTAAGCCATGTAGAATAAATATTTTGTAGCACTAGTTTTATTTAAGGCCTAAGCTCACTCCAAAAGATTTAAGCTTAAGCTTAAGCTTATATTTTAAGCTTAATCTGAGCCTGATATATTTTAAAAGTCTAAAGCTTCAGCATATAACTTTAAGAAGGACGGATTTATAACAATATTTAAATATATACGGATTTGTAACAATGTAACGATAAGACAATTTATTGCCTAAAGCCCCATGAATTAAAAATATAATATGTTCATTTGAGCAACATTGAATCAAATAGCGGTACGGAGTTCGGCAGTCGAGTACGCTCAAACCCATTATTCTTAACTTTAAAATACCAAAAAAGAAACAATGAACAGCAAAAACAAGACCTCTAACACTTTGCCGTATTCCTAAGACTCTTACATGCAAAACGTGTCTGTTTTTCCTATTTTTTCTTGAACTGAACTTCAGCTTTTTTCGCCATTTTGTTTGTCTTCACCTTAGCATCTCGTACCCAGTTCTTCTCACCCTTTTCGCCGTAGCCGCCATTTTGAATACATCTCCATCCTCGTTGGAGACACGTGATCTGCTGTGTGCCAGGGTCTTCTCCCGAGCCACCGCCATTTTGAAAAGCGAGAAGACCCTGGGGACGAGGTTGGGATTTAGGCACAACCGCATAGGAGCTGGGAACGAGTGTTGCACAATATGGCGGACATGTGTTGCACCATGAGATGTTAATAAGAGTATTCACCAAGAATCGGCTTCTCTTTCTCGAATTTCTGTTGAAATCACAAAAATCAAGCCATCTGGCATGAGGAAAATGACGAAGGCTTCAACCAGGGCCAGTAGCGACGATAACTTGTGTGTAAATAATGGAAGTAGCGTGGAGTTGGAGACATCAGCGCTCGGAAACCTCAGAGAAGGAAATCTCAGCTTATATTCAGTAGCGATTTCTTTTCTGAAATTTCTACGATGGTTTTTCGGAATTCTTCTCTGTGGGCCGGTTCAAGGGGTATGGTGGCCCCCTATTTTTAGCTCAACACCAAGATATGTACCGAACAAGAAACCGAAAACATCGCGAATTTTTGTGATCGACAGCGCCTCGTCGTGTGACAAAATTCTACGGTCGTACCGTTCAAATTATCCTTTTAAGATGAATTTCCTTGGCGTAGACTGCGAGTGGGTGAACAGAAAAGGTCAGGCGAATGCCCCAGTTGCCCTGCTACAACTTGCAACCCCACTGTGTGACTGCTTTCTCATCCGGTTGTGTGACATGGAGGGTAGAATGCCGCAGAGTGTCAAAGAACTCTTGGAGGACAAAACAATTCTCAAATTTGGTGTTGGTATACGGGATGATGTAAAGAGACTTTCAGGGATGTTTGGTGTTAAAGTTCTGGGCTGTGTGGATCTCAGGCATGTGATGCAAAGATGTCGCTTGGATGAGGCTGGCCAGCAAAGGTATGTACTTGGCAGTAAAGAAGACGCAGGTTGGTAACGTTACCTTTCATCTAGGGGCACCTGAGGAGCGATTTTAGAATACCCGACCACTTATTTACATAACTCTCAAATATGCTTTAAAGAATGAGGCATATAGAAGCAAAAGGATCCATTCAAATTCAATGAGATGCAAATAAGTGGCCAGGTATTCTAAAATCTAGCCGCACCTGACATATAGGGGCAAGTTCACGCAAAACGCCAGTTACACCTAATAATGCACGATGTCACACAAGGTTACCTCACATATTGGGGTGCCTTACATAGTTATTCTTGGTTTTCAATGTCACACCATAAAATATTAAAATCAAAACCAGTTGATGAAAGAAGCCAAGAATTTGTAATGTTATAAAGGATACACAACTAAACAACTTCACCAAGTCTCAGATCTGTGTGGTATTCGGTTGTTGAGTTATTTGCCGAAACGTTCGACTGAAATTTGTAGAGCTCAGTATGGAAACGCCACGTTGGTGTCCCTCGGAGGGGCACAAACATGGCCACCGGAAATCAATGAAAACATCTGGAATTTACTTCTGCTCTTCCAACGATTACTTTTCTCTTGTGAACTACTATCCAACCACATTAATTTCTCTCCTAATGCTTTAACTGTCCAAACTGCTAAAAATCACAAGGAGAGTCCTTTTTTGCACAGGAGATAGCTTTGTCACGGACGCTGTGTTGGTGTCACGTAGGGTGAAAAGCCAGAAATTTAATATTCTGTATTTTCAAAACGAAAGATGCTACCGAGCTGAAAACTTGTGACAAGATATATTTTTAAGTCATTTTCAACCTGGTGGGGATATAAAATCTGAAGACCTTGCCATCTATGATTTTAGAATTTTATGACGTCACGTGAAAACCAGCAATAGAAACCATTTCACTCATACCTTCAGTTATGCAAGAGTGTGTGACGCAATGTGTGATCAGAGGTGTCATCTTATTCCCTAAATAGAATGCATAATAAAAGCGAAGGAAGTGAAGCATTTTCCACCATTGTCGAAAAATAAGAGCTGCCTTTTTTTTATATACCGGTTTTGCATTAAGAGGCACTCTTAGCTTGTCTATTTGTGAGCTATATGTAAGATAACCTTGCGTGACAGCGCGCGTTGTCACATAACTGAAGGTTTGTGTGAACTCACCCCTGTACGTAAGGCACCACTGTATATTAGGTAACTTTGTGTGACATTGCACACTATTGCATACCTGGAGGTATACGTGAACTCGCCCCTACATGTAAGGTAACTTTTTGCAAGAAAGCTTCTTAACTTTACCGTAACACTGCCATAAATGTAAGTCACCCCTGGACCATAAAACTGGACCTTTTTAAAGATGCTTAATTGCTGTAAGTTAAGTTCCATTTGTAGGATTGAAAAAGAAGGATTTTGAGTCACTTCCAACCCAATACTGATATTGTGTAAAGGAATTATTATTTCTCTTTAGCACTCATTATATGTACAGCACCCAAGTATTCATGGTAGTTGCTCAAGAAAGATCATTAGCAGCATGTCCAGTGGGAGATAAAGTATTAAAGCCAAGAAGTTCTAGTGTCAACTTCCCTTTTATTTTTGGAATGTTATCATGCACAGCATCGTGCACTATTGGATAACTGAATGTATGCGTAAACTCGCCTTTATGTGTAAGGTGCCCATGTAAAGTGTCCTTTTATGCAAGGTAATGTTACCAATGCTAGTGGTAGTGTACAGTGTAGTTTATTTACCTATGATGCACCTATCAGTGGTTAGCTAAAAGGGGTGGGGGAGGGGGTGGGAGTAGATGTGGACATGTGCAGTGATTTCTTTTTCAAAAATATTGCTCAAAGCAGCTCTCCCAGTCAGTAACCGTGATTCAGCTGATTTACTGGTAATTCCCTTTCAAGCATGTAATCATCATAAATTTGACAATCAAATGCCAAGGGTGGGTGAAGAAAAGATACATATAGATTAAACACCCCACTTTTGTTTATCCCCCACCCAGAAGCTACAACCACCAATAAACCTCCATGCCTTCATAGTGGTCCCTTGAGGTACTGCTTTTTGCCTTCTTCTAGCACTGTGCATGTATGTGCAAACTTGAAACTTTGAAATCCAGCTCATGGCTGCATTTTTTATTGCAGTGACGTTCATATTATTAAGGTACATTTGCAACTCATCAAATGTGAAAAAAGAAACTAGCAAAGTGCAAGAAATGTACAAATCCAAGAACTTGACCTCATGACCCCATAAAGCTGAACTTCAAGGACCTGCTACAATAATGGGCAGTGAGAAACATAACTGTTTGTTGACTCTTGTTTGTTACTTTCATTTCACAGGAATCAAAAAATGAGTCTTGATGCCTTAGCCAAGAGAGTACTTGGTGTTACAATGGATAAATCATGGAGGATTCGATGTAGTAACTGGGAAGCCGAACAATTTAACACACGTCAGATTGAATATGCTATGAATGATGCTTTGGTTGCATGCCACATATTTCTTAGACTGGTAAAGTCAAAGGCAGAGGAGAGAACAGTTGATAGGAACAGTTGTGTCTCTGAGAATTGCTCTTCTGTGGAAAAAAAGGGCTTGGAAACTCAAAATGGCAGTTTGAGTTTTGGAGATGCTCAGATTGACGATAAGGCCAGTAAACAAATGTCTTGGTCAAAGAGGTATGCAGCAGACAACTTAAGGCCCAGTTCCACAGTTAATTTGTTAGACAGTGAGAAAGATGAAGAAGGTGACAATGACAGTTTGAGTTTTGAAGATGTTTATGTTGACGATGAATCCAGCAAAGAAACTGAGTCTTGTTTAATCGGTGAAACAGACAACAGTAAATCTGATTCTGCACGGAATTTGTCAGACAGTTACCTCATAGGTAGCAGTCAAATTTCTTACTATTTGTTAACTGATGGAGAACCTAACATTGCATTATCCGATGAAAACATTAATATCTTTGAACCAGATGTAAAAGAGGACAGTGGAGTATTCCTAGAAAGCAACAATCAAGGAAATTCAAGTGATAATGTTCTGGCTGAAGGACAGGAGAGCTTACTTGGCAAAATCGATGATGATTCAAGAATTTATGGTGAAGGTTTCATGGTCTCTGTTGATGCCGCTGAGCTGGCGTCTGGTTGTTACGAAGTTACAGCAGATCTCAAGAAGTTGGAATTGGAGGAAGCTGAAGGATACCTTTCTAAAGAGGATGTTATTAATCTCTTAGAGGATCCTCTATTTTCTCAAAGAGTAAGCTCTCTCTGCCAGGGAGTGGTTGATCTTGCATTTAAGGAAAAAAAGAAGAAGGCTATTGCAAAAGAGAAGGACAACATCAAGGAACATATTTGTGAAAAGAATAATAGGAAGCCTTACAAGAGAATGTCGCCCAGGAAATCACCTCTGTACATGAACTGTATGTTAGCAGCCCCTGATGGGTCAAGGCTGTGTACTCTGGATCGCAAAAAGGCAGACTGGTATATTCAAAAGGGAATAGGTGAGTTGTATGTCGTATCCGCTAAAGAAATCCATTGCAAAGTAAGCACTGTAGGCAGCAAAATCACCAGCTGCTGGCATGTGTTGGGGGGTGTTACTAAACAGCAGAATGAGCTTAGAGTACGTTTCTTTGGGAAAATCCAAATCCGGATTCTTGTATCCAAAAACGGATTTTGCGTTCCTTTACCTAAATCCGAAAATGGATTAATCACGGATTAGTGATCTGAAGAATCCACACTCTGAGTGGATACATTAGATCAAATCTAAATCCGGATTTTTAGGATTAATGATCCGTGCGTTTCTTTGGGGGACGGATCCGAAAATAGTACATCTGTTAAGTGGTCTTCCATGCAAATTTACTGGTCTCGCCATAATTTCTCTTGATCTTGCGTGACAAAACATTCGATCGTGAAAAAGAAAATTCAGGTGATTATTCCTTTCCGTATATTTGAAAAGTTTTCTCCAAAAGTACAGACAGAAGCATTGACACGTCAGGATAACTTCATTTGTGTACCATTTCTGTAATTCAGGGACCAGATTTTGCTAACTGTGATCGCAAATAGCGAGTTCACTTGAACTACTGCAGATACTGTCCTTGTTTATAAATTATTTGTATTCCATTCTAGTTGAATTCTTGGGCAGTACGAGAGAAATATCGTTCTGACATATATATTGCGTGCTCCAGCCTGTCCTGTCATGACAAAATAATCCTTTTTCGGATTTTGCGTTTCTTTGGTGTTGAAGAATCCATATGATCTGGGATGACAAATCCTTTTTCGGATTTTCCCAAAGAAACGCATCCTTAGATGATACCGGAATGTACTGGAATGAACCAACATGATACTGAATGTAATGAATCTTAATGAGTCAAGAATGACATCATCATGAGCCATTCCATTCCTTACTGTTCTGTTCCTTTCTGGTTCATTCTGGTGTCATTCTGGTACATTGTAAGTCATTTTGGTTTATAACAGTACCATTTTGGCTCATTCTGGTGTTATTCTGGTAGATTATTGATTAAATCCATTTCATTGTGATATACTTCCAGCTTAATGGCTGTAGAGGCCAATCCTTATGTGACAGACCATACTACTGTACAGTTGAACTCTGCCAGTTGTGGTGGTGAGGTGGCAGATGACCGCTGATTGTGACATTCCCTATTCGTAACCAGCTAAGCAAATTCCGTATTTACTCTCAGTCGGGTAAATTGCATGCAGCACAGCCTGTCTCAAAGGCATGCACTCCTCCTATCAAGGGATACCAGGCTTATGGGTTGATCCTGGAGGACTGCGAGACTCCATAACGGTTACTTTTTCTCCTCTCTTTCTTCCAGATCACCTAAAATGCCACTTCTCGTGACACATGAGAGGCAGAAAGCGTGGAATGTCACGCATGAGCCTTACAGGTGTTAGGGTATCTCTTCCCACGCCAGCTTATCATATTCACACTGCTGTTGACTCATATACCCGACCAAACACAAAATTAATATGGACTGTGTTTGCAGTTGACAGGGCTTCATGTTCCTTTCAAGTGTTTCATTAAACCATTGGTTGGTTAATAAGAAATTAGTCTCAGACAATTTTTATGACCCTTTGATGTTTGTGGGCCAAAATGTATGTCAGGGAAAAGCCTGATGATTTATGTTGCTTCTTAACCCATGGACACACTTAGGTGGTTCTAACTTTTGACTCCGTGGACGAAATCCTATGGTGTGACTATTCAAATGAAACCTTGTCAGCAGTACTTTTACATGGTACTATTTATATTGAAGTATTTTACACAATAAAATTTTGGATTCGTCTTGAATTTTGATTTTAGGTACTCTTGGGAGTGAAAGGGTTAATTCAAGTTACGTTTGTTTGCAGGGAAGCTGACATGCCTTGATCCATACACAGTCCAGTTGAATTTTGAACCCTCGGGGAGGCCAGGAGTAGAAGACTCTTACTACCTTAACTTCAAGGACAACGTCTGTGTTGTGTGTGGAAGTGATCAGAGCTACATGAGGAAGAACATCGTCCCCCATGACTACCGGCGCTATTTTCCATTGGTGATGAAAGACCATCACTCTCATGACATCCTTCTCTTGTGTCCAGAGTGCCACTATCTGTCCAACTATTATGACGACAGGCTACGGAAAGAGCTGGCGAGCAAGTATGATGCACCACTAGGTAAGCCAGTTCAAGTAATTCAATGTTATAGTAACGCTCAAAAGCAAGTTTTCACTCGATACTCGATCCTTGTGGGGGGGGGGGACGTTTGGCGATAGCCCTAGTTAGGTCATGCTAGTGGCAAACTTAAGACTGGGGGGCATCCTTGCGTCGGACGGCAGCTCATTCAATGTGGAGGGTGGCGGGGCGGGAGGGGAAGTGTGGACTGGTGATACTAGTACCTACGTCATGTTACGTAAACTGGGAATAAGTGCCGGCCACTTGATGGGCCACGTGACTCACAAAGAAAGATCGCTTTTTTAACTTTGGATTCTTTAACAAGGGAACGCCACTGTCGCCCGCCTCGTCGAAGATCCTGAACTGAGAAAAGTAAAGTCAGCTGCAAAGGCCTTAAATTATGCAGGTGACAAGCTTCCAGAGGACAGGCACCAGGAACTTTCACTTATTGTCCAGAAATTCTTTAAAACTTCCGTACTGACTCCAGACATGATCTCTCAAGCTGTAACTATGGAGACACGCAAGGAAAATGCAAATTTTGTGTCGCACGGTCTAGAAGTTGTGAGAAGGGTTCGCGAAGAAGGAAAACTGCTGGAGTTCGAGAAAATGTGGAGAAAACACTTTGTTGACACCATGCGTCCACAATACCTTCCACCTTTGTGGTCAGTGGATCATCGCCACGAGGGATTGAAAGAAAAACTACAGGACTGCGAAGAATTCTAAACTACTGAAGACAACTTTTTAACGTTATATTTTAAAGACAACTCGTTCTTTTATTGTTTGTGTAATATTTTTTCTTTTTGTTTCGTCAGGGTTTTGAAACACGGTTGTGGAGTGCATTCATTATTTATCTGACTTGGCCACGCATCGTGGAAATTTAGGTCCAAGGTTAAACACCGTTCAACATTTGTCGCTCTTCATGGCGGCTCAGTAAATTGCTCTGTGTTTTCTTGTCAACGTAGGTCGCCAATCCCCACCTCATTCGTGTTCATGTTGCTCTTCATGGCCCGATTTGATAGGAAAATTGTTAAAGTGGCATAGAGGCGTTAAATGCAATTTTTGAAGTAGGTGGTCAGACTTAAATAATAGAGGTCAAAATTCAAATCTCGATACAACTTCGTTTCTAGGGTCTCCCGTCCCTTGTAGTCCCCCCGTGGGACGGAGAGGTGAGACCCTGGGAACGAGTTTAATCTCGACATTCCGTGCTCATAGAACCTGAGGCAAATTTGCGCCTTTTTCTGGTACATTAAGTTAAGGGTATTTCAAGTAGAGGTCTTGCTAAATTATAAAACAATAAAAAATCTTTATTTTGGGCATGGGCAACTTTGAGTCAATAATTATACAACAACCTTTTAAGCCGTGAAGTCAAGAAACTTTTTCACCCATCAAGTCCTCACAGAATGTGAACTTAAGTTAAACAGTTTTCTTAGTCTGTTACGCTTTTCGACAAAAAGGTACTTTGCAGAACAATATGTAAAAGAAAAACATTGAATGACAAGACATTGTGTCACAATAGTCACATGTTACGATGTTTCACCGATTTCGAGGACACAGCTCCTACAAATAAAAGAAATTAAAATTAGTTGAAGAGTAAAAATATTATGGACCGCTTCCCTTTCTGGAATTCAACAAAGAGTCTATACTTCATGTGGCTAGACCCGGTTTTTCACTAACCATACCTATTCTCTTTGAACACGAAATGCAGAGATGTCTCAAACGAAACAGGAAATCGAGTTATACCTATTTGCAGGGTATAGATTGAAGGTTTTAAAAAAGTGGGTTTTTTCCCGAGATCAGCGTAGCCATAGCAACACGGTGACGTCATTGCTATTTTTACTTTTCCTTAATTTGCAGGAAATCCAGACATTCGTTTTTAAAGCTATTTATAGGACTTGTAGTTCATATAATTGTCTTCAGTTGTACCGATTTTAAACATTTTTAAGAGAGCGTTTTCGAGAAATAATTGATTGTTTTTAGCTAAAAACTCCAATCATTTCTCGAAAACGCTCTCATAAAAATTGTTTAAAATCGGTGCAACTGAAGACAATTATATGAACTACAAGTCCTATAAATAGCTTTTAAAATGAATGTCTGGATTTCCTACAAATTAAGGAAAAGCAAAAATAGCAATGACGTCACCGTGTTGCTATGGCTGCGTCGATCTAAAAAACAACCCACTTTCTGTAAACTTCAATCTATACCCTGCAAATAGGTATAACTCGATTTCCTTTTCCGTTTGAGGCATCTTTGTATTTCCTGTTCAAAGAGAGTAGGTATGGTTAGTGAAAAACCGGGTCTAACCATCTTAAGTTCCTAAATTTCACGTGGTAAACTTACTCTGCGGGGTTTTTAGGACCTTTTGAATAATCCATGACGTAGTAGCTGCGGTAGTCATTAGGGTCAAGGCCGGCGGTAATCATCTGTCGAACAGAAAAATAGGCTTAAAATATAACCAGTGTCTTTACAGACGCTTAAGCGTGTTTTAAGTCATAGACAACGCTGCGCATCTCGTTGCTTGTGTTTATTCAAATGCGTCAGGAATTTGCTTCCGATGCAAAGTAACGTACATACCATACCCTTCTCCTCTGCAGAGGCTCCAGTTAGTAAACACCAGTGAAAGGAGAAAACGGGAGCGCGGGGAACAATGGGAAGAGGTTAGATCTCTTTCCATTAGACCTATTCCCAGCCTCCGCGCGTTTCTACCCAGCGCGACTTTTTCCCTCTTCCCAGCCTCCGCGCGTTTCTACCCAGCGCGACTGTAGGAGGCCTCTGCGTAGGAGAGAGCATACATGTACCATACCCTAACCCTAAACCATACATATCCTGAACCTACTCTACCTGCCGTATACCATACCATACCATACCATACCATACCATACCATACCATACCATACCATACCATACCGTACCATACCTACCCTACCCTACCTTACCCTACCATACCATACTATACCATACCATACTATACCATACCATACCATACCATACCTACCCTACCCTACCTTACCCTACCATACCATACTATACCATACCATACTATACCATACCATAACATACCATACCATACCATACCATACCATACTATACCATACTATACCTACCCTACCTACCCTACCTACCCTACCTACCCTACCCTACCATACCATACCATACTATACCATACCATACTCTACCATACCATACCATAACATACCATACAGGTTTTATTTCGTAGTCAAGACGTCTAGCTTTGCCACGAGTATTACACTAATGGGAAAACTAATTCGAGGCACAGCCGTTACAAAGATCATTTCTTGATACGACTGTTCCCGTCTGGTTACTTCCACCGAATCCATGATACCGGCGTAGTAGCTCGTCAATGATGATTTTAAATAGGGCTATCATTCATGTGGCATAGATTATGTAACACGAAAACCTGCGGCTTATCGAAGACGGTCCTTACAAGCTGGAGGTAAGTTAAGAGTCCCTCCTATGAATTTTCCCAACAGCTCTCATATTTTCAGTGCTAATCAAAGAGGCTGTGAGCCAACTCGTGAATGAGAGAGTACGAAATTTCAGGCTCCAATTTTGTTTTGTGGGTACCAAAATCTGTTTCTCAGTCATAATTATCTTGCTGTGCTGTTTTTGGTTTTCGGTGACAATGACGAGGCAGAAGAAAAATGCAGTATTTTGTGACGTTTCATAGTTTGGTACTTAAATTGTAAATTTGCAATGCTCTTTTATCAGTTGAATGTACAGCTCAAACGACTAGGCGATGGTACGGGTTCGAGCCTACCATGCACATATGACACCACCGAGAATCTTTCTCTAAAAGATGCGGATATAAAGTTTACAGAATATTTCTCTTGATCTCGAATGACCTTAAACAATCCTACCACGCAATCTCTTTCATTTCAACATTAACATACCAATCAATCGTCAATTGCATAAACATCCCATGTCACCAAGAATACCACAGTCAAGAATATCTCAGTCTTCCATCCCAAATCAGGCCCATAGATTTTATTAACATACCAATCAATCGTCGATGATCTTGAAAAACCCACGACGACGAAAGGAGTGTCAACTTGTAATCCCATATGACGGCCTCGGTCTACGGCCGTCTTTATGAATGAATGAAAAACATACGCATGACATGGCATGAAGTGCGGTTTAAATATAAATTAAAACGAGTGGAGTGGTTTTCCCATTGTTTGAGCAATTTGTGCAGTTTTTTTTTCTCTTCATCCCCTTAGCTCCTTAGTTTTTTAAGCCCATGTTATGAAACAAAAAAACTACAACAATGCCTCCATTGAAAGGAACAACAGAAAAAGTTCACTTTTTTACAACTGCTTATTTAATAAAAAATGATAGAGACACTTCAGGCTTTTAATCACACGGTCAAAAGTTAGTACAATACATTTTGGATTCTGTTGAGGAACCTTACCTCCTCAATTAGACCAGGGCGTAATACATACTTCTTTGGACTTTCCATAATGACTGACTTTGCCACCTGAATTTCGTCCAGCAGAGAGGGCCTTCGTTTACCAGCAATTTCTCTCTTTATCTTGCGGCGTTTTGTCTTTGACTGCTCTAGTCTTCCATCGTCTTCCCACTTTGTTCTAATCACAGTACAAGCGTTCTGAATCTCTTCAAGAAAAGACATTCTTCGCTTGTTTCTCTG
This sequence comes from Siderastrea radians, assembly GCA_964017195.1. NCBI lineage: Eukaryota > Metazoa > Cnidaria > Anthozoa > Scleractinia > Rhizangiidae > Siderastrea > Siderastrea radians. The sequence continues at coordinate 20,983,261 of OZ024899.1, forward strand.
CTTGATTTTATGGCGGCGTTCGGAAGCTTTCTCCTCAAACTTTTTGTTTCTTGCATGGTCATCGATGACTGTTTTGGCAATCATCAAGCTGTCAGCGAGCGAGTTTCGTTTCGCTGACGTTTGTTGTTTAATAATAAATCTTCGCTCTGCATTGCGACAATCTCTCTTTCTGTCGTCAGACAGTACCTCGATCAATGACCGGCCACCAGTGTAGTCCAAGATGCTCTCAACTTGGGTGTCCTGTGCATTGCGATCTTTAGCCATTTTTCTTGCTGCTGCAAGAATGTTGAAATTAACTTTATATTAGTTACCTCTAAACTTGGGTGGCCTGTGCATTGCGCTCTTTAACCATTTTTCTTGCTGCTACAAGAATGTTGAAATTAACTTCATATTAGTTACCTATACGAGCAAACTAAAATAAGATCACCATTCAGGAAATAGTTTTTATTTTTTTTTCTGGTTACCTAAAAAGGATTAGCATGGAAGGGAAAAGTACAAAATGTGAAATTGCCTTGAAAATCCCATGCATGTATGCAGTTTCAATCGAAATTGCGCTCTTAACCTTCTCGCTGCTGTAATATAGAAAATTGACGTAAACATTACAGCAGTTACTCGTACGAGCAAAATACAAAATGTCACCATTCTCAGTTTTTTTTTCTAGTTACCTAAAGAGGTAATTAGCGTGGGAGGGAAAGGAAAAAATGTTAAGTTGCCTGGAATTTTTTTTTTTAGTATTTTTTATTAAGACAAAGAACACAGGATAATTATATTACAAATACATTACAATACACGACATATATTACGTTATTTAGCTTACTTCTGTCTTTTACAACGTTTTTTTCTTTGTTATTTTTACACAATGTTAAACTAACAACCAAAACATTTAAAACTAAATTTAGACGAGAAATAAAACGCAAAAAAGAGAAAAACGGATAGAGAGACAAAAAAGAACTTACACCTTGTTTCATTTCTCAGGGGACTAGGACCAAGTTCACAAGAGGTTGCAAGAAAGCCTTAATAGGGTCCCATTTCTTCTGGTTAAAAGTGTTGGCCTTGTTTTCTATTTCACTGATGTGTTTCATACATCGTAAAAAGTCGTTAGGTTTTGGTGGAAATTCTTTATGCTTACATATCCAAATATAATATTTAGCAAGTAAGCAGCAGAAATTAATTTGAAGTTTGTATTTTGATCTATCTGGGTTTAAGCCCAACGCTGTGCCAAGTTCTATAAGCGTTTCTTTCTCAACTATTTTGCATAACCGCAGCCATAAGGAAAGACATCCAGAAGGACTGAATTTTCGGGCATTCCCAAAGCTGATGTACAAGTTTTTCTGTCTCTCTTTGACAAAAGGTACATTTCTCGCTATTAACGAGTCCAATTTTTTTCAGAAAGTTGTTAGTCGATAGTCTTCTGTGTAAAAATTTAAAATTGAAGGCTTTAAGTTTTGTGCTCTTTGTACATTGAAAGAATAATTGGTACGCGGTTTTCCAGTTGATCGTTATGTTAATATCCTCGAGCCACTTTTGTTGGCTTGAAATCGGTAGTTCACTCTTTTTTTGATACTATATATACAGGTCTGCTTGGTTTTGAATTTTCTAAAACTTTTGATAAGAAACCTTCATACTTTAGTGCAGGCCTTTTATTTTGGGGAATATGCCTTTTCAAGAGTTAAGTTACATAAGTTAGCACCACGAGCAAAATACAATAACATCACCATTCTTAAAATATTACCACCATTCTTTTTTTCTAGTTTTGACCATTCTTGTGGATTTTTGTGCAAATGGTGAAACACTCGAAATGTCGAAGAAACTGATGATGCAATGGTGACGTAACTGATGATGTCATCTTGCCAGCACTTGGAGAGTTTCTCTTTGTGTCTTCTGAATAACAGGTCTAACAGTTTGACAAGGTTATTGGCCAAACAAAATGCATGGTCTTCATTCATGAAAGTAGGTCTTTCTGTCTCTTGTAGCTCCGTTAATTCGAAGCCTGACCACCTCGCTCCATTGTGTATCGGCCTTGCTTTTGTCATTTCTTTTTCCGGAAAAAGCCAACACCTCACGACTGGGCCAATGTATTGGTTCACAGTCGCCACACGGCGGAATTTTCGAAGAAGTGCAAAATGCCGGACAATGAGACATGACAGAAAATGGATTTTCTTCCCTAAAATTTAGATTTCAGTCAGAATTAGGTAAAAGGAGAAACACAAGGGTTGGGTTGGTTAGATGTAAGAGAACAAGTCATGGCTTCCTGTACCTGAAGATTTAGAAGAAGGGGTCCTCCTCTGGGTATGCTGCGGAGCGGCAGGAAGAGGCGCATGTTTAGTATCAGAAACCACGTTTGAGGGATAAAGGGCTGGATCCACTCTGATGCTTGACGGTCCCTCACCTCGCCAGTCTGATTCAACATTTTCTTGATCCATCCGCCGGCATAAATAAGCATAGTAGCGTCTGATGGGCCTGAAGAGTAAACATTAGATTTTAGTACAAGAAACTGAGGTCTTTACGTTATCACCAATCTCGTTGTTAGATCATTCTTCTTCGCTGTTGAGCAACAAGAAAGTGCCTGGGCTCTGAGAAAGTTACTGGATTGAACTGTGAACTCGAACCCAGTCTTAAGAATCACCGAGCAACAACACTTCCAAGAAGGAGAAGGTGGATGGGGGACTTAATGAAGTTTCGTTCAGGGAGGTCCCCCTCCGAGGTTCAAACATCTACTCTTTTATGTACTCATTTTAATTAAAACTGCGCTCTTTCCATATAAAATTGTGGCTTTCGTATAAGAAGAAATTGTACCTTAACCCTATTTTGTCTGACTTTGAACGTTTATAACTTTTTCAAGATGCAAGCAAACGTCACCAAACTTGTTGCCGTGGTATCCATATTCAGTTTTTCAAAATTTTGAGTTTTCCTGTATTAAATGAGAAATCTTTACTTAATTGCGCTAACTTTAACATTTCAAGATCATTTGAATGTTTTTCATTCATTGGTTTTAATTGCTTTTTGGATAACTTTGGTAGCTTTCGGAGGTTTTAGTTAAAATCAAGAGGTGTGAGATGGGGCGACTTAATAAGACCACCGTTAGAAACTCATGACGTAATTCCAGAGTCATGAGACGAGGTCGTCAGGTCATATTGCGGACCTCAAAGGAATCATATTTGATGTACTATGTACCCTCGAAGTTTCAAAGACAGTCTATGTCAATCAAAGGTCGGCCTATTGACATAAGCGACTGATATCATTAAGCGGCCTTCACACGTCAAACTAATGTTGGCCAACTCGTGTTGACAAACTCAAATTGGTGTGTGTGAACGACACAATAACATGTTGGCAAACTGTTGGCGACAAATAGAACTTGTCTCTATTCTCGCCAACTTTTTGCCAATAGTTTGCCAACATGTTGTGTGATTCACATACACCAATTTGAGTTTGCCAACACGAGTTGGCTAACATTAGTTTGATGGGTGAAGGCCGCTTTAGACACTTTCAGCTTACCATGAATATATAAAAAATGCAGCCATCAGAAGTATCATCACTGTTCCCCCAACAACAAACGCAACAATAGGCAAAGTTAATGATTTTTGAGCAGACACGTCGCCCCCATTCTTGTCGCTTTTTGCCTTCTTTTTGTGACCACCATCACCATCTCGGCTTCTGAGATGAGCCATTGATGCATCTGACCATCGAATGTCAGATGATGGCATTTGATACCCCTTCTGTACTCCGTGCTTGGTATTTCTTCTAGATTTCTCACGAAATTCTCCTTCATGAAAAGAAAGACAGGAAATGTGATGAACCGTTCAGTTTGTTGTTATCATTATTTTTATTTCCTGTTTTCGTTTCTTGTTATCGTATATTATCAGTAATCGATGTTTTACCTATCTTGCCACCGTCGCTCTATTAATCTTATTAACTTAACATTTGTGGAGGATCCCCAAGCTGTGTAGTCCTTTTTCAACGATTCTGTAATTTACATTTAGTGTCAAATAAAGAGAAAAAAAATAGCATGCGTGTGTGCAGACACACAACAACTGAGAAGATAAGGTAAACTGGCCCTTAAAGAAATTGAAAGGTTACGCGGTTTCGAGCGTCAGCCCTTCGTTAGAGCGAGACAAGGAACTGTAGGTTGTGTGTGGTTAATATGTAGAACGGTAAAGCTTTGTCGGTGAGAACATGGCAACATAAAAAACATAAGAGTACATTAATTGAATGAAAAGCGTTCTAAATTACGCGGGGTTAAGAGTGCCGATTTGAAAAAAGAATTTATGCTCCAAATTTCTGTTCATCATCATCTGATTCTTCAACATCGTCTTCGTGAATAAAGTGAAGATGAGTCTGATGAAGAAGAATGAACCGGCTGTGACAAAACGTCTATTGATACTGACAGCGACTTCTTTTAGATCTTCTTTAATGGAATATAACGAAGTTAATTGAGCCCCGAGTTCAGTGACGTAGGTTACCGTTGGTTCTTTTTTAATGCATTGTCCTCTTCACCCATGTATGACATTTCGTATAGTATGTACTTTATATATAAATCACATCAACAATAACCGTCCCACGGACGAGATCTCGTGGTTGTTGTACAGGACACCCAGACTCACGAGCAGACCACTTTAGTCGCAAAATATAAGGATTTGTAAGAAACTTGATCGCTAGTTTAGTCAGGAAACTAAAAATGACGATAAATAGCCAATTAAGTTTACATACCAGATCAAATATTGACGCTGTGTTGTTTCTTCTTCGTCTGAAAGCCTTTCAACCGCATTTCAGCTAGCTTTTAATTAGTTTTCAGAAACCCGTTAACCTTCGATTAGCACACCAACAAGCGTCTTCGTATTGTATCTAAGAATATCAAAAATGTCTGCTTTCGTCTCTTCTTAAAATAGCAAGTTATTCCATTTTCCTGTTTTCTCTTGTTAAAACAATATTTTTATGTATATATCTCTTATAATAACAACCGCCAATGGACAGAAAAGGCAAAAGGTGAATTGAAGGTTCCGACACAGAATGCCATTTTCAGTCACATCAGCGAACTCAAGCATTGCACCATACAAGATTATTGTGTAATCAAAATCGGAAATCGACTGTTTTCATCGACTGTGTATGCTTCACAATCAACACAAATATAGTCACGATATGATCCTGACAAAATTAAAACCTATTCTAAGAACACATCCCTGTTCGCTGTGAGGTAACGCTATTTCTCTTACATTTTAGCACAACACATTGAATATTACTGAGCGTGAAATTATTCAGTGATAAATGACACAAGTTATTGCTCTTATCAATAGGAGCAGGAATCCCAGAATTCCTAGCCTATCAGCGCTCCACCATAACCCCATAATACAGCGAAGTTCCTCTCTTTGGAATACCGAAAATCTCGCGAACATCAGCGAATCGACAAGAGAGCTCACGGAAATAACCACAGGAATGCGCTCAACTCCACAACAATAAAAATGAGATAAAGGCTTTGTCAAAAGGTGGTTTAAAAAGTGAAAAGAAAAAAAAACAGCTGAAGTGGCGATCTCTACACATATTGAATGCATGAACCAGACTATAGCATACTGTGTAGCTTCCACGCAGCGCAACCAAATTTCTAGAGACAATAGACTGCACTATTTATGGATCCGATGAAATCGAACATGAAATCAATTTTCTCTTCTGTTGTTCCAAATACTCAATAATAAGGGATGAATTTTGCAATAAAGTGCAGACTTTGATCCCAAATATTGAACGGTTGCCTGTTATCATATCAATTATCATATGAGTTATCAACTTCTCATATCGTATCATATCGTATCATATCATATCATATCATATATCATATCAAATCAAATCACATCATATCATATCATATCATATATCATGTCATGTCATGTCATGTCATGTCATGTCATAACATATGCCAGAATTCCATCCAGTATAAACTTGATAACTCTTACCGCCAGTATTGCCATCAGATACGTCATTGTCCCCCGATTCCTCTTGTTCTGGTCCAGCTTCACCATCCGCCAGTGTTGTGGAATCCGAGTCAGTATCATCTTCATAACTCTCACCATCAATACTGTCGGATTCGGATTCTTCATGGTCATCCGAACCCAGCCCTTCCTCAATATGATCATCACCAGTGTCATCTAGATAACTCTCGCTGTCAACATTGTCATCGGATACCTCAATATCACCTGAATCATCCTCGTCGGAATCATTTTCGCCTTCCTCTGCTATGGAGGACTCCCATTTATTGTCCCCTGGATGACTCTCGCTGTCAGCATTGCCATCAGATACTCCATTCCCACCCGACTCGTTCTCGTCTGCTAACACATCTTCACCATCCACTGGTGTTAAGAAATCCGTCTCGGTATCATCTTCATATCTTTCACCATCAGCATTGTCACCGGAGACTTCACGGTCACCTGAGTCATCCTCGTCTGAATCATCTTCGCCATCCTCTGGTATAGAAGAATGCCACACAGTGTCGTCTGAATGACTCCCACTGCCAGTATGGTCATCAGATACGCCAAGGTCATCTGAATTATCCTCCTCTGAGTTATTTTCACCATCCGGTGGTACTCCAGAATCCCACGCAGAATCACCTGTATAAAACTCATCATCAGTATGGTCATCAGACTCTTCATGATCAACCGCTTCATATTCGTGGTATTCGCTGTCTGGAGATATCGCGGAATCCTGATTATCGTCTGGGTTAGCTGCTGCCTCTTCGAAGCTCCAGTCGTCATGGGGCTCTGGCGGAATAGGTGATGACCACTGAGCGCCAACCGGCTCCATCACAATATCGTGAGGTACTTCAGGTACAACCAATTTTGGTTCACCGGATCCCAGTTCATTGGCTTCACTATATGGTGTCATATCGGAGCTTGGGAGTATTTGAAAAATTGGTTTTACTGTTGGTTCTGCAAAATCAATCTCTTGTTTCATCTTTTCTTTCGGCTTTAAATTCTTGGACACACTCATCTCGCTCACAGGTGAGATAGGTCCAATTTTACGTTTTCTGGGTTTTTTGACAGCCTCACGATTCTTTTCAGGCACGAGATGGTTCGAATCACGAGAACTCCCAAGGACACTGGATTCAAAATGGGACCCTCTGGATTTCAAGAGGCGTGAAACCTTCTTGGAAACACTGCGCCCCGAGTTGTCACTCTTCAACAATTTGTTGGAATCACTTGATGTCCGTCCATCCAATAAAGGTGGTTTATTACCTGATAGCATCTTAGTGCTTTCTAAGTTCTTCAGTCGTCTTTTGGGGGATTTTCCCCCACTTGCTATAGAGCCAGGTTGAATGGAATCCTCAGCGGCCAGCTCCGGCCTATCTTTGATAGAACCCGAAGGCAACACAGGAGAAACTTTTCCTTCCTTGTGATTTTTCAAAGGTAGGGAATCCCCTAGGAACACGACAAACAAAAATCAGGTTAATTTAAAGGAGCAATGTCACGTTATTTTGATTAATTTTTCTGATCTGACAAAATTAGTTTTACATTGAAAGAACCTCAAGATAATAGATTCCTACGGTAGAAAAACACCAAACAAGTAATCATAAACCAAAACTAAACAAGCCTAGGATGGTTACGACTGTGGGAGATTAAGACGGATTACGAGTGACAGACTTGAAAAGAATTGCCAATTTTTTCAAGATGCATTATCCGTGACGTAGCTCCTTTAACTAATGACGACGCTGTTTCTCTCTAAGATTTAATCTCTCCTTATTCTAGCTACTATTTTCCTGTCTAATCTATTGCCCCTATGGAGCAAGTGGAAAGCGTTTTTCCTATCATTTGAGAACCTGTTGCTTTGTGCCTCGTTTTTTGTTAACCCACAGTCCTGGCAGAAACATTTTTCGTAGTAAACTTTTTTTATTGCAACCTGAGTGATATATTGCACACGAATTATGCTCAGGGTCAAGGGCCAACAACACAGCCCAGACATTGCGTACATTTTATGATCCACAGATTTTGCTTGGGAATTCGGAGGAGGACATCTGTAAGATGCATTTAGTTTCTATTTAACATATCGGTGATTTTCAAATGACGTAATCAAGGTACTGCAAAAAAAACTGAGTCCGAGGAAGTTATTGTCGCCCATGGTAGTTACGACTGAACACAAATAATATTACATTTGAAGAGAATTGATGTCGCTCTTTAGTGTTTTTCTAACTGTTTCAAAATCATTTCCAAGTTTTTCAGGAAATGTTCTTTATTTTCAATTTCATCTGAGCAACAGCACTGACGACAGGATGATCTCAGGTTCTCACTTTAGGTTCAGGAGCTAGTTGCTTAAAAATAGCTGTTGACCAAAAATCATGATTCTGAAAAAAAGGCCAGTCGTAGACTGTTTTAGCTTGGATTGTCGTAAATGCGCAAAGGAGCACTTAAACACAGTGTTACCATTGTGAAAAGGACTGCAAGAATGAACCTTGAAGCCCC
>OZ024899.1:20991898-21020898 GCA_964017195.1 Siderastrea radians
CCTCCCCCCTCCCAGTAACCTCCTTCCCTGGTTGTTGCAATTATCTCTTTCTCTTCGATTTTTTTCTTCCTTAGTTCACTTGAATTTAATTTATACATTTTTTTAAAGAGTTTAACTCGTTAACCTTTATTTCTAGTCTATATTACAGTCAGTTTTCAGTGTAAATGAAACGTTAGGCCACAGTCACACCAGCAATCTCGCGTGAATGTCGCAAGGCCAGCTAGCGCGCAGTAAATTTCTTTCTATAGTTGACGCAACAAACCCACAGTTTGCCGCAAAAATTAAATTGTGCTTTAAGTTCTCGTTTGTACAGGTCTTGGCTCCAGTGCAAAAATGGCTGCATGTGCAATTAACATTGTGGACTGACAATGCAATATAACAATCAATTGTGTGAATCCTGTAGGCTGCAAGCACTGTAAAGTCCCCCAGATCTAGATAAAACTTCATACGGAAAATATTTTATCTTAAAAACGTTTTTCTGTTTGCGCGCGAACGCGACAATTGTTGTGCAATCAAAATGTGTCCGACACAACATTTAGGACTCGTGTTTCAGTTTCTTTAGAGTAATTCTTTTCACCAGAGTAAGTGTTGCAGCATAAACAAGCAAACGAAGAATTATTGCAGAAGTACGGGAAAAATAAAACTTGCAAAAAACGTCTGCGCCATTGTTTCTTGTTTTTCTTATCTTCCGAGTATCTTATGCGCGCGCCACTTGCCCTTAAAAGTAAATCTATGGAAAACTTAAGGAAATAATTTTGCAATCTCGTTCCTTATGAAATTGTTAATTAAATTACAGGGAGAAAGTATTTTTGGATCTTTTCGCATTTCTCCCCAACATCTTCACTTTTTATGTTTCTTTTATGACATATCGCGTTCAAACCGAAAAAAAAATTGGAAAAATGAATACGACTTACCATGTGCAAGAAATGCAAAGGTAAAAGCGATCAGAAAGATCCAGAACTTCCTCATATTTCGTCTACGACATCCCTACATGATTGTCCGTCAACTCACAGGAGAAAATCAATGATAACTGATTCAAGGATAAAACGTCATAAAGTAAAATTGCCAAAATTAGTTAGTAAGTGATGATTATCATGATGTCATTAACTGATGTAATTACTCAAGCCATTCGTCCAGACCCCTGATTGTCTGCAATTCTCTCTTCCAGCTTCCGTCAATTAGGCCTGGGATAGTGTAAAATAAATTTTGCTATTGAGTGTGGCCAAAGGAATGAAACCAGAAAGGATGATGACCTTCGCAGTTAAATATATCAACGTATGCAGTGGATAAAAGAATAAACTGAAAAAAACTAAATCAGGTGATACCGGTGTATGGGTTCGAATCCCGTTCCGAAGCCTGTTTTTTTTTTTTTTGTTCTTTCAGGTTGTTGACTTCAACTGCTGGGTTCACCATCATTTCTTATTTCATCCACAGGTCACATATATGATTATTTCATATATCCACTCCCATTTGAAATAAATCCGTTGAGTTTTGCTATTCTATAGTTAATCTTCTGTCTTGATATTACAAAAAAATGTTGGTTTTTTTTTTAGTGACAATCAAGCTTGTTTTAGTGAAACTGGTTAGGGTCCAATAATAATGCTAAAGAAATATCAACAGAGAGGTATCCTCTGTTATGTTTGCTGTGTTGATTTGAGTCTCGTGAGAGCAGTTTACGACTTCAAAGTTAATCTCACTCTTTAACACTCTTAGTTAACAAAGCCCTGGGTCAATATTGTTTTTTTCTTGCTGTAAGATGGACTTTACAACTTATTTACTGATTTCATGGAATGTCACGATTTAGGCGTTGCGTTATGACTTCAACAAGAGACAAAAATCCTTTGAAATCCTTGAAAACTGCCGACACCGCTAAGTTAGTAGATTTATAGTGGGGAGAAAGCTATGCAAGCAGGAGCCCATTATGCAGCTATGCAGCCGACAGGAAATATGTACGCGCCGAAGTAAAATCCAGACATAGGATTTGAATTAGAAATACCTCCAGTATACTTAACAGCTTGAAAATAAAGCGAATACAATTCCATTGCGTAATATCCTCTATCAGATAACAAGTATTTTATTGCTTATCACAAAAATAATAAATTTTATAATCGCGAAGTTCCGGTCCCCTACTGCTGGTCTTCCCGTCCTGTCACGATGGACATGCATTAACCACTTCGTTCACGACAAATTTTTATTATGACATCAAAAATTTTACAGATCAAAAGATGCCAATGATTCTGCGTTTATTTTCATAGATGTTGAATGTGAACTTAAAAGATCTGATAACTTTTTTTTGTTGCTCTTATTGGTTAAACCGAAACTTCACAAAATAATCTGCACAAACACAACACCTGCTCTAATAAGAAAAAGCATTTGGTTCCATGATTCACACAGCAAACATATCTTTATTGGCGACCATTGTTCTTCTGTTTGTTTCAATTGGAAGTTGCTTAAATTGCTTGTTTTCAGTTTCTAAAGTTTATCTTTCTCTCTATAGATTTGGTTCACTACGTTAAATCACTGTAAAGAACGGGTGACTGCTGACAGACCAACACGGTGATTGCAGTAGCACTTAATGCTGGCACGTCAGCCAAAGAACACTGAAATTAGCGTGTTAGAGAACAAAAGAGTTAACGTGTCAATTCAATATAAAACAATAGAAAGCGTGGACAAGAGACAAAGGAGCTCTGTGTGAGACAAATGATTCTTCTGATTCACACTGGTGTTGGTTTATTTCGTGAAATGGTCATTGTCCATTGTGGTTAAACATAATAGGAAATGATCCCATTTTATAAAGAACTGAATCGTGAGACAAACGATGTTTGTCTTCATTCAAATGAATTGGTGTTTGCTCTTTGCGGGTGAATGAACAATTTTATTAGTTTTTGTTTTAAAATTAAACATGAAATGGTTACACAATAAAAATTGAATCCATTTCATAAAGAACTGAATCGTGAAACAAGCAATGGTTGTCTTCACTGCTAATGAATCAGTGTTTGCTCTTTGCGGCGTCGGGTGAATGAACAATTTTATTAGTATGTGTCAGGAGCCGGTAATGGGCTCCTGTATGTGTTTAAGCGACATAACTTAATAATACTTTGCTAGGATGTCTCTAATAACAATTTAAAACTGCAGGTTGACATTCTTGTATACAGTAGATTAATAAGAGAGAAATTTCAAGTAACAAAAACACAGCAAAATAAGTTGAAACGTGACTACAATACTATCAGTGACCGAGATGTTAAAATTGTTTAAATTAATGATAAAGTCGTCAACTTGACAAGTTCGCAAGTTGACAAGATTTATTGTATCTGACTGTTTTATTTTTCTTAAATAATTTTTTCGCGGTAAACACTAGTAAGCCAATGATTACTAAGAATGAGCACTCGTTTAGCTGTCAGATAACTTTAAAAAAATGAGAGCAAACGAAACACCCGTAAATAAAACAAAGAGTAACAGGTGACAGATAAGTATTTTTTTCGCTGTACAATGTAGACTACGTAATTTGACATTCTACTGACTCGTGCAATGGAAAATAAAAATAGTTTGACAACCCTATGACTTCTGTTTCACCTTGACGGTATATTTTAGTGATGTTTTCATGAATTAGGGACAAACTGTAAAGTTAGACAGGTCAACGTGCCAAGCAACAGCGGAAGAAGGACATTTGAATGACAAATAACTAATTTCAATTATTTCCAATAATTGCCTTTGTTTTTCAGTCATAACTTACAAATGAAGTTGAGAGTAACAGAGGCGATGTGTCTATTTATTCAATTTTGGAAGCATTTATGATTATCAAAATCGAATTCACGTAAAAAGATGTGTCAGCTTAGCTCGCAAACTGCCTTCAAATTTTTAGTTGTTGGACTTATTGGATCCTGTATTGGTTAGCTTTAAATAATACATAGCATAGCATGAATGAACTGGTACCTTACTTATGTATAAGTACAGGACAAAAGACAACCTCAATAAAGGCAGATACACCAGATTCCCACAAGCACAGCCTGCATCGCAGCATCTAGGAGGTAAGTCATTTTTTACGTAAGGCTTTGTTTAAACCAATTGTCGTTTTCTTGAGATTTAATTTAAGGATGGCATTCCATGTTAATTGATCAGGGCACTTATTAGTTTTGATAGACAACACAACATTATCACCTTTAAAACAAACCATTTCTTACCATATCAATGATAGGAAATTGAACTAGGTCAAGGAAGGGATATAAATGCCGAGGAAGGACGGGACCCTAAACGAATGACGGATTCCAACTAAGAAAGCTTATTTCTGTGGGGCCGATAGAAGTTAAGATTGGAGAATTTTTGAGATTTCTTAATTTAAAAAAGCTAGTTCTGTTATAGGAAAGAGCTGATCTTGCAATTATCTTCAGTTTTTGACAATCCGGCGGTGAATTGCCAAAGGCAAAAACACACAAACAACATCAGTCGTTTTAAGATCATCACGGAAAACATGTGCTTTGTTTTTGGACCAAGAAATTTTCACTTCACAACCCAAACATGTTAAGTGAAGAAGGTCCACAGCTTTTGTAGCACAAAGTGACAATGGTAGGGAATATTCTAGCAAGGCCATTGTCTCGTTCCAATGTTGTTGCTGTGTTCAAGTTCTGTTCCTTGTTATGTGTTTTAAGGTCATGTTTGATCAAATCGCATAATCTTCCTAAAACACTTATTGCAATGTTTCATTGTTACACTGTTACGCTATTTTTCAGGGCATGTGGCGTTTTCTCTCGTGGACGGAAGTAATTGTCGCAGTGTGTAAGTTGTTATGAATCTCCCTTTAACTATAAAAACCAATCACGTCAAAGAAAGGAAATTAAGAGTTCAACTTTTGATCAGTTTAAATTAAAAAGTTGACTATCTGACATGGTTTGGTCAAAACAAGAGAAGCTTCATGTTGTGGCTCAGGATGTCAGTTTTAGTATTACCTACAGTGTCAAAATTAAAAGTCCTAGGCAGTGACGTATTCTATGCTACTCCAGTATAAAAATGAAAAAAAAAAACACTTTTTGAGCGTGAAGAGATCTACCGCTGGTTTCCCGTGGATAGTGTATTCATGTTAAAACACTGGTTCGTGCACTTTCAGACATTCCTTGGCTTCCTCATTCTCGTTCCCAGAGCCTGCGTCCCCCTAGACCAGCGGTCGGGAAACGCGAAGCGTTTGTTGGGTTATCTTGCCTCTTTTATTGCGACCCTCAATGAAAATCAGCCTTATTATCTGGGTGAATTTTTACCAACTTTGCCAAGTGTGTGGTAGGAGAAATTGGGTTACAAGTTAGCGGAGGTTTTGAATCCCTATCAAATTTTGCCAAAATTTGCAAACTTCAAGAGCGCATTGCTTACCCTCGAAGCTGGAAAATTCTATTCAATCACAACCGTAGCGCCATTCAAGTAAATTCGTTCTCGAGCCAGTTTCGTTGTTTGAAATATAGGTGTTTGATGTTCCTTTAATTCTGATTGTCAAGCGCATACTTTTAGGCGCAACTGTAGACACGCTTTCAAAACTTTCAAAACTCTCAATAATTGGTTTGATAAAGACAAATATAATTTGGCTAGCACAAATGGGCCCATATTGATATGATCAAATTTACTTGTCTGAGTTTTCTCACCACAATGATTCTGCCACAAATGCTCGCCCTTGTGGCCAGATATTTAGGAAAACAACACAATTATGGCAATCAGTAGCGATAATAATCTAGATGCCCTATTTACGTTTATTTTCCTTCCTATTGTTTTTGGTGGCAGACTTGATCGTCTTCAAAGGAGAAGGAACAAAAGCATACCATGATAACGAGTTAGACAAAGCTGACTCAGCTGGGAGCCATCTTTTTAATTCAACGCCATCTGGTGGTGCAAGGTACCAGAATAAAGGTCGGAAAATACACAGCAGGGTTTCATTTTCACCAGCAAATGGGAAACAAAAGGGTGAGTGAACACAATTTCCAAGACCATCCAAAATAAAATAAAATAAAAAAACAAGAAAAAATTGAAAAACATAGTCCGCAAAATACTGACAAGCAGACAGAGCCGCAGCAAAAAGTACTTACGAACTTTTATTTCAGCGCGAGACTGTGAAATTTTATACAAAGACTATAATTTCATCTTGTACAGGAAAGTACGCAATGCCATAGTACTGCTCACTACCTGTTGCCTTGAATTCACTTCAATGATGACAATTTAGATATTAATCTATAAACTGAAAAGATAGAATCACCATGTATGGGGTTATAAACAGCATCGCAGGAAAGTACTGCTGAATGATCAAATTGTAGCATATCGTTCACAGAATTAAAAAGTGGAATAACCATGTGCAGTGTGCAACGCAGGAAATTTCTGTTCAATAGCATTCGTTTGAATGGACACACTTTTGGAATTTATCCACAGACTAAGTTTCTAAGTTTGCCTGTGGATACGAGTAAAAGAGTAAAGTAAACCTGAATTCTCCGGTTGTCCTGAAAACTCAGTTTTCCGAGTGTCTACCCTGCGCATGCGGTGTAGCCTACCGTACGACCCAAATCCTTAACACTAGAATTTTGTTATTACAAATTTCATGGTTCCCCCTTAAAGCTTTTGCAGTACTGCCATGATGCCCAAACCATGTTAATCTGAAAACCTTCGTAAACTGAGAGTTGGAAGTATGAATGCTGTTAAAACTGCGCTTTCCATCGAAATTGGCTGTTAGTTCTCTGATGGTTTCGTTGCAGCAACCTTAAGTGATTTTGCTAACATATTGATCCATTTGCTTCTGTAGAGTGGTTTATTTATCATTAATTGTGTGAAATTTACCTTTCGACAAGGTAAGAGTGGAAGAGTTCAGCAACAGATTTCATCGTTCCCCATCTAAGTCCAGTCGGACTGAAATGAGGCTATTATATCTTGGAGATCTAGAGTAAGGAAAAAACGCAACAAGAATGGCTCCAAAAAATTCCTTTAGCTTTATTTTGACACCTTAGATTGTCCGAATCATCCAACTCGTAAATCTGATTTGATGTCCTTCCCTTTTCTTCTCTCCACAGACTTGACTCAAGCCAGAAGAGAGTCCATTCCACAACCACAGTCCACCCAAACCGGAAGCAAACGAGCACTTCCGGCAGCCGCCTTAGCCGTGTTAAAGAATCCAGCAGTTCAAGAGGCGGTCATAGGGAAAGGAATTGAAGTAGTGGGAAAGATGGTTGATAAATCGTTTGAAAACATCGAGCAGGCGCAGCAAAAAGCGGCTGACTTTTTGAAAAAAGAGGTACATTTGCGGCATGCCATTACGCTAATCAGTGGCTACTCCAAACGCTAGAACCAAAGCCTGGACAGTATGACAATTGAATTAGTCTCCTTTTGATAAACAAGGAGTAAAGTTTACGCACAACTTACTGGAGACTAAACAGAGTGTAAATGTCAGCGTTAAATAGTAGAGTCGTTGTATTAGAAAAATGGCCATTTGACGTCATTATAAATCTTCTTAGAAGGCCTGCTCTGTTGTGCTCAATGGCCAAACCGATGATGATGAATCTTTATTGCATTAGAAAAGCTTGGAACTTCCAACGCCTGAATGCTCTGAAAATTATTCTAGGTAAAATAGGACTTTGGAATTTTTATGAGAGGTAGGCGTAGCTGAAAAATGGAACCAGATTTTGAGAATAGCAGGCATATTCTTCTCCCTCTTCTCCACATAATTCTTATGGCCCTAGTTGGGAGCATTTTCTTAAACATCAGGACATTCTATCTGTGGTGATCATTTCCTTTATTCACGTGACTTGCATGTCTGATCGAGTAGTAATATTAATTGTAAGGAGAAATTAGATGCTTGTCACTATTCAGGCGCTTGAAGGGCTTAAGTTTATTGGGGATCTTTGGCCTTACTGACTAAATTTGATTTGATTTCCCATTTCCATTCCACACCGTTCAATATTGTTACATTCAACATGTTGAATGCGAAATATTACCTGGAAGGAGAACCACGGGTCACATCATAAGTAGGGGAATTATGATCGTCCGGGTGAGTGTAGTCCTGAGAAGGACTGTTTGTGGTGACATTGACTGAAGTTTTGACAACCTGAGCGGAAGTCATCATTCAAGCCACTTGACTCTGATGATGACTTGCGCTCAGGTTGTCCCACTTCATCTTCATTAAGATCGAATCCGTTTGAAGAAGGCCTAACCAAGCAAACCATTCAGGTCATCAGGAATTTCATTTCTACGGTTCAGCTTGATTGTTTTGACCGACACTTACTGCCTTACATTTTCAGATTAAGCTGGATATCAGTCCCGACAAAGCCTGGATAAATGATAACATGTTTGTTCCCTCAGCATATCACCTTGATGCTAGCATTGGGGGTGATTCCAGGTCTCCCGAAGAGCAAGGAGAAACCCCGTTTGTCTACCCCGCAGGAATGGGACAGGTCCTAATGAATGGGTGTTGGGGAAAGGATTACAAAATTGGAGATCCATGTTACAACGCCAAGGAAAACTCTTCAATATGCAGGGTAAATATGCAATAATTGTCGACTCAGGCGCAGTAGTTTTTTCACAAATATTCCGGGAAATCTAGCCGCACATTACCAAGCTGTCTGTCTGTCTGTCTGTCTGTCAGTCAGGCAGTCAGTCGGTCAACCAATCAGTCAAGTCGTCATTGGAAAACGCTAACAAGTTGAGTAGATTATCCATCATGCACGCAAACAAAAATGGGCATTCAGTATTTTAGATTTCTGTTAATTATCTGCAGGATATGATTGATGGTGCGGCTTTCATTGGAGTTGGTTTTGACGGCAGTGGAAAATACAGCCCTGAGTCAAGAAAAATGAGCATAGTCCAGAGGAATTGTGTGAATAAGGCGACGTAAGTAGGGTCTAACGAAGTAACAAAAGTTTGGATTATTGCGGTTTCTAGCGGAATACGGGACGAAATATTATGGCGAGAAGGGGGATAAGCCTTGTTTTGTATGTCAGATGCGCAACAAAAACACTGTGGTGGTAAGAGAGATCTACTCTCTATAGTTAGCGGAATACGGGATAAAATACTTTGTCAAGAAGAGCTGCGGGGTGCAGCTTATTACCGGTGCGGAATGGAGGCCGATGGGATGGGCCAAAAATCGAACAATAGAAATCGCCGGGGATTTAAAAAAAGATACATCTGGCCCTCTTAGTAGCGTTGTTCCTTTCTGTGGATATAAGCCATCAATTAAAGGATTCGAAAAGCCAATAAACGTCTTTAAAATTCCTCAGCAATAGAGTTAAATGATTAATTGGCCGTCTCGAACGAAATGCTTTTAGGCGTGAACATGTGGTGCTAACTCTGCAATTTAAATTACTCCCAAAATGGCTCAGTTTTCTCGCTTTGACTGTCAAGAGATTACTCCCCTAAATAAAATATAGGTTATACCTTGCGTTTGAGCCGTTTTGACGTGAAATGGAATCACAGATTCTGCCATTTTGGTCTGAAATTAGGAATGTTTTTATGGGAACCTTGATAACGTATTTAAACGTGTTTATCGCTTTTCATTTTCCAACGAGAAAGAGAGAACATAAAGTAACCAGAATATACCATCAGTTTTTATACAACAGGACTGAAAACAGAATGGCTCTCAGACACTTAATCTGAAAACGGTTTGGAATATGGCCAGGGTTTGGAGAACCTGGCGCCACAGCTCTCTACAAATTGAGGATTACCTCAACTGCTGGGTTCTAACTGCTGAGTTACTACTGTGTTTGCTTCAGGTATGACGACCTAGATGTTCCAGACACGATGAATGTACACGGTATTTATGACACAGCTGCATTCATGATGACATTTGAGAGCAGACAGCAATATCAGCAATATCTTCAACACGAGGCTGGCATGTCTGGTTCCATGTTTGGTTTTAGTGCAGGAGTGAAAGCGGCTTGGGGTGGATCGATGCAGGAAAACTCTCAACAATACATGGCCATTTTGGATGTTGACATTGATAGGTAGGTAATTATACAGATGATGAGCAACCAAGCGCAATGACAATAGTGAAGGCTCCTTCCGTGTTGTGGCACGTCAGCGCATCTGACGTTCGGTGAGACTTTCGATGACTCGTCTATGCATCATACTGTGTTATTTTCTTAGCTAAGAGGAACGTTCTTCCCCATTGTCTCTCTCTAACTTTTAGTACCTTTGTGACCGCTATGAAGACCTAACAGTGTGCTGGGTCGACCTTGTGATAGATTATTATCCCATCCGGGATGAGGAACAAGGTTACCGTCCCACGTTTTAACTCATACTTTTAAAAAAACTCAATTAGCCATAGAGGTGCAATTTTATGGAATGCTGTTTCTACATATTTTACGGGCTCCCAATTTACGGCTTTTTACCGTAATGTAAAGAAAGATAAATACGTTAAGGAATTTAAGGAACTTGATTTTAGTGCACAGTTAGTTCAGTCGCTTCCCAGACAATACCCTGATTTTAAGTGCTATTAGCCATTTATTCATTGTGCTCAGTTTCTTATGGAATAATATTCTTAGTAGAAGTATCGTAGTTAAGTACTATACCTTATTAATTATACGACCCCACAAGCATTATGCTTAAAAGTTTTTTTATTGTGTTTAAATGAAGGATGTGATGATGATGATGATGATGATGATAATGAATACTCCTAGCTACTTCATGCTACAGTAGCCAAATTTAAGAACTGGCCGTGGTGTAAACCACTTGTGGTCTGCATGCTACTTTATCTTTCTCTAATCAAAGACGCATTAAAAATTAAAATGTGTCTCTGAAAATACAATAATAATATAATATAAATTACCATGCAATATGAAAAAAAAAATCAATAATAAGGGTATGCTCATTATTTTACGAACGAGAGACCCTGGCAAATGACGGTAACAAATTTAGCGGTTGCAGAGAAACCCTGAAGAATATCAGACTTCAACGTTCAGGTATTAAATCAAAAGAAATATTGATTTTTTTTCAGAGCGGGATCTTTTTGCCCATAAAAAGTTTCATCCGCGGGTTGCATCTATAAACATTTTAAAATATACTCACTTTGCTTTAGTCAGGTGCCAAACACGACCAGCTTCAAATGGCTTGATTCAAGGTCAGGGGTTCGAGTCTGGTTTAGGCCTGAACATTTCCCGGGTTCTTATTACAACATCAATTTCTTTCAAACACACAAACGTTTCATCTGCATGTGATGTATGTGATAATTTCGTATATTCACTTTATATTACTACCATTTTTTGCATATTTGAAGTGTTTTAGCCCGGACCAGCACCAAGTACCTCTCCCCGCCCCTGGTTTGCCAGGTGTTAGAACACGTGCACTTGTTCCAACAATCAGATAACTTTTCCAGTTTATAATCTGCATTGCCAATTCATTTCAATTTGCTTCAGTCTGTGCTCTTCAATATGCCACGTTAAGTATAATTTCATGATTTGCTTTTGTGACTCTTAGGTATGAAATCTTCATGGATGAGGTGAAGCCAAGTGATCTCAGTTTGTCATTTTTGAGGGAATTCATGGCTCTGCCAGTGTCTTTCTTCAATCCCGGTGCACAAGTCAAATACCGTAAGTTATCGCCGTTCTCTGAAGTCTAGGTTTGGGCTCATTTTGCATCTTTTCTTAAAAGATCATAGGCGATTGCCAGCCTGGATAACGTGATTAAACTCAGCTAATCCACGTGATAACGTTTATAGAATGCAAGGATCGAAAGAATGTAACAAAATTAGCTTATGATACGTTTGAATGCCTGAAAAATTGCGTAGTTTTGCAGGCAATAATGTTGCTAACAAAATCTCACTCTTGAGCATCACTGTGCATAAAAAATTTCAATGCATCGTATCTATTTCTATCCTTTTAAAGCTGCAACCCATAAACTTAGTTGGGAAGGCTTCTGACCGTTATCTCCAAATGGTGACTGCTATTTCATTGTTAACTTTAACATGTTTTCGTGCTTCAGTCTGATTGACCACTTTATAAATGCTCCTTTGGAAAAATGTAGCAATCTTCCCTTGAGCCAACTGAATAAAAAGGCGGAATTTCATCTGCCTATGGGCGCTATGTGGCTCTTACTTGGCAAATTTTGAGTCTAAACTTCCATCGACTAACATAAATCAACACTATTCACTTACAGAAAACTTCATTCAGAGATGGGGTACTCATTATATCAAATCAGCAAAATTCGGAGGCAAACTGGAAATCATTAAAACCATGTTAGCTACCCAAACGGCATCAAAAGCAGAATTTGCAGCAAAAATGGAAGCAGAATACAGGGGACTGTTTGCCAGTGCCGGAGCCAAGTCCAGTACAGAAGGAGGCGTGGAGTCCAAAGAAGAAAACAAGTTCACCTCCACATCCGTTATAGCTCAAGGAGGAAGCCAAGAAATAGCAACGATTCTCTCAGACGTGTACTCCCCAACGTTCAAGGGCAGTTTTAAAGAATGGCTTCAGAGCATTCCTGCTTACCCCAAAGCCTTCCGTTTCTTGCTGGGAACCATTGCAGATCTGGTTAATTTCCGTGCAAACGATTTGTTTCTCGGAGAAACCGTTGACTGGGGCTGTGAAGGGAAAAGCAAAGAGATAGAAGAAGAGGAAACTCCTGAAGGTACGAAACGTTTTTACAAGGTTACTGATGGGGAAGGCAAGATCAAGAAGTATTACTGCCCATTTCAAGATCGAGGAGAGTTGGACGAGGCGCTCAGCAAAAGGCGAGCTAGTCTGAAAAGGGCCATTGAAATCTACATGGAAGAGGTACGTAAAATTGCCATTGTTCGTTCAAAAGTTATAGGACTCAATTTGTAGTATGAATGGCCCACATTCAATCAATCAATCCATCCATCCACCCACCCATCCGTCCGTCCGTTTGTCCGTCCACCCACACACCATTATCCATCCACAACGCCCCCGTTTTCTTGTCCCTTTTGCAAATACATTCAGTCAAAAACTGTTCTTGAAGCCTTCCCATAGAGTTTACTTCTCTACGAAAGCCAGCCAGTCCAGTCCGAGACTGGTCTCGACTGTGGTTAATAGGGGCCTAAGCAGGGAGGAGTGGTAGTGCAGTGGTCATCGCATTGGGCTTTCGATCAGACTTTGATCAGGAGATCGGAGGGCCGGTGGTTTGAGGCTTGGTCTCTGTATTGTATTTAGTTGTTTCCTTAGACAAGAAACTTTTCTCCACATTTTCTCTCTCTACCTAGGGTTATTAATGGGTACTAACTAACTGTTAGGGAATTCGAACAAAAAAAAAGTGGCGGCCGGGTGACTCTGCGATGGATGCGATGGGCATCCCATCCAGAGGGGATTAGTGATGCTCCTAGTCGCTTCATGCTACAGAAACCGGTACTAAGCGGCGGCCTTGATGAGCCTTATGGCTCAGTTCAACCAAATGGATTGGGCAAAAGATGCAAGGAGAACAGTGATGACATGAACAACAACTAGAGGTCTAGTGTCTCTTTCTTCGCCCTGTTTCTGCCCTGGGGGGTACTCGTGTGGGTTTTGGGTGGGTGTGTGGCACCCAGGCCTCCAATATTAGACCCCGTTTTAGAAAGATTTTGCATTCAAAGTGATACCTCATTCTAGAAAGAGGCAATTTTTAATACCCCATTCTAGATATTTACTAAATTTCAAAAACCTTGTTTTAGAAAAGATATTTCTTTGTTCAACTTACACCTCCTAAATACAACTGTTTCTACGCAAGCCAGGTTGTGTTATTTTCCCCATTAGTTAATTAGCCATGTATTTATTTCCCGATAAATAATTTAAAAGTCGCTGCTGACATCGTGAAGCTCTCCTGCGTTTGCAATATTACACCCCGTTTTAGATCAGGAGTCCCCTCACGACCCCGTTGTTGCAGTACATACCCGTATAGGTATTATGAGGGACTACTCCCCCCTAGGTTTCTGTTTCACACCTCGAACAAGAATTGTCTTCTTTTGACGTCTGTGACTTGACACGCTGACGTAAGAACACGTAATAAAGGAAACAAATGACTTTCGGTTGTCATCGGTGACGTTCAGGACGTCGACACGTTTTCGTTGCTTAGAATCACTGATAATAAAACCGTAAAACCGCATGGTCGTTGTGCTTTTATGTTAAAGGACATGTTGGCTGTACTTAGTTATGTAAAACCGTACGTTGGTTGCACTATTATGTAAAAGCGTATGTTGATTGTCCTTTTAGGGCCCAATATCTGTCTCAGACATGCAGATTCCAGAGTGTAAGTCCGAGAACCTCGGCGAACCAGTCAGTGACGACTTTTTGGAAGACACTCGTGTTCTAACCTGGAATGAAGTCATGCAGCGGAACACTGCCATCAAGGTCACATTTGACATGGAAAATGACTTGGCGCGTGGGTTGGATGGCGCGGTGACAATCCCGAAAAATATGACGCGTGAAGTTCGCTTTACACGTGGTAGATGGTTTACCGCAGATAAAAATGGCAAGTTTCACATGTTCAATGGATACCGTAACGGTAAAAGTGACGAACTAAAAAAGCACAAGCTCTCTATATTCGGTCTTGTACTGACTTACAATTCTAGATATGGAAGCCTAGAGCTTAAAGACGAAGACTACAATGAATCCAAAAAAATTTACCCCACCTTAAGTGCGGGGCAGGTCGGATTTCCCCTGGCACGCCTCAACGTCATGGAGCCTGGTACACCTCAACAGAAGCGATCTACTGCTCCGCCAGCTGTCAAGCCATGCAATCTGAAATGGTCAAATGCCCTACGACTTGACCCAACAACAAATGGAGGCCGCTGTTTACTTTTCACTGCGTCTTCGGCTGGAGATTTCTTTGTTGTTTTCGCAACTTTGCCAAGTAAACCTAACTCTTGGTACTACGTACACATCGGAGTTGCAAAAGTTGCAATTTACAAGGTATGAATCTAAATTCACATAAAATTACGGTGACCGTGTGAGAAGGTTTTAAAAGGAGCAGAAAACGGGTGCAAAGTGCATGCAGAATGCCGTCGCACCATATGGCCTGGTCTTGAAACTGAGCAAAGCACTTTGTGCCAGATAGCTTTTCTGGCTGCTCTTAGCATAGTGGAATTTGCATTCTGTTACGCAAATTATAAAACATGTCAGCCTGCATAATACCGTTATAAATGTCGTCTGTTTGATACGCGTTCTTAATATCTTACACATATAAATGTTTGCATCTGTGTAAGACGTCACGCTCAAATGTATCACTTTTGCAACTGTTAAGGTGCCCTTTGCAAGAGGTTTAGTTTTTTCGTCCTGGCCAAAACACCAGATGTGGAAAAACTTGATAAGTGGCCGTTTTGGTGTGAACTTTACTTTTAATCTCAGTGCTAATGCTCATTGTTACCACAGGGATCAGAGGAAGTGACATCAACGTCAGACATTGGAGCTCTTTCCATTGCAGATGGCCTGCTATATCAGTCATACTTTGTCTGCTTGTACGAAAAGCCCGATAGCACACTGATAGAATATGGAAAGACCCTGGGCACGTCAGAGGGCGCATATGTTTATCTTATGCACCTCGACAAAGCCAATCCGCTGAACGTACGGTTTTACGCGTTTGCCAACTTGAAGGAAGTGGTTAAAATATGGGATGCTCATATAATAAAGCGCGACCAAATGGATGCAGAATGCAAAGGAGCTACCTACAAGGATCTTCAGACAAATCTATGTGTGCAAAAGTGCCACGAATATTGTGATCCTTTTGAAGGCTAGTGCTAGCTTACTATTTTGTTTTTTGTGTTCAAAAGGTACACCAAATTCAGCGTTTTTAATTCCAATGGGCTTTTTGCCGTATTATGCTCTATGACCAGTTGCACAGCCAATTACAAGTAAAACCAAAACTAGTCGTGTCTCTGTCGCAGGCACCTTTCCGCCAATGGCCATCCGTTACCGTTTTAATTCCTTCGATTTCTGAGTAATTCCTAGTGTGGCCAGTGTCCAATCTGTTGTGGAAACCAAAGTAATTAATTACGTTTACGAGACTCAGTTGATTAATCACGTTGAGATGAACTACATTTTAAAAAAAGCTTGTGAAAACCTTTGTGACAGTGCTTAGTAAGACGCTTATGTAGACAGTGTGCTCCAGATTGGTTGCTTCTCGGTAACTTAGGAAAACTTGCAGTCTAGAGGTGCTATCGAGCAATTTGTTCTTTCAGTGCTTGTTCGCACTGTTGATATCCTTAAAAAATCGTACTAACGCTTAACGGAAAATTAAACACTAGAAATTCTTAAGATCACCTCAGTCATCTCTCTTGCGAGATAACAATAATTTTTTTTTTGTCTTAGGTTGCCGTAATCCAGGAGCTGACCCTTTGCAGCCCTCGGATTGCTTGGCTTGTCGGGCTGCAAAAGATCCTAAGACAGACAACTGCTTGGATAAATGTCCAGAAAATGAACAGCCTCTGGAAGGCACTAAGTACTGCGAAAGTAAGCCAGTTTTTGAAAAGAAGCCGCTCTCCGTGCTCCTACCTTGAAGCTCCCTTCGTTTCGTATTAGCAAATGTTAACGCGATTTTTATGTAAGATAAACCATTTACTGAAAGGATAGCATATCCCGGGCTTACCACTCACTAAAGCGTTTCAAGACGCTGGTTCTAAACTGATCACGTATTCCTGATATGCATTAATTTAACATTCAAACAAAATTTAATAATTACCGTAAAAGCTTTACCAAGCACCAGGAAGGGGGGGGGGGGGAGAAGGGGAAAGGGGGCGGAGAGGGCTTACTTTACTTCAGGCCTCAAGAAGGGTGCCAGGTGTGGGTTGTGTGTGTGTGTGTGTGTGGGAGGGGGGGGGGGGGGTGGGCTGGGGGAAATAGAGAGGGGCCTTGAAAGAGAGCGTGAGCTTATTCAAAATCATTATTTTGAAACCAAATCATTGTAATTTTTCCAAACTCTACTACTTCACTTACTAAAACGTAACATTGAAACGCTATCGTATTGCAAGTGCGATGCTATTTATGTCCCAACCCAATAATTCTTCCTTTGAGTGTTCCCTATAAAGAGAATGAAACCTGAATTACGTCCAAAGGAAATAAGGTTTGAGTTTTTGACCCACCTGACCCACCTGACTGTCTGGGTTTTGAAATACTTCGTTTGTTTTTTTTTCTGATATTTGAAGCAGCATATTACAATTTCATGGTGAGAGGATGAGTGTTAACAGAGAGGAGGGCTAATTACAAAATCTAAACGCTAAAGAAAAGAGGGTCTTAGAGATTGACAGTTGATCACATTTTTTGTCTCCCGGTAAATAAACGCTGATTATCTCAGGAGAAAAGAAAACCAACGCGTATCTCTTCGTTTGCGTTTTGTCTTTTCAGTTACGTTTGATGCCAAGGTACAAGGAACGGGAAGGACTGAAGTTAGTGTTGGGAATATTCCTCATTTCAGTCACATGACCTTGTGCTTGTGGACAAAGTTCATACGACCAAGTTCTACTGGAGACAGGAAAAACAACTTGCTGGTGTCCTATACCGCGAGTGGTAACGGGTTTTCTTTGAGTTATGCTGACTTATATGGGAGGGAACTTTACGGAAGGTTTACAGTTGTAGGAAAAGCGAATGCCGGTCTTCGGTGAGTAGGTTAAACGCTTTTTGTGAGCAGTTTCTAAAACAATAGGACCTATTTACTTTTTATCAAATTTGCGTTTGGGTCCTTCGTGGCCTCATGAGGGCTGGGGCGGGTGGGGGGGGGGGGGTGTTAATGCCACCCCCATAAGGTTTTTCTTGAATTCATCTGTACCTAACGTTTCCAGTAGAAGTACGAATATGCTTGAAGACATTTTGACACACGTTTGGTGAGAACCGTTTGCTAGGGTTACCTGATATGACGTCATAAGTATTTGGTGATCAACCAAGTGTTTTTTTTTTCTCTATGGAATAGAGATGCTAATCTTGGGTAAAATCCAAGATGGCGGCCAAGATGGCCTTCATCTTTGATGACGTCACAGGCCCCCAGCAGTGTCACAATCCATATAGTATACCTCATCTTATAAAGCACAACACAAGATTTGTATTAAGAATTGGCGAAACCTTTTCAAAATATTGTAACTCAACTAGGGAGGTCCGTGAACCTCCTTTTACCACGGTGGGAGTGTGACTGCTTGTACGTTCAAGAGTTGAAAACGCACTGGAAGCTCTCGACAATACCGATTATGGCAATATGTTAAATTTCCGCACAATGCACCTGGAAAATATTATAGCTCGCCTACGAGTCTTCCAGTGCCCCAGTGGCTGGACTGTCCGACCGGTGTACGGAAATTATGGGTTCAATTCCCGTCGGGGTCGTCGATGTTTGCCTTGTCCAGCCTCATTAAGAGCCCCCAGTAGCTCAGGGTTTAGAGTTTCCGACCTGTTTGCGGACGTCACGAGTGCGTTCTTCGTTGGGCATTCGCGTTTTGTCCATGTCCCCACGCCTTTGACACGCCTCGAGAGAGCAGAAAAGGAAGAAAGAGCGGGGCGCACGAGGGAGGGAGACACGCGAGGAGATAAACAATAATTTTATGCTCATTGTTAAAAGATCAAGTTTGAGACTGTAATTATCGTACCTTTATCAACTGGACTCGACAATCAACCGAACAGTTGTCTGGGAATGGCCTTATAAACTTAACCAATTACGAAATGACACGTTTTCCTAAGAGGTCCGCTTGCAGAAAGAAGCCACTTAAAAGACATAAACCTGTACTAGCACAAGGTTAAAACTGAAAAATTATTTGATAATTATCGCCACTTATATCTAATTCGTTATGACTACTTGGCTAGTAACTTTTGTCCCTTACCAACTAATGATTTTTTTGCAACTTTTTGCTTCTTTATTTTTTATTATTTTTTATTTTATTTTATTTATTTATTTATTTATTTATTTTTTTGCACAAGAGTGGGGTGAGGGGGTGTTAAAGTCACCTCCAGCCCCTCCCTCTGCGCATCTGGGCTAAACTGAGTCCCGTCAGGTGAGTAATAAGGTGGCAAAAGATCGCTGAGGGTTATTTCATCAGAGAGTGATAGGACTTAGAGCCTCCGGTAGCCTGCGAATACGGCCGCCTCTCTGCGTTCCGGCCGCTTGCCGCGTCGGGGAGGCGGCTGTATTCGCAGGCTAAGCCTCAGGAGAATTAAACTTTTTTCTCTAATTAATTGCATTTTTTACCTGTAAACTTGCCTAATTACAATTGACATATAAGCTAATGACATATAAACTTGTGTCAGATATAATCGCCATCTGACAACGATTCTTATACAGCGGAAACATTTGTATCTTATAAAAATGGTAAATAAACCAATAAACCAAAACTTGGTTTTACGGTTAGGATTAAAATTCTCGGCTAGCCTTCTTTATGTTGTGAATTACGATCTTTTTGCCGGAGACTTACGCGAAAAACATCAAAGGACAACAAAAACAAAGGGACCTCAACTGGGTTGTTCTGAGGTAGATATGCCACCTTAGAGAGTTTCAAAGCCGACATTTGGAGCGTTAGCCCTTGGATCACGTTAATTCTTCGTCTCAGCGAATCATATCCTTCTGACGAAGGATTACGGCTGTGGCTCGGAACGTTGCCTTTTGATCCTCTTGATCACGGTCGCCAATTTACCTTGTTACAATTTAAAAATTAAAAAGCAGCAATAACAGTCTCATTTTTAAATAAGAAAAGCCAAACATGCATACGCAAGCTGGCTAACATTTTTAAAGATTTTACACTGATTAAAATGTATGTTTTCGTTACTCAACACAGAGACATCAAATTTTCGAGGAGTTTTCTTGATGATGAGCAGTGGCATCATGTCTGCATCTCTTGGAATGGTGTCTCTGGAGTGACTCTGGTGTATGTGGATGGTGTAAGAGATAACAGTGTAAGGGGTGACCCGTTCCGTAATCCCGATGGCCTCCTTCAAGATACCATAGAAGGGGGAGGTTCCTTAAGCTTGCTTAGCCAGTACAGCCAGACAATCTATTTGACGGAGTTCAACTTGTGGGACAAAGTTCTCACCGCGCAAGAAATCGAGGAAGCATCCAAGAGTTGTGTTGGCACTCCTGGAAATGTGAAAAGGTGGTTCGACTTCTGGCCTGGCTTTAAGGCTACCCAATCAAAGTATGATACGCCTTCAACTTGCGAGTCTCCACGAGACAGAGCAGCTGGAAGGAATACAGAGGCAGGTGAAGAAGATGCAGTCGCTGGAAAAAAGAATGAGTACTTAAAGTGGAAAAAGCAGGCAGTTAAGAAGTACACTAAAAAAGGACTCTAAGAGCGAGGCTCCTCAAGTAACTTAAGGTTTGGCTCTTTTTCCTTAAACGACCCCTAGCAGAGATTTTTAAGACTATCCATTTGCCGTTGAAATAACTTAAACCAACCATACCAATTTAAATAAAAAATTGTTGAGTTTACTGATCAAATGAAAGTCTTTGTAATCACAAATGATACTGCTTGGTTGGTGACGCTTCAATGAAAATAATAAATAAATAAATAAATAAATAAATAAATAGGACTTTGCAGTGACACTTCCATAGAGTGGCTCTTCGTCTTCTGGTTCCAGATGGAATTTGGAAATGTTGGTTTTTGTGGAGGGAGGAAAACCGGAGAACCCGGAGAATAACCCTCGGAGCAAGGACGAGAACCAACAACAAACTCAACCCACCTATGACACCGGGGCCAGGAATCGAACCCGGGCCACGTTGGTGGGAGGCAAGTGCTCTCACCACTGCGCCATCCCTGCTCCCCTAAAAAAGTGGACCTTAACAAGGGCCTTTATGTTGGAATGCAGCCTGCATTTTAAAAAAATTCGCAAATAAATGCCATAGATTGTTTTGAATTTTAAACCTTTTAGAATTAGACATTAGCCTTTTAGAAAGGATGTTACTAAAACGAGGAATGGGGAATGGGGAATGGGGAATGGGGAATGGGGAATGAGAAATAGTGGTCAGCGGTAATACCTAAAAAATTAAGTTGGAGTCTGCGCAGTACGGCAAAGAAACGAGGATTGCACGTGGAGAGCGAAAGATGGAAGGTAAGAATATTTATCTGTCAGTTTTTCCCTAGTTTTTGGGATTATTGAGTTTCTGTTTATTAAAATTAACCAAAAATATTGATTTGCAGGTGATGAGAGTAACAATGATATTTAGGATCACGAGGATTTCGTTATCGACAGGTTGGAATAAAAAGATTCGTATCACTGGCCCGATTTATACTAGAGACGGATCATCCGTCTGGGACGAACTTGGGCAAAGAACGGTAGTTCGTCTTATAATTCGTCTGTGTATAAATACGGGCTTTCAGACGGATCATCCGTCCAGACGAACTATCACGGTAGTTCGTCTTGACAGACGAACTACCGTGGATAGTTCGTCTGGACGGATGATCCGTCTGAAAGCCCGTATTTATACACAGACGAATTATAAGACGAACTACCGTTCTTTGCCCAAGTTCGTCCCAGACGGATGATCCGTCTCTAGTATAAATCGGGCCACTTTGGGTACAGTCGCTTCGAGTGTTACAGTGAAACCCATTAAACCATGAACGCCTAAATTATTTCTGGAATGTTTATTGTTCTGCGACAAATCAGATTCGAGACGTAACCGCAACAAACCGCAAGAGTAATTAGCTGAAAGGTTTCGATCACGAAATGAGTCGGTGGCTTTTGCGTCCACGATAAATTCTCAGTTTCACCGCCGATTAACAAACACTCTGAATTTTTTTTTTCTATTTCAGAGTTTATGCATAAGCAAAGAATAACTGTAAACGACATTTTACTGAAAAGAGATAAATAATCGAACAGACACGGCTAGGAGCGCGTCTGGGAGCAGAATCGAGAGCAGAATAATTGTATTCAGTTTTTGATTTTTTAAAAAACGGCCTCTCCAGTGTTGTCAGTTCTAATCATTTGTAGGTTTCAACCTTTTCCCTGTTTGACCAAAACAGTTAACTGAATAACTTTGCAAAAAATTCGAAACCATTCAATGAAAGAAGCCAAGAATTTCAAATAATAGAAACGATTATTAAATAAAAATAAATAAAAAGTCTCAGGTCTGTGCATGCGGTACACCGTTCTTGAGTTACACCGGTACACCGTTCTTGAGTTACACCGGTACACCGTTCTTGAGTTACACCGGTACACCGTTCTTGAGTTACACCGGTACACCGTTCTTGAGTTACACCGGTACACCGTTCTTGAGTTACACCGGTACACCGTTCTTGAGTTACACCGGTACACCGTTCTTGAGTTATTTGCTAAAACGATCCATGCAAATTTATAGAGTTCAGTATATGGAGGTGCCATATTGGTGTCCTTCAGAGGGCCTCCAGTATGGCGGCAGAACATCAAAGACAACATCTGGAATCCACTTTTGCTATGAACGCGATTACTTTTCGCTCGTGAGCTAGTCTATTTTCACGTAGACACCTTACCTAATACTTGAGATGTTCAAACTGTTAAAAATCACAAGGGAAGGCCTTTTTTCCAAACAAGACAGCTTTGTCAAGGCGCCGTCGTGATGTCACGTACGGCGGAGAACTCGAAAATTCAAAATGCTCTATTTCACAAACGAAGGACGCTACCTAGCTGGCAACTTGTAAATAGATATATTTTTACGTCATCTCACACCTGGTGACGCAGGCCTAGCGAGTTTTGATTTTATAATTTCATGACATACATGGCAGCAATACTAAGGACGGTGCCTTCTAATACATAGGTATTTTTGCACAGTTTACGACTACGTGGGAAAAGCAGTTCTTATCAAGGGCTTTTGGAAAAAGAAAATCGGAGGCTTGACCGCGTTTTGTCAAAGACAAACAGGCAACCATAATTCTAAAAAGGTTTAAAATACAAAACAATCTATGGCATTTATTTTCAATTTTTTTAAAATGCAGGCTACATTCCAACATGTAGCCCTTGCTAAGGTCCACTTTTCCGGCATGGTCATAAACCGCGCAAAAACACATTTTGCTAGTAGGTACCGTTGTTACGAAACCCAGGTTTCTCTGGCCGGCTTCTCAATCTCATAAATAGTTTATATTTTTTAACAACCAATCACAGGATGTATACCACATCACGTGCACGCGTTTGGATACCCAGTGAAAAACAGTATACCACTCTCCAGTGAGAGTGGTAGATACCTTTTTAACTTTTACTCGTACAGTGGTTCAGTTGCAGTTCACATTTACGTTTACCGAGCAATTCTTGAACATTGCTAAATTGAACGCTGTGGACAATTTTTTCGCACTTATACCAGAGACTTGCCGGAGGTAAAAGGTCCAATTATCTTTCATTGCTCAAACTGTTCTTCAAGACTTTGCACTCGGTGAAGGTAATCTTTGAATTCGTGCCCTTCCCGGCTTGATAACGGCAAATTTTATTACCCCCTCTACTTGCCGCCTCTTGACTTACTTTCCTGATGTGTTATTTAGGCCTGCACGGTACCAGTAAGGATTTTTCGTCTCTACAACTTTTAGGCAGTCAAAACAGGATAATTCCGAAGTTTGTTCTGTTGCACGATCGTTAAGGACGCTAATGCAAATGTTGGCATTGCCATAAATGGTTTGCGAAGAAACGTGGCATTGTTTTCGGCATTGCGAACAAGCAACTACGTGCTAATCACAAGCTTTTGCTAACAAGGGCAAAAAAGTTTGCTTGTTGATTATGTATTGTTTATTGTGTGCGACTGAGAAGCCATGTCAACAACTCGGGCTTTGTGTTTCATCAGGGTATCCAAACAACTCGAAACAAGAAAGCACTCGGCTTGCAGCCTCGTGCTTTCATCAGTTCCTCGGTGTTTGGATACCCTGATGAAACACTCGCTCTTGTTGCAGGTATCTTACATCCCAGGATGCGCAGAACTTATGCGCAGTAACAAAAGGAGGCACCGTCCTTAACACAACTGGGATGTTGGTTTCTTGATCGACCTGTCCATTTTTAACGTTGCGTAACGTGCTACCTTGTCATTATAGGAATACCAACTCTTGGGTTTATTTTCGGCTCCTGAAGTGATACGCAGGTTATGACATTAGGTTTTGCAAAAGGCGATCACTCTGCTAAGCAACGGATGCGGAAGGACAAATGTTTGCACACATGTCTCACATACAAACGTCACTTAATACGATTTCTCACAACCGATGGCAAATTTGGTTGTTAACTTCATACTCTTTCAGTCCAGGTTAACTTTAATTTGTTAAAGGACATTTTTCAGTTAAAAGCGTATTTTCCTGTTACTAGAAAGTATCGTTATCTTTGTGATTGAGAAGCAATTCATACTAAGCTTTAGCTTTAGCTTGTAAAGGCGCAAAAAGTTTTTGAGTTGATCAAATACTATTGGCTGCAAATCGTGGATAAAAATTATTCTTTTTTAGCAATAGCTTTGATTTCTTCTTGTAATCGAGTACGTCGAGGCCAGTAATAAGTGACGGAATGTACTACTAGGCCGCGGATTGGTTATTGGCTCTTTTCTTTCTCGT
Source organism: Siderastrea radians (assembly GCA_964017195.1). Taxonomy (NCBI): domain Eukaryota; kingdom Metazoa; phylum Cnidaria; class Anthozoa; order Scleractinia; family Rhizangiidae; genus Siderastrea; species Siderastrea radians. The sequence continues at coordinate 21,016,287 of OZ024899.1, forward strand.
ATGCTTTGGAATATATATATAGTAGAATTAACTTTGATAACATGCCATGCCTACCACCAGGTTTTCAATGAATTTTTCTGGTGGGAAATACAGTCGAACCTTCCTTTTCTAAAATACCAAACGTTTCTCGTTCAACTTCATTACACCTTGAACTTCTTTGACCATGACCACCTTTTTGGCCGGTGCTTTCAAACTGACCACTGTTGATCACTGTTGTCCTCCCGTAAGGGACAACTTGCACATGATCCAATCTCGAGACGGGAGCAAATTGTTTACTTTTGTAATTATGTATTTGTGTATGCCATTTTAAAACGCATCGAAAACCACATCGAACCAGAATAAATTATCGCTCATTACAACTTAGGGTCCCTGAAAAAGGGCTCTCTATTTTGCATCACAAGTGAGGAAGGCAAAGACGATGCCAACTTTCTAAAAGCCTTGAACAAGCTTCTTTTTAGACATGGCCAAACAAGCGCCATCGAACCAACAGAATGCAGGCTATCCGCAGTTCCTACTAAAGCAGAAAGTCTGTCTGAAGCTTTTAATGATTGAGCAAAAGTCGACTTGGAATAGATGCCGATGAGTTTCCAAGGGTATACGAAACAGAAGAAGGCAGATGATGTGAAAATAAATCTCCTTTGTTTACTCACGGTATCTACTATGTCGACATATGGTAGAGGCGCGTAATTATTGCTCCCAGAGAACAGCGTGCTATCGTTATAATTTTTCGAATGGAAAAAGACGTAATGTTCAAGTTTTTCCAAAAATTAGTTAGTCAACACCCCACTGATATCCGAAAAAGGATACCACTGCAGTAACAATTGAGAAAGGACAAAAATACTTAGAATTCCCAGCCATTTTTAATAGCTTGACAAGGGAAGGAATGATCTGCTGAACTTTCTAACGGATATGATAGACGTTCGAAAAGACAAAGAAAAAGTAAACATAAAAAGTCTCCAAGTTTGGAAGAAACAATAGTGCTTAATCGAGGAAAGAAAAAAAGACAGAGCAGGTATCATTTCGAAAGGATTAAACATCTGAGTTACGACTTTGGTCAAAACGTTTCTGCCTTCGTTCAGCACCTAATATCAGCACCATGGCACACCATTATCGTGCACAGCAGTGTCGTGACACTTAGCGTGTTATACTTTAGCAGCCGGCGTGACATCCGCTGGACTATGTTAACTTTGTTAATTACTCGGGCCAGAGGCCACGAGTCAAGGTCTGCCGAGCGGTTCTTTTTGTTTGTGTCGCGATTGTAAGGCCACGCGGGATCTGGGAACGGGAACACGTAATCGTTTGGCGATTGCATCATCATCTCAGGCACCTTTTGCGAGGTTGTGAGCGTTTTGGGGCTCTTTGATGCAAATTTGCTCTTGTTTCGGGGTTTCTCGTGCTTTCAAGCTGTTTACGGCCCGAGTGAAGGCTACAAATAGCCTCTTGTTAAAAATAGATCGCGAGCTCGTAATCTGAGACGCTAGATATTGTAAAGTGGATTTTGTTCACCGAGAAAGGATACCGAGCACACCAATTTCAATTCACGAGACTGAAAACATGGATTGCACGAGAAACTGGTGAGCTGTGCGTTTTAGGTGTACCCCATGATTTCGTACATTTTTTGGTGCTGGGTCTAGGATACCCGGGGAACCGGCGGGCACAACAACAGTGAGAAAGTTTTGCCTGACCACGTGGTCGAGCGATTAGAAACTTTTACATAAGGGGCCGACCATTTAACTTTTGAGGGGGGGGGGGGTGGATGATTTCTGGTCAGCAAGCTTTTTTTTTTCTAGCAACCTGGTGGGCAGGATATTTTTTTTCCTTCTAAATGCTCTGCAGGATATTTTTTTTTCCTCTTCATTTCTCTGCAGGATTTTTTTTTCCTCAAAAAAAAAAAAAAAGAGTTCTTACATTAGTTTTCAATTCCAGCTGGAGCTTTGTTCACAGACAAGACAACAAAATTTGTTGTCTTGTCTGTGAACAAAGCTCCAGCTATTTAATTTTAATAGATAAATCATAAGTGGGCTTGAGTTTGTTTCATGGGATTATGAAAATCACTTACAATATTTTTTTTGTATGAGCTTACTAATTAGGGTTTGACATATTATGCCGGCACAATTTCGAGCATAATACTATAGGTGGAGCATCGAGCATAATGCCGGCATAATAGTGCTATTTGCCAGCATAATAGTGCCATTTTGTGACATAACAGTTATTTATTTTTTTAGAGCTACAACTGTCCATTTATTAAGTTAAAACTACAAAATTTCAAGCTATTTTAATGTTCTTCGTGGTTCCCATTACTACCGAGCACTGTAGGCTTGTTCCCAGTGTATCCTCAAGTGGGTTGGATCTGGGGCCTGGTTACTCTCATTATCTCAGGCTTCTATAAAGGCCTTCCTGGTTTTTATTTTCGCGCTTCAGGGGGGTCCGGGAAAAATTTTTTATGGCATAATTTTGAAATATAAAAACATTGAAAATATAGATACATGTTACTGTTTACTTATTTATTTATTTATAGTTGACAACAAGAAAGGTTTGGATCTGTTTCTTTTTATACTGAATATATATTATAATAAAGATATATCTTATTTAAAAATATAAAAACATAGAAAAATAGAGATACATGTTACTGTTATTTATTTACGGTTGACAACAAGAAAGGTTTGGATCTGTTTCTTTTTATACTGAATATGTTATAATAGAGATATATCTTATTTACAAATATTTAAACATAGAAAAATATAAATACATGTTATTTACGGTTGACAACAAGAATCATAGAATAGTTTCATAACAAAAATTAAGGATTTAACCAAGGTTTGAAATGGCAGAGGGTGGGGAATTTAACAATTTTAGTGACCCAAAATATTTGAAAATGTCCATCATTATAGCCCTTGGGTATGCCTGTACTCCCCCCATTGGGGCTAGATATTGATAGGTGCATTACTAAAACATCGCAAAAATCAAAAATGGCAAAAATGTTATATGTTATAAATGTGATGTTACATGAAAATGCTTCAGTTAAAAAGATTAAAAATGAACAAATTATTTTTCTTTGTCTAATAAAACTTGATTCTTTAAATAGAAAAATTTACCTCCATTACTGCTTGTGATATTATAAAGCTAACGAGTTTGGATACAGTACGAGCCAGCGAGCCAGAAATCCCTAATCCCAATAAAAAGGCTAACCGCAAGCTACCTATAAAGGAACTGTAGGCTAACTGCAGTGCTAACTAGGTTAGCCAATGCGTAATTTAGGCTAACCATAATGGCTTGCATGACTCCTATGACTCGCGAGCCTTGTGAACCGTGCAAGCCAGAAATCCCTTTATATTCCGTTATATAGGGCTAACCGCAAGCTACCTAGTAAAGCTAATAACTGTAGGCTAACCGGAATGTTGTTTTGGCTAAACCAGAGTGTGATTTAGGCTAACTGGAGTGGCTCGCTGGCTCACAGATTGTCGGACCCCTATAAAGCTAAGAATGCATTGCACATTCTGAAGCATAACCAACTCCAGAGTTTAAAGGGAGCAAGGGAAGAATGGTTGCAGTTTTGCTGGGATTTTGTAAAGTCCCCCTGGAATGATGAAATAGCTTTGCAACATTTTTTTTTCTTGCTTGCAGCAGTGCAAGAATTTTTTTTCTATTTCATTTGTGCTGCATGCAATTTTTTTCTTCCGACAAGGGCTTGCAGGAAATTTTTTTTCGAAATCATCCACCCCCCCCCCCCCTCAAGAGTTAAATGGTCGGCCCCTAATTATAAGTTAGATGACGAAGAAACGGAGCACTTTCGAGGCGATTGAACCCCTGGGAAAAAAAACATTGATAAGTAGATCCCGAAGCTTAAGTGCTACACGGAACCAGCCGATGACTTATTCTGGACAAGGTGATTCATGGAAATGAAAATTGCCGTAAAACAAGGGTCCAAAATTATTGGAAACATTACGGTTCTTATTTCACAACTCGAGATGATGAAATGTACTTGAAATTTTTTCGACGACCTACCCTGGTTTCAGTTAAGAGACAACGTGACCGAAATACTGTTGGTAAAACCGAAGGAAATCGGCGACGGAATTGAGAAACGTTCGGGATCGGGAGGCGAGTTAAAAGAGAGTGCGAGGAGAAATTGCGCCGATAGCAACAACAAGAAAAAATAACAAAGAGCCGAGTTACGCCTAACAGACAAGAAGTTAGACATGGAAGCAGCCGCGAGAGCTTTAAATGCCAAGCTTCCCAAGTTAAAGATCACACCGTTCAAAGGTACTTCATTTGACAAGCTGGGATTTGAGAATATGTTTATCACGGCAAGCACCAAACGAAAAAAAATTTTGATGTCTTCACTTCGAATGTCGCTACGAAAGTATGAGATCAAATGTCAAACCTCAAAGCAAATGCTGTAAGATACAAGATCAATTGAATTGGGATCGGCAGAAAAAGGAGTATGGTCAAACTAAACTTGTCATAAACGCACTCATGGAAGAAATCATAAACTTGACCACTGTGAGAAGATAAAACTACTTAACAGTCAATAAATTCTACGAAACGTCAACGTTGCTCAGCATAGAATTCGTAAACTTCTACGAGCCTCAGACCTTACAGAAAGTGGGAATAT
>OZ024899.1:21021098-21078098 GCA_964017195.1 Siderastrea radians
TCAACGGACGATCGAAGTTACGTTAGATAGTTTTTTAATCGGAAATGCTGTTTGAATCGATCATTGACTTCAGTGGCTTTCAAAAAAGCCATTTTGGCCGCCGTACACTGGAGAAACTGAATATACTTAAGCTTATCGGCAGTCCAATCTTGGATCAGGCTGCATCTTCTGATGGCGTTTACCATTGATCTCGTTGTTTGATTAATTTTATCTTCCGTCAATATTTTTTCGTGGACAAGGCTTGCAGGAGGGGAGTGATCTCATGGTTGCAGGTCAGTAATTTATTGATGTACTATTTCATAACTGATCATCATGCACTCAATGGTTATGTAGCCCTTTGCTGGTCATGTTTTTGCACATTTAATACACAAGTTTGTTGACGTGGATTGCTGCGCTTTTACAAACAGAAAAGTGCTTTAATAGCCGGAAGAGAGTGTTACCTGATGTTCAAATAATGCTATAAAAGTCTTCAAAAGTGCCCTTTTTCGAGATCACTTAAAAGCCTGTTGTGGTTGGTATTTTTGATACTTTAAGTCCACACTATGACTCGTATGATGCATTTTTTTAAACTGACAAATGCTGCTTTATGTTGTGTGTTGAATTCTGAAGAAAGCAAATCAAATAATAATTTTTGAATTTTGTTAATTGCAATTACTCAGTCTTTCTTAGATCAGCAACACTGAACATGTTTATTTGCTTTATTCATTGGTTAACATATTTAATCAACACACTTGTTGATCAATACACGATGACAATTTCTGCTTTTTGTTAAGCTTTGCTTGTGCTCATTGATTTGTGTATTGTTAGCTTTACTCATATACTTTGTTCCCATGAAGATCCATATATATACCACATCTTGGTCAGCATTTTACTTGTTTTGCAATTTATTTGTATACTTGAACCAGTATGCCACACCACAATTTTTAAGGGCCCATTACAGTATCTTTTTAGGCCGTTGCTAGGGAAAAATGAGTTTGCTGTAACTGAACACATGTATGCTTTCATTGGACCAAATTTGGACAACATTCATTGAGGGCAAGTATGGTTCAGTTTATGACGTCATCGGACCACGCCCCATGTCACGTGATCAGAAACAGAAAAATGCGTTTTTACTTCAAGACTTACCTTTTTGTCCATAATTTCTTGTACCGTACCATTTCATAAGCCGTCTTGAGGAAATTTAAGCATGCGTTTTGGTTTATGAAGAAAAATAAACAAATAAGAATGAAAAATGTGCCTCTTTGACCACTCTTTTGGGTATAATTTTTTTGTTTTCTGTTTTTTCGCAAAAAGAATGCTTAAATTTCGAGGAAAAAAGATGTTTTTTCGATTTCTTTTAAAATGTAGCAGCTAAGTTTACTTCTCGACGAGAAAAGTACATTTTTCGCGGCACCGGAAGTGACGCTACTTTTTTCAATGGCCAGGTGCCTAAGCGTTAAATGGCTAGGTCGCTAAGGCGATAATTTTCCCATTCTTAGCATCGTGGACGGTAGCTTAGCTGAGCTGAGCTGTTGTTGGAATAATGGCCGCGAGTCAGATAAAAGCCGTCGAACTGGATGTGTAATGACGATTGGTTTTTCCGTTGGATTGCTTCAGTTCTCGCTTCTTTCACGCTCCAGTCGGCGATCTGTTTTACGAACGGCGCAAGCCATTCAACAATGTGGATCCACCGAGTCGAATTGACTTGGTCCAGACTTAGAGTCCAGAGAATTTTATGATAATCTTTGAAATACTCACAAGGAAAAAAAGAGCACGATTACGTTACGTATTGCAGACCTTGGACGAGTTGTGGCTTTCACGACAGAGGTATCACTCTTCAAGCTGAATTTCTGTCCACATCGACTGCACTCGAACTCAAACTCTTCAACTGTGTTTTGTTTTACCGAACAAAATTCGTATTTCTCAGTCCTTTCTACAGTCACAGTCTTTTAGATCGCTTAAATTACTTTTTGCTAATTTCTCAAGTGATGTTGATAGCAGACGTTGCCCATCAGATGTATCGAGCTCACCATTATTTGTCAGGTATTCTATCGTGATAGAGCTGCTTTCAAGGACAATTTACAAGCTTCCTTTCTTGTTGTATGCTGCTCCACGCTGTCTTGCGACAGTGACTGCAAGTCAGTGGCCTCGAGAGATTCGTTTCTTGAAGAGCTGTCTAAACACTGGAGTTGCTCAGGTTCGGAAGGACAGTTCACAGGTTCGCACATCGATTACAGTTTTCTAGCAAGCGAGGTCAGGTAGTTTGAGAGCAGTCGAAGTCACGGCCGTGGACACAGGCAGGGATTTCTTTATGGGTTCGGGATGATGGCACAGTACTTATTTCTGTTTGCCTCCGCATCACTGACATTTCTATCCCCGACCTGACACTGAAAATCTTTGAATGTCGGCTTTTCGCGATGTGCATTTCCCCATCGACATGCAGCCATCGCTGCGCTTTCTGTTTACGTGCGTACGTGGATAGCTTCGAGCTCATTTTCAACTGAAACACCCAGTTTAAGAAATAAAGGCACAACTCACATGTTGTAAACGTAAAGCAGAAAATTAAAATCAATTTAAAAAGTAAACAAAAAAGTTTCTTTTGTGTTTGTCGCAACGAAATAAAAAAATTATCGGCGACTTGAACCGGCGACGGGCCGGCGCCGGGAGGCCAGAAAGCGCGCGAAAAATTTGCGGACGACCGGAAGTAAAATTGCACGTGCATGGCAACCGCGTATCATGGTAACGAGATACTTTAATGGGCCCTTAAAGTAAAATCCTAGTATGATTGCTAATGGTGGATAAAATATGTATGGTACAAGTGGTTTTGCATCTAGGGGGTATTCTAGTAATAGGAAACAACTGCATCAGTTAATTTTTGGGGAAAAAAAACCTTTTGCAAATAGCCAAAATAGAGTGGTGATTGATGTTTACAGGGGAACTCCACTAATACGATCACTGATCAATGGGCCATATAATTTAAATAATTAATGAAAAAAAAATGGTTGTTGCATTCAAGAAGTATTTCAGTCAGAAAAATAACTGGATCGTTTAATTTCTGGGCTAAAAGAAGTGTCATAAGATGATCGCATGTAACAAGGTGGTTGGTAAGACATATATATTATTTGCCGGCCGCGAGGTCCGTATTGAGAAAAACTGTGCCAGAGGTCTTGAGTACGGCCCGAGGCCGCAGGCCGAGGGCCGTGCTCAAGACCGAGGGCACAGTTTTTCTCAATACGGACCGACCAAGGCCGGTAAATAATATTTTTATTTTTTTCTTGTTGTTTTTCAAAAGTTAAACGTGTCTTGTTGTTTTCGGAAAGCAACGTTTTGAAAGCGCGCGTAAAATGAACCATGAAACGAAGTCCAGCATCTTGGTGCCTTTTTTCCATCTTGCAACTCATCTTACATTAATTTTGTAGCCAACCTTCTTTTTAGAAGGAAGTTAGAAGCAGTTGTGTGAGAGGGGCATCAATGATGATTATGACCCCTGGTTTTAGTCTTTGCCCTGTCTGCACTTTTCAGATACGACATGTACTTGTCTGGAGCATTGAACATTGATTGATGCAGCATTTGCTCCTAATTAGTGAACTCAATTCTGGAGCGACTTCCTCAGTGTTTTGTGCTTCTATGCCATTGTTTTTTTTAATTCAAAGTTAAATTCTGTGTGGTATCATTTAGATATTATTTTGGTAAATATACTGCTCAACAATTTCCTTTTGCAATACAGTCAAGTTCTTTCATTAATTACTCTTGACTAAGGTTAACCAAAAATTGCTGAATTTGGATTCATCTGACAACTGACAGCCTCGTTCTGAAAAAAACAAAAGGTATTGCACCTGTCTTGTGTTGGAATATAAATGAAGGGTTTACAAGCTAAAGAAGGTGGCTGCATAAACAATGAGTACACTTGTATTGGCAAGGAGAAGCACTTTGCTTTGCTATTATAATTTTATATTTTCCAGTGTGTTTTAAATGAAGTTATGCTGCACTGACAATTTTGTTGCTAAGAGGGGTGTACCTTGTGTTTGAAAGGTACTATTTTGTCCTGTTCCAGATCTGTTAATATCATGTCATTTTCCATGATCTTTCCACCTTTTTTTTTTCATTGCTGAAATACATTTAGGTGTTTTTTTCGTTTGTATTGCTCGTGTCTTCAGTAGCTCAGTTTGACAGAGTTTTTTTGTTCATCCTCCATCACAGTTCCCATAACTGCAAAGTAGCAAAACATTTCACCATCATTTCAGTGACAAAAACAGACGTTTTTGTTTGGTTGAATTCAGATGCAGTGATTTAAGATAGGATAGTTCCAACATAGCATTCTCTGCAAAAATATTCATTAGAAAACCAATCACTATAATATTCAGTGGGAAACGATTTCAAACTCTATTCACCTGAAAAGCCAATGAGCTTTAATATGTGGAGGTCGTTTGTTTCCTGTGCGAGGTACTGTCCAAGGGTTTACATTCAACAGTTCACCATTTAAGTTTACTTCGCTTTTCTTCAGCCGTTTCATTCCCAGAGTTACAACCTCGAGGTAGATGTGACCATTGAAATAGAAGCTGGGTTGATCTGCTGATCCTGTAGTGCTGTTTGTTTTTCAGTAAATGTACTTTGGAAAATGAATATTGGGATTCTTGTTGTTGAAATTCTGTCATTACTGATTTTGAGCAACAATGACTAGTAAAACTTACGGTATTTGGATGTTTATTAACTTGATCTAACGCAAGTCCAAATACTTTTATTTAAAAAGCATTAAGAAACAACGAAGTAAACGTTGGCAATAACTAGAAACTCATAAGGACTTGAAACGTGTAACTCGCATATATAGGTTTTGAACGATGCTCGTAATTATTCATTTTCTCAAGTACCATATTTGGAACATGAAGAGAGAGAGAACTGACCAATCAATGTTCGTGAACGACGTGACGTAATTTTACACCAAGTTCCCACACTTGTTCATAGAAATGGCCGACAAACTGGGGAAAATGAAGCCGAAAAATTTTCAAACGTAGGGACGACAAAGCGAAAAGAAATACCGGTTTCGAAGACCGAGCAGGAAATTTGTGAAGCAAAAAAAAAATTAGTAATTGAAACAACATGGAGCAAAGCGCTGGGGTAAGAACTAAATCGGACTGTAAAACCAAACCAAAATAGTCTAGCGTTGTTTTTATGATTTCAGTCCGGCTTCTTTCACCGTCGCACTATCAACAAATGTTCACAAAAGGTAGATTTTATACGGAAAACTTTTGACACCGAAATATCAAGAATGACACAAAAATAAAACACAGCAAAATTGAAGAGAACCGTTTAATAATATTGAAGTGTCATACGTTTTCAGTGATTCGCTACAAAATCAAGCTAAATAAGCTGAATAACAAAGGACGACTTTTTCTTCGGCTATATACTACAAAAATAACATCGTTTTACCTGCAGTGGATGTAGCTCTGAGTTCAAGCAGCTCCAAATGTTCAAATAAAGAGAACGTAATGCAAAATAAGTTGAATGATCGCTTTCCCAGTTGTTCGATTCATTGTTAACATGTTTTTTGCCACATCCCGTCCGCGGCCTCTGAACCTGGAACCACTATACGTTTTGTCTTCGTTTCAACTCTCCGAGCTTCAATCCGCTTTGGGCGATGAACACAACAATTTTTTTCAGGAAACATTAAACCTGTACCACATTTTAAAGCCAATAATTGTACGACTTTTTCGAAAAAACTTATTCCCGGACGTTCACTTCGAAGCAGTTTCATTGATTCATTCAGGTTTGCAAAGAAACGCTGCAACACTTCGCAAGGTTTTGGCGCCTTAAACTCGTGCGTGGACTGGAGCGAGGGGTTTCCAAATATGGTACTTAGAAAAATGAATATTTACGAGCATCGAACGCGAGTTGCACGTTTCAACTCCTTATGAGTTTCTGCAATAACTTAATCGAGTTGCTGTACACTGGCACGACTTCCCTTCCAAGATATAAACAAACAAATGTTCATCTTCAAACAGCGATTTAAAAAATCATCGATGCGAAAAAATAGTCTCTTAATATTTCTTTACAAATTATCAAACTTTCCATTACGAGACAATCATATACTATCTTAGCAAACAAGAAAATCCAAGATCCGTTAAAGTCTTGTTGTCAAGGACAGCTATCTATTAGTTAGCAGAACAATGTCCCAAAACGTTTAGGACAACATGGTCTGATTGTTACCGAAACTAGACTCCCTGCTTATGAAGGAACTAATAACATCAAAGGTCCATGAGGATGCACATCTCGAGCACATGTAAGTAGCCGTAAATCCTCGTTGTTCAAAGGCGGCCATATTGAAACTTGTTTCTTTTCGAGGCACCAATACCGAAGCCAATGAAGAATATGCAGTCAAGAATACTTGACAACAGAGCTCTGCATTATTTTTTGCAATCTGTGTTGGGATCCTTGAACGAGCACAGCGCTATGGAGGGTCGACTGTTAAACTGAGGTGGTACGCAAAGGACAGGTTAGATCATAAAATTTTACAACAAGGTATAAAACAAACAATAAGCAATTTATTTAAGCTCGGTATGCCTTTAAAGATGCACTTGTACACTGCCAATAAAAACCTTCATAGAAGTCCTAAGCATAAGATGCACCCTTTCTAAAACTATCGGCATGCGATTCACAAGCGACAATTAAAACAAGAGACGGGTGAATAGTAAAAAATTAAGCTAAAAACACAACGCGAGCGGACAAAATTGTGCTCTACTTGTGAATTACTCCGCCATATTTTTCTTCTTTGGGTAGCGTTAATGAAGTCCATAAACAAGAAGCATTTAAAAATTTTCATCAGAACGAATCAAAAGTCATTTTTGATATGTTAAATAGGAATAAACAAGCTACGGAAATTTGCGTTTCAAAACCTTAGAGAACTTGACACGACCTTAGTTAACGCAAAAACTGTACCTTGGGGCAATTACGAAAAGCTCAAAGTATCCTTGGGGAAGAGGTGTCTTCATCGCCTGATAAAACTGAAAATACCATTTCGATTTCTTCGATCAGAGTCACAACTTCAGCATAAGTGATTGTAAAGATTACCCAAGTTGTTTTTGAGGGTTTTGAGCGTGCAGGAGGCTGTAAGGAGCCGTTACAATGACGTGTTAGATTTTGATTCGTCGTCCGCCATTTTGAAGAAGAAGAGGACCTGGGTTTTACTGCGCATGTTCAGCCGTTTTTTAGCCCTGTCGGCGGCACGATCTTTGAGTGCAAAATGGATTTATTATGGCTGTCGATGTTCTGTTTTAAGTTGGACATGCAGCTGTAGCTGATCTTAACTGTGTTACGGTTGAAGATCTTATGTAACACATGCTCCTTGGGGAATTCGTCGTCAAGGATCTTGAGAAAGGCTCAACCGATGTTGGTGGCTACGTTTTTGCTGTAAGGGGGGTTATACCAAATTATCTCCCTCTTTCGATTCTTTCTTCCAGGGCTTGCGGGCTGGATTGGTGTTTGGGGTGAAAAGGTAAGATGATGTGTGTATCCGCTGTTGTTGAGGGCTTTCTGATAGATTGGCGCTGCTTTATTGAAAGATTCTTCATCATAAGAAATCTCAGACAGTCGTCTATTACATGTAATAGATTGTGGGATGTTGTCGATAATACGCGGCGGGTGATTAGATTTCTTGTTGACATAGAGCGGGATGTTATTAGGCTTGTTATATGGCATGTGTTTACCACTGGAGAGGTTGAGGGTGACATCAAGGAAGTTTACGACCTTTTTGTTGGCTTCGATCGTTATTTTAAGGCCATGCTTGCCGAAGATGTTGCATAGGTCTTTCTTGACTTGCTCTGCTTGTCGAGGCGATGCCTGAGTTATTCCAAGGCCGTCGTCTCTGTACAAGCCAAAGTTGTAGCCATGTTTCTCTTTGATGGTGTGCAGGAGGTAGGCGCCAACGAGCTCACATGACTCTGCACCGTCGTAGCTGCCCATGGTTACATCGAAAAGGTTAGAAGTTGTTTTCTTTCCCCATGGTTCACCCGTGTTGTAGAGGAGGGACTTCTTCGCGTGGAGGATTATGTGGCGTTCCTCGTCGGTGATGTTGACGTAGCTCGAAGCGAATTGTAGTGCTGCGTTAAGAAGGTCAACAGAGATAGAGGGATAAAAATCGACCACGTCGAAAGCGATGAACGTGTGTCTCTCTTTATGCTCTATGCTATTGAACCAGTTTAGGACAGCCCTAGTGTTCTTCCATTGGTTTAAGCTCAGGTGGTTAGTGATGGTCGTGTTTATTCGGTCAAGGATTTGTTTACTGATTTTGCCAATCTCTGATTTAGCTGGGTTAATAAGGCGACAGGTAGGGTTGTTAGCAAAGTTGGGCTTGTGGTCCTTGAGGGTTATGAAGACTTCTCGTTTGGCAGTGGTGTTAACTCGGTCGTCTAGATCGAGTCTCTTGGCGATTTCTTTGGCTTCCAGTTCGATAGAACTGGTGGTGTCCGGTGAAACTTTCTTGTAGGTCTTGGTGATGTTTTTCTGCAGTAACCCATTGTATGCGGTGGAGTCCATTTTATAGAAGTTGGAAGTCTTGTCGGCAGGTATTAGGAGGTCGCTTGATTTCCTGATGTTGGTTTGAATATCGGAAGACAGCTTTTGTTGGAACCAGCATTTTACTTTCTTGAATTTGATGTTTTCAATCATATTAAGTAGCCTCTTCTCAAAAATTAACATCGCCGGTATTTGTGGGGGTGTGTTTCTAGAGTTGAATCCAAACGTTTCTTTCTGCTTGCCATTAGCTTCAGGGTTGAGGTAGAAGTACGCTTTCCATCTCATACGTCTGCAGAGGTGCTCAGTTTTATCAATCAGCTGAACAAACGAATGAACTGATAACTTCATGTAGGCTCTCTGAACAAACGAAATGAACTGATAACTTCATGTAGGCTCTCTGAACAAACGAAATGAACTGATAACTTCATGTGGGCTCTCTGAACAAACGAAATGAACTGATAACTTCATGTAGGCTCTCTGAACAAACGAAATGAACTGATAACTTCATGTAGACACGCAAACAAATTCCTCCTGAAAAATGCTAAATTTTGAAGCTTCTCTCGTCACGCAATAATAACAGAGTTTATTTATAATTTTTTACTTTCTATTGTTTTGTAAAAGCGTTTCTTTTTCGAGCTATCATATTTCCAACGGTCGCATGTGTATTTCAAATCAGTGTAAAGATGTAAATTCGCATTTGGCAATTTTATCTGATGAGTGCTGCACACAAGTTGTGTAGTACGAAACTAAATAGTAATAAAATGCCAAGTCAAATCTACAGCTGATCTGTTCATCATCTGTTATAATCACGCTCTAGTTTACTATTGAGCACTCTGAAAGCAGTTCTGCAAAAATCAACTCGTTTATATATATATATATATATATATAACTTCAAATTTCTTGTGTGGAACGGTTTTCAGAGAGCGCTCAACTTTTTAGGAGCAGTATTAAATTATTCAAAAAGGTTCCAGGCTTCAAAATATATATATATATATATATATATATACTCGTTGAAGGAAAGCGAGGACGGACAACTTCTGACGATTAAAAAGTTAAAAAATTTAATAAAAAATAAAAACGTTTCGGTCTTAGACCTTCATCAGTTACATGAAAAATTAAACTTAACAAATCTACCTAAATAAGATTACAGAACAAAACAAGACGCAAAATACAATTCAACGCTATGAGTTACGTAACCGGCGTGATTATAACAATACTAAAACGAGGATAAGTGACGCTAACATTCAAATATAAAAACAATGTAGTACAACGATTATATAACGAAAAAAGGAAAAATAAACAATACTAACAATTAAACGTAATTACAAGGTGTAGAGACAGGTACAACACTAGATAAATGAACGATACAAGGCAAAAATATAACAAAAGACCGGAAATATGCTGCTATAAAAATAAATAACAAAAGATGACAGATAAGACTAAAAACTAAAAACTGCTAATTCAAAAAAGATGACATTTGCAAAGCGGCAAAAGAAAGGGCAGTCAAAAGGAAAGCAACCTACGTTTACGCAAACATGGATCATACCAAAATCCCAAATCGAGGCCTTTGGAGCCCCAAAGGGCCGATAGACAACAAAATCCCTGGGGGGGCCTTAAACAATAATGACCGTAATAAGTTCCCCGAACAGGGCCTTTGAGTATACCCAACACCTAAGAGGCTGACAAAATCCAAGAAAAGGCCCTTTTCTTGGATTTTGTCAGCCTCTTAGGTGTTGGGTATACTCAAAGGCCCTGTTCGGGGAACTTATTACGGTCATTATTGTTTAAGGCCCCCCCAGGGATTTTGTTGTCTATCGGCCCTTTGGGGCTCCAAAGGCCTCGATTTGGGATTTTGGTATGATCCATGTTTGCGTAAACGTAGGTTGCTTTCCTTTTGACTGCCCTTTCTTTTGCCGCTTTGCAAATGTCATCTTTTTTGAATTAGCAGTTTTTAGTTTTTAGTCTTATCTGTCATCTTTTGTTATTTATTTTTATAGCAGCATATTTCCGGTCTTTTGTTATATTTTTGCCTTGTATCGTTCATTTATCTAGTGTTGTACCTGTCTCTACACCTTGTAATTACGTTTAATTGTTAGTATTGTTTATTTTTCCTTTTTTCGTTATATAATCGTTGTACTACATTGTTTTTATATTTGAATGTTAGCGTCACTTATCCTCGTTTTAGTATTGTTATAATCACGCCGGTTACGTAACTCATAGCGTTGAATTGTATTTTGCGTCTTGTTTTGTTCTGTAATCTTATTTAGGTAGATTTGTTAAGTTTAATTTTTCATGTAACTGATGAAGGTCTAAGACCGAAACGTTTTTATTTTTTATTAAATTTTTTAACTTTTTAATCGTCAGAAGTTGTCCGTCCTCGCTTTCCTTCAACGAGTTTTAATTCCATGCAGTGAGGCTTGGACTGTGAATCTTTGATCCTCCTGACGCAGTGGCATTCTTTGTTGGCCTGAGGCAACCATTAACTGTTTTTTTATATATATATATATATATATATATATATATATATATATATAATCACTATCTAAGGAGAGGCTTGTCACAGAGGGTTGTCATTTCTCGCGGTCAGGATACAAAATTAATTTATGTTTTAAATTTTGTCCTTTTCCACCCTCCCCCACTCTAAGAATGTATTTTCTAAGTGGTTTATGCTGATTGCACGAACAAAGGTTAGAACAGTTCAAGTTATAGTACAAGAAAAGGTCTTAAGACACATCTTTAGACGCGCAAACTGTACTTATTTTAGGAAGGATGGGTAGACTAAAGCTCGAGCAGGGAGGAGCCATTAGGTCCTGGAAACCATCTCTGCTGGTCTACCCTGCGACACTCTAAGCCACGTACGTAGTAGAAAGGAAATAACTTTGCTTGACTAACTAAAACCAGCTCTAAATAAAGGAACCCTGAAGAAGACAGAGGTCATAACGGCTGAATTCCTCATCCAGCGGCTTTCCCCTTTCAAAGTCAATAAGGGAGTGGCCATGAAGAGGGTGGGAGGGGGAGGCGGAGTAAAGTTATGTTCTGGTAGGAGCAGATGCGAAGCAGTATCCAAATGACGTTAATAATTTACCCACGTGCGTCAATGATTAAGGTCAGTATTCACCAAACCTTTTTCTTTTTTCTTTTTCGAGGTTTTTTTGTGAAATATCGCGGCCTGCCTGACACGCGAAAGAGGCTCTTTGCTTGTGCGCGAGCCTCCCTTATCCTTACTTGTAATTTTCAAGCTCATTCCATTTGTGCCCGTCCGTTTCGCCCAACCAGCAAGAAATAGCAGGCTATTTTCGCTTGTGTTGTTTCTATAATATGGGATATGTTTTGGGTCTGTGCTTCTTACCTCAGCTTCCCGCATTCGTCTAGGCTATTTTTTTCTGTCGGCGTTAACCCTCATACGTACAAGCAATCTCATTCCCCCACCGTGATACAAAGGATGGGGTTGATGGACTCTTGGATTTCGTTTTGTTACAATATTTCGAAAAAATTTTGCCTTTTGAAGATAGCAGTTAATGTGCCCTATGAGATGAGGTAGAAAGTAGATATAATCATATAAAAACGGTCGAAATTGAAAATTTTTCATGCTAGACGCGTAAAGTATGAGATGTGCTGTTTGTCGATATCTTATACTTTCTCACCGAAAAAAGTTGAAAAACATGCATTTTATATCAAACTTTGCCATAATGTGGCTAACAGATACATGTGTAAAGTTTCTGAAAACGGCAGGTGCTGACAAAAAATCCTTTTGAAGAAATTGATAGCCTGCAGGCCTCCTTCCCCGTCTACGTCCCAGGATCATAATTAAGCATCATTTTATTTACAACACCGACACTCGTGAATAACGTCTTTCACCAAACGAAACAGGTCCGCATTTCGATCTTTTGCTCGAAAAAGAACCTCAAAATGGTGAAGTATTGTTTTTAGCATGGCGACACTGAATATGCCTATTTTTCCGTTCTTATAATAGTCACAAAAATCATAGGCGTCAAAACTATGGGATTTGTGAGCCCGATTTCTTCATTTATACCGTCTACCAAAGCGCGGCAGTCTCATGCCAGAATTGAGGCCTCAATATCTTGATTTTCATCTTCTTCTGGCCGCGCTGTCGCATCCGTTGATGCAGTGCTAGCATCCTGGCCGCGGGTTTTCTGTCGTGAAGCTAAACGTGAAAAGAAGCTGGTAATCTGGGTCTTCGTCAGCCATTCTTCTCTTTCAAACAGCCTTTCGTTTCTTTCATTTCGCGCATTACGTATGCTATTTGCTTGAACTTGATCTGGGTCAGCCTTTCTCCCATGTCAAACTTTCCCGTGGTCTTGTGGTCAGGATTCAAAATTAATTTGTAGTTTAAATTTTGTCCTTTTTCACCCCCCCTCATCCTTCAGAATGTATGTTCTAAGGTGTTCATGTTGATCACACGAACGAACATTACAGCACTTCAAGTTGTAGTACGACAGAAGGTCTAAAGTCACATTTTAGACGCGCACACTGTACTTAGTTTAGGAAGGTTGGGGTAGACTGAAGCTCGCACAGGGAGGAGCCACTAGGTCCCGGAAACCACCTGAGCTGTTCTACCCTGCGACACTCTAAGCTCCGTAGGTAGTAGAAAGGAAATAACTTTGCTTGACTAACTGAAACCAGCTCCAGTAAAAGGAACCTCAATGAAGACAGAGGTCATGACGGCTGAATCACTTATTTAGCGACTCGTTCCTTTTAAAGTCTACAAGGGAGTGGCCCTGAAAGGGGTGGGGGGGGGGTGGGGTATGTCTTAACAGACGCATATGCGACGCAATATCCAAATGATATTAATAATTCATTCACATGGGGCAATGATTTAGGTCAGCGTTCATCAAAGCTTTCCTTCTTCGAGTTGTTGTCGTGTAATGTCGTTGCCTGACAAGTGAATAAGGCTCTTTGCTTGTGCGCGAACCTCCCTAATTTTCAAGCTTATTCCCTAGTTTGCAGTTTGCCAGTTTGTCCGTTTCGCCGTACCAGCTCGCAAGAAATCATCATGTGGGATACGTTTTGCGTCTGTGCTTTTTGTACCAGCTTACTGCATTCCTAGAGGCGGACCGGACCGGAGACTTCGCGTGCGGACCACTCAATATGGACTTCGAGTTAGAATATACTTTTTATGTACTCACTCGGTTCCACAATATAAAATTCTCCTAGCTTAAATATTAATGATTCGTACTAATACTGCCGGACGAATTGACTCGAAAAGCATAACGCTTGCACCCTGAGAACCACAAAGTTTATACTGCTCGAGACCACTGATCTTCGAAATCATTCGATTTTCCAGAAAAGTTTTGAAGACCAGAGCTCACACTTTTTTCCATTCTCATATCAATTCCAAACTGGCGGAATGACGTTGCTAAGTTCACAGATTGAAAACGTTGAGTGAAATCGATTGTAACAGAGTAATATTTACGCTAGTCCGTTATACACTCAGTCCCATGTTCCAAGTTTGTATTCCATAATCCGAAGTCCGTTGTCCGCAGTCCGGAAATGCGATTTTTACTGGCCTGTTTATATTTTGCAACACAAGTCGTGAAACATTTATTCATCGGTTGTTCTCCAGAAATATAGCGACTGGATCTCGGTACCTTCCTTATAAATCTCTACTGTGTCGTCTTCGTTTCTTGTGATGAACAAAAAGACTGTACGTTGCACATTTTATGAACTGCCAAAGCGTTCGACGGAAAGAGTTTTAAATAACAAGGTAGAGGTCAAATGAGGTGATTTCTCAGGTCAAGGAGCGTAAGTATAGATGTTGATATAGCAACATGAGAAAGAACAGGCCATTGTTTGTAGAAATGTAATCAGATTTCCCTTCATTTGGGTAGAATTATTGATAAATTAAGCGACCATAATAAGACAACAAGTCTTCCGACTGGAATGGGAGTCTGTGTCACGCAAGGCACCCTGGCGCAAATGGCTCACTAAACTTCGACACAATTTCTCAGAATCGCATTTTGCCGCAAGTCTTATTGCGTAATTCTAGGAAACAGTGCTTAGTCTATGCCTAGAACGGGTTTTTATGCCTGGCCTAAGTGCCTCAATTGAGAATTTTGGCATGTTTCAAACGCACTGTTTCAGCCAGTTCGAGTGACTTATTAAATTAGTTCATTTATCATTTTCAGTTTCATACGATTTTTCGATCGGGAAAATGTCCAAATGACACAGGAGCGGTAAAAAGAAGTAATAAGCTATCAGTGGGTGTAAATTTGAAGGTTGTGATGGTGCGAAGTCTTTTTAAAAGATAATTGAAAAGCCCCGTACTACGGCGGCCAAAATAGCCAAATTTTAGTCACTTACGGTACACTGACAATCAAATCCTCAAACCGGAGCAAACTAAACTTTTGGATCATTTCAATTGCATTTTAGTAGTAAGGATAGCTGGTAGTATTTGTGGTAGAAATTTGAAGGAAATCTATTGTTGAGTCCGAGATCGAGTGGAACACTCTTAGGGAGACAGCCTCTTAATTCTGATAAAAAGTTACTTCAAAATATCAGGTTGAAACAACGGTGGCTAACTCACCGCAAGCGATCCGTCGTCCACGACGTTAAATGGCAAAAATATATTTTAAGTCACTACACTGGTGCATGATAACCTGTATGCAACTGTGTAAGATTTTTAAGTTTATCTCTAAACCTCGTGTTATGTTGTAATTTGCTATTCATTGGGCTTAATTATTTAGATATATTTATATTTCTCAGTCTTGTAATTGGATGTAATATATGATGTAAGTTTCTTTAACATTTTTTGCCTCCTTTCTTGTTCAATCCTATTCACATAAATATCAATAAAATACAAAAACATAAAAATAAAAAAATAACATCTTAACCATCAATCTTGTTCGACAAATCTATTCCAAATCATGTCATGTTCTTCTTTGCTTGCTTTTTTGCAATGATGTATTTCATTGTTGTATTTACTTTTGTTTTCAAATATAGAGGCTCCGTGGCGCAAGCTGAACGTGGCTCCAGTGTGTTTTGGCTCAAAAGATGACCAGTTTGGCAAGTTTAACATTGAAGTTGGCGGGTCTGTAGAAGCTGTCAAGCTGGTCCACGTAAGCGGTTGGGTAAGTTGTGATGTATATCACCATCCCTCATCCAACTGGGGCTGTTGGCACAGCAAGGAAATAGGCACAGTTATAACGACGTCAAATGATGTCATTCTGCTACCAGATTTTGATGGACTACAGACGTGGTACAGTCTGCCTGGATACAATGCAGACTCCAAAGAGATTGTCTTCAAAGGTTTGAAGAATCCTCTGCTACTGACATCTGGCCAAGAGCTGCGAATCTGGTACAGCGAGGACTTGCAGAACGCTACTGAAGATGATAATGGAGGAACGACGTGTGCTGATGTATATGCTATGTACATATAAATCACCTATAATATTGTTTATAAACAGTTATAACTCGTGAATAACATCACGCTTAGTCAATACCTTACACCACGCTAATGAAAATAGTGATAGTGCATTATTTTACCTGTAGTTGTCGTTGTTGTCGTTTTTTTACATCGTCATATACAAAAAAGGCACAATGATCTGATGCGAACTTATTCTAATAGATGACGAAATAGTATCATGCCGTAAAAATGTAAAAGCCACCCAACGCAAACCGGATCCTTAGACTGTTCAACGTAGCTCTTTCTCCATCTCTAATCGAGGAGAGGCGGGAGAATCCTAAAAACCTCGGGCTTTCTGAGAATCAGAGTAACAATGTGAAAGAAAACAAAGTCGGTTAATAAAAGGAATGTCAATCAAAGCGTATCGGGCTTCAAAACGTGACAACCCATTTTACCCTATACTGATGCAGTAATAACGCTGTAAAGAAACCGTGAACAAATGTAATTCCCCGGTGTAATTCAGTAGCGAGTAATAAGGTGAGAATGAGAAAATGTACGTTAGGAAATTATATTCAATCAGGAGTGATTGTCTAGTTCTGTCGGCGTCATGTAATTTTACCGTAAGCACAATGTGCGCCTGATAAATCAGACTATGTGCACATGATGAGATCTTCACAGTTGCAAATTGCACAAAATCAAGTACGATTAAAGTAAAGCATTACACGAAGTATGAAGTTTGTTGTGTATATTTGTCTTTTTTTATTGAGAGAGGCTTTGTTGGGAAGTAGTTCTCAAGTAAACAGAGTACAGATACAAAGAATCTGGCGTAAAAAATAAGGTTTTTTTTTTTTTGTTGCATTTTTTTTGTAATTTGTACTGGCAGTTGTTAATAAGAGATTCCCATTCTATTTTCATGGGAGCGCATGAGAGTCAACCAGAGCGCATTATCGTCAACAAAGAGTGCTCGGCAGTCGATGCAAACGCATAGGACTCGATAAAAGTGCATGGCATTCCATGAGCGCATTAGATTCAATGATAGTCAATTAAAGCCCATAGATTCGACGAGAGCGAAGCGCAGAAGAGTCCAATAAAAGCCACTTATGTCCAGGTTTGCACGCAGCTGCGAAATTTGCGATTTTTCGTGTGCTTGCAAAAAATCGCAAGGTCGACGATTTTTGGTGTCACTTGCGATTTTTCGCAGTTGTTAGTCTTGTTAATGATATAAGTCGTAAGCGAGTTGCGAATTTTGCAAAAATTGCGAAAAATCGCAAGGCCAACGATTTTTCGCGTTCACTTGCGATTTTTCGCAGTTCTGTGATTAGGAACGATTATCCTGCGCGAAACCGATCAATCTCGCGGAGCGGTTTTCACAGTTTAGCAACCGCACTTCGATGCTTTACCATGACACCAAGACAGAAAGATTTGATCTCTTTCTGGTTTCGTTTACGCAAATACCTTTGAGCGTATGAGTTTGTGAGTTTCATAATTCCGTAGTGAGCGATTTACAGTATCTTATCAGTTCGCCATAAACAGTGAATGTCTCTGAGGTTTCCTTCAGTAAGCGACATATTTTATCTTATGTTCGCTTCAATAAAGTAAACCGATTGTAAGCAAACAAGCTATATATATATTTAACCTTCAGTTCACTAATAAAACCGAGGGACCACACAAATTGACTTCACATCACAAATTTGCATAACTTCAAAACAACTGGCGCGTGTAATTTGAAACTGTCACTTACGCATGATGCCATCCAAAATCAAGAACTTTCGAAGGTTAACGAAGGAATTTGTTAATTCTCAGCCTATTCTTAATCGCTTTCCTTCACTACAAAACTTATTTCTATCGATTGAAAACATATATACCAAAGAAAGTTGACGCGCCATTTGTTGAATGTTGACAACGCAACGTGTACGCTTCGGATCGAAAGATCGGCAAGTTTACTCTTCTCAGTATTCTGCAATCTCAATTTCTACTGATCACTGTCAAATTTAAAACGTAGACACACGAGAGCAATGAAATAATATTAGTTAACTAATCCAGCAGATGTAACGTCAATCTATGTATATCCTTCGTTCTTTTAATCACACAACGCGAGATAAAACATAAATCTATGAATATCCCTCGTTCTTTAAGCTCCCAGCGCGAGATTTACAAGGCATATATGAATATCCCTCGTTCTTTAAACTCCAAGCGCGAGATGTAACGTGAAATATGAAAATCCCAAGCTTTATGGAACATCCCTCGTTCTCTGGGGGTGGACGTAGGGGAATGCACGAGCAGAGAATTGGGGGCTATTTTATCCCAGTCTCTCTCAAGCAGGCCTGGCAGCTTGGCAGCGGCCTGGCAGATTATACAAGTCTTCGCCACTCTAGCTTGTGTACACTCATCAGTAGCAAAAGTTTAGCCATTTCAAGTGTAACAAAATTCATCAAAAGGAACAGGAAACAACTTCAGTCCTTTGTGACAGTCTTTAGGGATCATAAACAGGAAAACAAGCGAAAAGAAATGTTTCATCACTGCTATATGTTTGCTATAATCTATGATTCTTCATCGACAAGCTGGGGGCTGAGAAATTCTGTTCTACCCATGCTTTTTCAGTCTGGAAATGTGAAAGACGTCTGTACAAGTACTTCCACAATTCAAGGATGTTTTTTTTTTTTTTCTACTGAGTGGCCTTCAATTCAAACATGTCAATTGCACCAGTAGTTTACATTTGAGAGCTGAGAAATTCTGTACTACCCATGCTTTTTCACGGCTGGAAATGTGAAAGACGTGCTTTCGTGCTTTTGATTTCTACCCGTACTTCCACAATTCAAAGATGCTTTTTTCTGCTGAGTGGCCTTCAACTCAAACATTTACGTCATTAACACATTATCATGGAAATGATTATCTTCCTAATGAAAGACCATATGGCACATGAAAAATTCTTAGGGAATGCGAGACAATAATTATCAGCTGGATTTGACCAAAGGCCCTTCACACATATTGAGTGCTGTAAATTACAAGTCATTGCTGATTTGGGGTCAAGGAAATTGAGCAAGATTTCAACTAAAACTTCCACGACAATATTGTTTCATTCTACCGACTTTCTTTCCTTCATATAATTTTAATTTTCACTGATGCAGCATCACAGGAATTTCTGATCTTGGTCATAAGCTTCCATGACCACGTAAAACATCACACAAAGGACAAAAGTCGTAACAGTCTGAAACAACATTTTGTTGCTTCCAGCTTAATCACAACAACAAGTGGATTTGTGAGTAAACCCATATTTATTTACCTTAATGCTACTGGTTTTGTAACTGGCCTAACTAATTACCATTGATAGTAAGCTATGTTCTTACAATAAGCTTACTATACTAGTCATGATAATTCACTTGATTAACAATTGCGCATGGATACCATACCATAAAATGATTCCACTATGTATTGTGTATGACAACACTTGTCATGTAGGTGGATTCCACAGTTGTATTTGGGCCATCTATCCCAATCTTTTTTAATTACGCTGCTTTCAGTATTGCAATTTTTGCAGTTTTTGGAAAAATCGTAGCTCTCGTTGGAGCCCTCTTAACCTCCCGTTCGACAGATTTTCACTGACTCGACCAATTTTCCAATGTTTTGCAGATTTTACAATATTCGCAATTTTCGCAGTTTTCGCAAAAATCGCAGTTCTTGTCTGGGCCCTCTCAACCCCTTCTTCTACAGGTTTTTACTGACTCGACAAATTTTCCAATTTTTCCCAGATTTTACAATAATCGTAATTCTCGCAGAAATCGCAGACCTTGTCGGGGCCCTCTTTGACAGGTCTACATCGACTCGATGGTTTTTCCAATTTTTCGCAGATTTTACAATAATCGCAGTTCTCGCAGTTTTCGCAGAAATCGCAGACCTTGTCGGGCCCCTCTTTGACAGGTTTACATCAAGTCGACAATTTTTCCAATTTTCCGCAGATTTTACAATAATCGCAATTTTCGCAGTTTTCGCAAAAATCGCAGACCTTGTCAGGGCCCTCTTTGACAGGTTTACGTCGACTTGACGATTTTTCCAATTTTTCACAGATTTTACAATAATCGCAATTTTCGCAGTTTTCGCAAAAATCGCAGACCTTGTCGGGGCCCCTCTTTGACAGGTTTCTATTGACTCGATGATTTTTCCAATTTTTCGCAGATTTTACAATAATGGCAGTTTTCGCAGAAATCGCAGACCTTGTTGGGGCCCTCTTTGACAGGTTTACATCGACTCGATGAATTTTTCAATTTTTCGCAGATTTTACAATAATCGCAGTTTTCACAGAAATCGCAGACCTTGTCAGGGCCCTCTTTGACAGGTTTACATCGACTCGACGATTTTTCCAATTTTTGGCAAAAATTGTAATTTTTGCAGCTGCGTGCAAACCTGGACATATCTCATAAAAGCGAGTGGTCTTGCTGTGTGAGGGTTATTAGGGCTTACAGGAGTCGAACAGAGATACTAGACGTGATGTCAGAGCCAATGAGAGACGATAAAACACAGTGGGGTCAACTAAAGTGC
Organism: Siderastrea radians; assembly: GCA_964017195.1. Taxonomy (NCBI): domain Eukaryota; kingdom Metazoa; phylum Cnidaria; class Anthozoa; order Scleractinia; family Rhizangiidae; genus Siderastrea; species Siderastrea radians. The sequence goes on from OZ024899.1 coordinate 21,041,485, forward strand.
ATGGGAATCAATAGAGTGCACCAAAGACGATGGGAGCACATGGGAGTCGAGAATAACCCTAAGCAGTCGAAAAGAGTGTATAAGAATGTCAATTAGATAGCTTGTAAATAGGTTCCCTAGTGAGGGTTAGGGTGCATGAAAAGTAGGTGGCAAGGGGGCTTGGAGAAGATAAGCGAGGGCGCATGCACAGGACAACGGGGCTCTGGAAACGAGATTGAGACGCACGACTGACTTGATACGGGTGCAAATGAGTCCGTGAGAGTTCATGGGAGTTGATGAAGTTGCGCAGGATATTTGATGGAAGTATTTGGGAGTCTCTTAGAGTGTGAGTCAGTAAGAGTGCATGGGTGTGAGTTGATAAGAGTGCAAAACAGTCAATGAGAGTACATGAAGGTTATTCAGAGTGCATGAGGGTCAAGGTGAGTACACGGGAGATGAAGAGAGTACAGGGGAGTCAACGAGAGTCAGGGGAGTCAATGAGGGTCATGGGAGTCAACGAGAGTCATGGGAGTGCATAACAGTTGAGCATATATGAGGGTCAAGGACAGTGCTTGAGAGTTGACAAAAGCACCTGAAGATCGACAAGAGTGCGTGAGACTCAATGCGAATGCATGAGAGTTGATGAGAGAGATGGGAGTTGATGGGGGAGCATGGGAGTCGATGCTAGCGCGTAGGAATTTGGAAAGGTAAACGAGAGTTAATGAAAACACGTGGGAGTCAATAAGAGTGCGGAAAGGTAAACGAGAGTTAATGAAAACACGTGGGAGTCAACAAGAGTGCCAACAGTCGATGAGAGCGCATGGGAGTCATTTAGTGTGCACAGGAATCAACGAAGAACGCCTACGAGTCGAAGAGAATGCATGGAGGTCATTGAGAGTGTCAGAGAGTTGATGATGATGAGACATCATGGGAGTCAGTCAGAGTGCACGGGAGTCAATGAGAAACGGCACGACAACCACTTCTACGGTTGACAAATAAGAGCGGTTGATGTTTATTTACAGAAATAATTTTATGAGACAATTTATAATCTCAATTTTGGGAAAGCGTGAATTATTAATAAATTTTGTCAGTGGTTTCTATGGCTGTTATTATGAAAACAGCCCAAGTATTACAGTTTGAATTGGCACTTGGTGTGCCCAAGATTAGGATAGCGAGAATAGCGATATAACGAATTTTAACTTGAACTAAGGCTCTTTTGAATTCAACGCAACACAAGAAAAAACTTTCAAATGCTTCTAGAAATCTACTTATTGAAAAAAAAATAGTTAAATAATTGACTTTTCCTTCAACACAAGGCCGGAAAACAAAAGCAAAGTTATTATACTAGTTAACGAAGCAAACCTTTTAATTGCGTAGACAAACAGGACAAGTTACCTATTTGTTCATTGTTGTTCTACTTTTGAATGGCAGTAATCGAGGAACCGTTTTATCAGTTTAAGGGAGGAGACAACAACAACAACAACCCCATATCTGGGGTTGTTGCTTAAGAATTTTTGAGGTGGTATTTAATCGTGCTCTGTCTTGCAGAAGTTTGTGTCGCTACATTGGTGAAATGTATTAGAACATCTGCATGTTAAAAATCAACATTGCTCGTGCGTAGCTAGTGCCAGTCCCAATCCGCGCATTAAAAAGAAAAATCCCTAAAACTCGGAGGAAAGAAGGTAGGGTTCAGATTTTTCTAAGGAATCGGATATAAATCATCTTCTTTAAAACCTGACGTAAACAATTACAAATTACACAGAGAAAACAAAAACTACAGTAGAAAATATATAAATATATGTACTTATCACGTCATAACTTTTGTAATGATGCAAATATTAAGAAATCGGGACGTCACGTTTCGCACGTTGACAATTGTTGAATGTTGGCATTGTTTTCAACAACAAAAACTCTAAGCCTTCTGTGTTGTAGGCTTTTTTCCTTCTCCAGTCACGTGACCTGTCAAATATGGTTGGGACTCTAATATTTTGGAAACCTTTCAAATGGAACAAACGTGGTCAAGCAGTTTATCTGTGGAAGTTAGAGTTTCTAAGATATGATGGCTAGAAACTTCCCATGGCAACAGTGTGGTAGTTAAGAGCACCCCCCCCCCCTCCCACTCCACCTCCTTAACCGTTCGCTATACGACGGCAATTCGCCGAAGGAAGGCCATCGAGCAGTTGCTAAGGAATTTTTCTGCTTCCCACATTTACTAGAGACGGAATGAACTTGTAAAAAAGCTAGCTTTAATTGACATCACTGTTACCATAGCAACGAAATGATGACTCCCTTATTTCTGTATATGTGTAATTTTCTCGACATCTAGTCCTAAACTTTTAAAACGACGCAAAGTCTCTTGTAGTCTAAGTGTAGATCTTCAAGACTACAAACTTTGAAAAAAATTCTATTTGAACGTTTGCGAAAAAAAATTGGGTTGAATATTGAATAGTCTATTGTTTCATCGGTACCAGTGTTTTCCTCACAGTAAAAACAATGTTTTCACCATAAATCATAGCTGTAGCAGACAGCTACCTTTGCTAAAGGTTTCATCCGGTTTGCTTCCCTAGATATCACATGATGTAATCAAAAGTAATGTCTTAAATATGCTTAATTTACATAGAGAAGTAAAGTCTTTGTTACGGACGCTTTTATTCAAAAACTAGTCGATGAAGTTTCTTTTAAATCCTGTGATCTTAAGTCTAACATGTATTGCACTAACCCTCGTAAATTTCACGTGCAATGAATCGCGAAATACAAATAAAAGTACAGGAGACTTGCACTCGTCTCCAAAGTTTTTATTGCTGCATCATTTGCTGACAGCTGGTTTATTTCAGGAGTTTCTCTTTTGTCCATATTCTATATATTTGTGTGCTTTGGGATCAACAACTTTGCCATGCCTGCTTGCTGCTCTTTGCTGGTGCCGGAGGGATCGTGAAAATACTGTTTTTAGTACAACATCTTTCATTGTTGTTGTACTAAGAACAGAATTTTCCAGATCGACCGACCTGGACCGTCTGAAAATCATGCTACACAAACCGTAGACCAACCGGTTTACCACTGTAAATGGCAAAGAAGCAAATTTGTAATGGAAAACGCTCCATTTTTTCTATGGTTCATGGTCCAATTAGACTGGTGTCCCATGACAACAACTATCAGAATTCATTTCGTTTTTCCATTCTTATTAAAATTTTGCAATCCTGGTGAGGTTTAAATCACAAAGGCCCTAGGGCGCTTTCCATTTCACCAAAAATTTTAGAATTTTCGAAAGGAGAAAGAATGGTATGGACATTTCTTGGGAACGTTTTCCGAAAATTTTTGAAACTGCTGAAATTCCGAAAATGAGAACCTTTCAACGGAAAATTCTGAAACTCCGGGACCGAAATCGAATTATAGTTAGTGCTGAATTTTTCGGGACGAATTTTTTAAATTTGTGTATACCTCGCGAGGATATCCTCTTTCTCAGAAATCTCGGAGGAAAAAAAAACAGGAAAATGGCGTACCATTCACCACTGGAAATTTATAGAAATTGAAATCGGAATTTTCGTTGAATAGAATAAGCCCTGACTTACACGATTTGATAAAAGAGCAAACTCGAGGATTCTGGTAGTTATAGTGTATTATAATAAACAAGGAACTTTGGTTGGAAAGGATCTTTATACAAGAGGGAGAAATCTACAACTACTGTTAACACCAAGTAATATTAACAATATCTTCTAACTTAGTACTAGAACTTGCTTGGTTTCATTTACAACTACACTCGACATTAGATACACTCACACACTCACGCAGATTTACGAAAATCACTGGCCCACATTGCAAAAATTGCACATATTCAACTAGTATGGGTACAAGAAATGTATTTTGAACAATTAAAACAGGATAAACACTCTGCTCGCAAACGATGTTTGCTGATACATAGACAAATTGTTTTCATTTTTCATGACTAAAAACCCTGGGCTGAAAACTTCTTGGCCTACCACTGCGCGCCATAAAATTGGCCTGGCTTCTGATTGGCTAACGTTGACAAAAAGCCAGGCTTCATTGTCTTTAGGGGCCTTTCCGGTTGGTTGGCGTTAAAACTTGTTAAAAAGTCACTTCTCTTCGGGGTTCCAGTGTTTTTTTACTGTAACGTTAACGGAAAGCTAACCGTCCATAGAATCAATGCTTACCGTAACGCTAAATTGAGTAATGGGATGCTTGTCAGACCTTATCGCTAAATACTTTGAATGAGTTTTTAACCCTAATTACTACATCCGGAGTTCGACATTCCTAAAAAGACCCCTTCCGCAAGAGTGTTTTCTAAGACCTGGTTCAAACGTCGAGCTTCACAAGTGCCGAACCTAATAATTAGGTTCGGCACATGTAAAGTTCGACGTATTGTATTTGGGTTGACCCTGCCGTTCTATTCGACTGGGCTAGTCGAATACAACGGCAAAAATTCGACATTTGGTTCGGACGTCGAACTTAACATGTGCCGAGCCTAATGCATGAATTACATTAATATATTGCTGAAGTTAACAGCGTTAATGATTGGCTTAAAACCGATAAGCATGACTAGTCGCCTATTAACTGGTGACTTGTCAGACCAGTCATACATTGAACGTTCTTGTATCTGATTAAAAATTAAGCGAACTGGGCTGCGCACACTGTAAACGCTCAGTCGACAAGAATCAGTACTTTATAACAGAATGCAAGGACATCGAATTGTTTTCGCTCGGTTTTTTTTTCTTTCCTTTTCTTTTTGTGGACAGCTAGTCTAAACATAACAGAATATAACAAATAATGATAAAAACTGTACTTATCCGAAATTCGAACGAATTCGCAAACTAGTATCTAAATATTATTTTATAATAAAAGAAAGCTTGCTCTTTTTTTTTTCCTGTTCGTCGTTTTCCTTTGCTTTATGAGACCCGATGCAGCGCAACTGTCGATTTGTTTTGGAGAATTTAGTTCGACTGATTAAAGTCGACGTCTGAATCAACTGTCGAACTTAATTGTTTAGGTCGACCCAAATAGTAATAAGGTTCGGCACATGTAAAGTTCGACATTTAAACCGCGGCTAATAAACAAGGCAGAATCAATGAAGAAAAAGAGACCTTAAAAAGTCAACATGAGCGTAAAACTGATCACAAAAAGAAGCTCTAAAACGAGCAAGTTTTTACTAGGAAATGGGTCAAAATGAAAACATTTGCAAACAGTGAATAATTAAAAGACTTACTTCTTTGTGGTTTTCATGAAAATGTCATTTTTGTTTAAATACGGAGAATAATTATGCCCCGCTGGGGATATCATTGAAGTTACCCGCGCTAAGCTGGACTGACAAGCCAGAATAGAAGAAATTGTAGTTTGTATCTGCAGGGGATATCGATTCTATACTTGAAAAATTGTACCACCCCTATAATTAATAACAAAAAATAACTGCAAAATGTGCCGTTGTGTTATTAGAATTTGCAACAGCTCTGTTTCATTCATTTCAAAATGTGACAACGAGTTGCCATTGCTTCGGCAACAGACTATGTTTGTTAGACTTGTTATAATTACAAAATATTTTCTTGCGCAAACGTTAACAAACTTAAACGTACTCGGTATTATAGAAAAACCGTTCTTACAAGGCCGATGACCAAAAATAGTTAATTGCGGAAAACTTAAACGCAAGAATCTCTATTCTTGAAAGGGAGTATGTAATTAAAACGTCGAAAACGTTATTTCAAAATAAAGTAATTTTTAAATGCAGAATCCTATGAGAATTACAAAAGACAAAAGCAAAAAGAAGACCTCTGTGAACAAATTTCAAAATAAGTGGAAGAATATTTGCTAAAAAAACGATATCAAGACCAAATGCTTAATTGCTTGGGGGCCGCTGTAGTGGCAAGCATTATTTAGTTCTTTCTTCCTCCCGTACGCGTTTCCTAGCAACAGCTCTTTAAACACTCACCAATACCCTAATCACTCAATAAAAGAGAAAATTGTTAAACAGCTAACACAATGAATAATTGAAAAGCAAAACTATTTTCCCATCCTGAAAACGTTAAACCTTTGGGCACCAGAGGTATGTTGTGGCTCCTCATGTTACAACTTGGTTAACTGATCTCGTCTAGTTATTTCGTGTTCTTCGGACGCGATGTATAGCTTTATAACTCCAGCTATATGTGATGGGACCTACAGCCGGCCCTTAAAGCTGTTTAAATTTCTTGGACTATATTTTTATTCTATTCACTAACAACTGCAAATTACTATAATGCTGCAAAACAAGCTATGTATAGGTTAAGATTTTAGTTAATATATGTAAATATTAGAACGTTCCTAATTTCTTGTTGTCAATCATCTTTTCTTAAAATGGTATTTCAAACTGAGGTAAGAATTTTTATTTGTTGACCACCTGGCCTTACAAGACAATTAAAAGGCGTGAAAACTACCTATTCTATTGCACTAATCACTCTCTCGTCCGACATCAACCCTAAACACTGCTAACAGGAACTCGCTTAATTTACTGCAGCTGTTTTAAGGACTTAAAAAATGGCAGTATTTAGTGCCATTTTCTTCGTTACGTTTATTCGCCAAACAATGGGCGGCCAATCGTGTACACATTATCGTTCAGAGCATGGTTTCTCCCTTGTGGAACACGCGTATACATCATTCATTGCAGATCGTCTGGCTGCTTGTTACAGCGCTTGTAACACCCACCCAGCTTGCCAAAGCTTCAACTACAATCTTGCTGACAAGACTTGTGAGTTTAACAACGACACCAAATATTTTCGTGCCAAGTATTTTGTGGAAAAAGCAACCTCAATATACGCCGATAATCCCGATTCTGGTAAGCTTTCACAAATATAGTTCTTTTAGCAAGGCAACCTGCGATCAAGAATAGAATATCTTTCGCTCGGTTTTCTTTCATTCTTAATATTTTTGTTTAACGATAACTAAGTATGTATCAGTTTAATTCTTTTCACATTTTTCTCTTCTTTTTCCTTTTTGTTTTATTTTTTGTTAGTGTTTTTCTTTTTTTCGACCGTGTGTTCAAAAGTGAGAAGAATTCCCTATATCCGTTCGATCAATCTTTCGGCCATAATGTCTTAATTCTGTTAAAAAGTTACTTCTACATATCAGGTTGAAACAACGGTGGCAAACTCACCGCAAGCGATCCGTCCACGACGTTAAATGGCAAAAGTAAAATTTAAGTCACTACACTGGTACATGATAACCTGCATGCAACTGTGTAAGATTTTTAAGTTTATCTCTAAACTGTTCAACAACCTTACTTCTCGTGTTTTGTTGTAATTTGCTATTCTTTAGGCTTTATTATTATATATATTTATATTTCTCAGTATTGTAATTGGTTGTAATATATAATGTAAGTTTCTGTAACATTTTTTGTCTTCTTTCTTGTTCAATCCTATTCACATAAATATCAATAAAATACAAAAAATAAAAATAAATAAATAAATAAAATCTTAACCATCAATTTTGTTCGACAAATCTATTCCAAATCATGTCATGTTCTTCCTTGCTTGCTTTTTTGCAATGATATATTGCATTTTTGTATTTACTTTTGTTTTCAAATATAGAGGCTCCGTGGCGCAAGCTGAACGCGGCTCCAGTGTGTTTTAGCGCAAAAGATGACCAGTTTGGCAAGTTTAACGTTGAAGTTGGCGGGTCCGTAGAAGCTGTCAAGCTTATCCATGTAAGCGGTTGGGTTAGTTGTGGTATATTGTCCCCGCCCTCATCCAACTGGGGCTGTTGGTACAAAGCACTAGGCACAATTATAACGACGTCAAATGATGTCATTCTGCTACCAGATTTTCCTGAACTACAGACGTGGTACAGTCTGCCTGGATACAATGCAAACTCCAAAGAGATTGTCTTCAAAGGTTTGAAGAATCCTCTGCTACTGTCATCTGGCCAAGAGCTGCGCATCTGGTACAGCGAGGACTTGCAGAACCAAAACGAAAATGATAATGAAGGAACCACGTGTGCTGATGTGTATGCTATGTACATGTAAATCGCACAAAATATTGTTTGTAAACGGTTACAACTCGCGAATAACGTCAAGTGTAGCAATGCCTTACACCACGCTAATGAAAATAGTGATTGTTGTCGTTGTTGTTTTTCTACACCGCCATATACAGAAAAGGCACAATGATCTGATGCGAACTTATTCTTATAGATAACGAAATAGTATTATGCCGTAAAAGCCGTCCAACGCAAACCAGATCTTTGGACTGCTCAACGTAGCTCTTTCTCCCTCTCTAATCGAGGAGACACGGGAGAAACCTAAAAACCTCGCGCTTTCTGAGAATCAGAGTAACGATGTGAAAGAAAACAAAGTCGGTTAATAAAAGAAATGTCAATCAAAGCGTATCGGGCTTCAAAACGTGACAACCCATTTAACCCTATACTGATGCAGCATAATGCTGTAAAGAAACCATGAGCAAATGTAATTCCCCGGTGTAATTCAGTAGCGAGTAATAAGGTGAGAATGAGAAAATGTACGATAGGAAATTATATTCAATCGGGAGTGATTGTCTAGTTCTGTCGGCGTCATGTAATTTTATCGTAAGCACAATGTGGCTTGATAGATCAGACTATGTGCACATGATGAAACCTTCACAGTTGCAAATTGTACAAAATCTAGTACGATAAAAGTAAAGCATTACACGAAGTATGAAGTTTGTTGTGTATATGTGAAACAGGCTTTGATGGGAAATGGTTCTCAAGTAAACGGAGAACAGATACAAAGAATCCGGCGTAAAAAAAATGGTTCAATTCTTTTATATATATAATTTGTACAGGCAGTTGTTATTTAGAGATTCCCATTCTCTTCTCATGGGAGCGCATTGGAGGCAACCATAGCGCGTTATCATCAATAAGGAGTGCATGGCAGTCGATGCAAACGCATAGGACTCGATAAAAGTGCCCGGCACTCCATAAGCGCATTAGAGTCAATGAGAGTCGATTAAAGCCATAGATTCGAATAAACGAGAGCGGAGGGAGAAGAGTCCGATAAAAGCGAGTGGACTTTTCGGGGAGCGTTGTGAGGGGGGTCATTAGGGCTCACAGGAGTCGAACAGAAATACTGGACGTGACGTCAGAGCCTATGAGAGACGATAAAAACACAGTGCAGTCGATAAGGATGGCGCCTTTACTGCGTATACGTTCTGCGCATCTCGGGATATTCGGGTTTCTTTATAAGGAATTTGCTCACTAATACAACAATATTTTTGCGAGGCCTATGACTATGTGGAAAAACCAGATCTTAGCAAGGGTTGTCAGAGCCCAAAAAGAAAATTGGGGGTAACCACGCATTATTCAGAGATAATTCAGCTTAAAGTTGGAAATAAGTTGCTATACATTGTTTGTTTTAAGGCTTTTTTCGAATTATGGTTGCTTAATTATCTCTGAAAAATGCGTGGTTAGCCACACTTTTCTTTTTGGATTCGAGTAACCTTGCTAAGATCTACTTTCCCCCTTAGTCATAACCTTTGCACAATACTTAACAATTATCCTGCGAAATCGCGCGGAATATCACCTGATACTTAGCCGACGAGGCCGTAGGCCGAGTTGGCTAAATCAGGGGATATTCCGCAAGATTGAGCAGGATAATTGTTTTATTATTCAACAAATTCTCATCAACTACCATTTTCATAACGAGAAAAACTATGGTTCTATGATGAAAACGCTAAAAGCTAGCAACACGTAATAAAAATCAAAACAGAACTTCAAGAAATCGAAGTTTACTACCGTTCACTTAAAAAAAGACTTATTTACAAACTCATGTTTGGAAATGAGAAGACAGAGTAAAAAATACTGCTACCTTACCGAGAATAAGTCCTCTTCCTGTGAATTAAAGTCTTTTCAACTTTACAACTTTCCGTGAGCAAGTGTGCTGCTTCGTTCGTAATACCATTTTCTTGGTTGAGTTCTCACTACGAAAATTCCAAGTCAACCTCTGGATATCTTTGTGAGCTGAAGCAAATACTTGTTTACTTTTTGAGAGCATTTAATCGTGGAAAGGTTCTTCCAGGGAGTTAAAATTTCCGGAGAACACTGCTAAGACTGCCTCGCTTTTCAAAATGTCCGCCAAACAAGCAATGAAAGAAACCTGCAGTGCACTTCCAAATATGGTCATTTACGTATATCGCAGGATATCCGTCATGTACAGATGACAGATATTGAGGGCTTCCTTACCATATATGGGCATAGTGACAATTTGTTGAATAATAAATCTGTATTATAGGAGGCACTGTCCTTAAAGCGCATGGGAATCAATGACGATGGCAGCACATAATAGCCCTAAGAATCGAGTCGAAAAGAGTGTATTAGAATGTCAATCAGATAGCTTGTAACCAGGTTCCCTAGGGAGAGTTAGAGCGCATGAAAAGTAGATGGCGAGGGCGCTTGAAGTAGACAACTGTGGGCGCATGCATGGGACGACAGGGCTCTTGAAACGATATTGAGCGCATCAGAGTCACTTAAAAAGAAATAAGTAGTAGAACTAACTCTTATTTAAAGCGTTAGTCGTCGTGGCGCAGTGGTCTACGTGCCTGCCTGTGATGCCAGCGGCCCGAGTTCGGTTATCAGAGGGGACATAAATCTTGATTTCAGCGCGGTTCAACTTGAGCTCAGCGCAAGTGAAGCTACCAGACATGGAACAGAGTAATGAACGAATAATTCACATGTTTGTCCCTTTCATAATCATTCATGAAATGACTTCAGAAAGGTGATTAATCAACTCGCCCGCATAGAAGGAAGTCGCCCACTTTATGCTCGCCCACACGATAAAGTTAGTATGATCCATACATTTTTAGTACGCGCCGTAAAGAGATCTTTGGAATGTGTGGGAGAGTGTGGCAATACACACGCGATGTACAATGTGTAGCAGGCAATCTATGCAATGTGTAACATTCAATATACAATGTGTAATACGTAATAGATTAAAAAGTGTTTTACTTGCCATTGGAGCTGTTTATTTACCGAGAATCGCCCATTTCTCTTAAAATTAGTATTGATAAATTCAATTCAAAACGTAACAACCCATTTAACCCTATATACTGATACAGCAATAACGCTGGAAAGAAACCATGCCTTCTTTACCAGCCCCTACCTGGACTTTAAGACAGTTGAATATTAATGAAGGACGTAAGTTAAATAAAGGATGTTGAATAACAAAAAAAGGAAAGTGTGAATCAGGAAGTAAGGGCAAATGTTGCCATTTTTTTCTAAAGTGAAACAATGTCACCAACTTTGTGTTATCGAAAAAACATCCCTGGCAGGAACAGGGATTGAACTCTTCTCAGCGTCACATTTCTCCGTGAAACACGACGGTATCGTCAACTGCTCGACAGCGGGAACGTGCAGTGCAAGCAATTTAGAACAAGGTGGTGGCGAGGTTCCTGCTCCATCAGTTCTGAAACAGGCAAAATTATGGAACGATTCAAGGAACTGCAGGAGAATCGCTGGAGAGAGCAACAAATTGTCAACATGTTTGTCATGTTATGCAGCAAATTGTCAACATATTTGTCATGTCATGCAGCCAAATAGGTTTCACAGCTCGCTACAGCTGTTCGATACTAGAAGTAATCAGCGATTGCTGTGCTAAAAAGAAGCCACGTAGACATATGTATGATAGCTTAGGAAGTAGGGGATTATGTGGCTTCGAATCTGAAGTAGATTACCACCTAATAGATATACGGTTTTTACCCCGGGGCCCCCCGGGGGGTTTTAACGTGATCTTGTCATTTCTGCGCTTCTTCTGCGGCCAGCGATAATCATTACAAGAGACATTAGTATCATCTATCCGTCATTGATACTCTATAAATGAGCAGTTCAAATAAAAGAAATGGGAGGGGAGGGTGGGTGCGTGGGTAAGGTAAGGTAAGGTGTAAAAAGCTTTTCATTGGAATTTAACATCCAGTAGATTTGGAATAATCTCTTGCCGTAATCTTTTAACGTAAAAATTGTTGTTTTAGGCGAACAATGTTGATCGATGGCAAGCCTCTAATTAATTGTAGGTTTCTGCTACACCTACACGTCCCCCAAAAAATTCTAACCATCGTGACATTTTTGATACTCTAAGAGTCTTGTAAGCCAATTTGTGATTATTAATTTGTAAATCACACCCCACCGCGAAAAAAAACCGCGATGTTATTCAAGTAGCAAAGAAATGTTTACTAACAATACAACACTGTATCCTTGTGACTAACCCCATGTTTTGTCTGGCTACGTAGTTCTTTGTAAAGTCCGCTCCACGATTGCACGTCTGTTCAGTAAAACTGTGATTCATCACAGGCAAATACAGCTAAAAGACAACGATCTTCTGACCAGACAAAGGTCATTGACACAGAGTGATCATGTTCACAGTTGCGTGTTTTCAGTTTCTATGTTTTTACCATCACAATAAGTGGATTTCCTCAAGTTCAAACCGATGGATTGATAGGTAAGCTATTTATTTTACACAGTCACATTGTTTTTCTTCGTTTGCTTCGGCTCTCTCATAGTGGCAACTTCACTCAACTTTTGCAGTCGGTAGCGCCAATTCTTCTGGAGGATACAGTCCTGTGTGTCATTCAGTAAAGAAAAATGGATCATGGAGCAGTTTGCGTTTCAATATTTTGAAGATCGAAGTTTGTTGTTTCTTTTTCCGGGGAGTAATATTGGGGTAATTTTCACTTCATTTGTTTTGGTCACATGCAACGCCTAAAGAATTTAAATAAAGCTTGATAAGGGTACATTTACGGGGGCGATATATTACTTCTCAGGATTAGTGTATATTACGAACCTCCCGCATATACCAAATGGACTACGTTTCCGGCAAAGTGGTCAAAGGACTCGCTTCTTTAACTTTTAGCTGTTTAGAGTTTGTCGATACTTATCCTCTAGAACAACAAAGATTTTTCAGTATATCCCTTTTCACAACACTCATAACAGGTATGTCCCAAAAAAACACGCCCTTCAGTTGTGCACTTGTTAACATCGTACTTTCACCCTGATAAATGCCGGTAAACTAGTGCTTTTGGAGTCTTCATTTGTGACGTAATATGCTTAAAGTATAGAGATATAGATGCCTCTGGACAAATCCCCTTTGCGTGTACATGTCCATGTTGAGTAGGTTAATGTGGTTCTGCATGCTTTGCAACATTTGTATTGAAATCATAGTTTTATTCTCAACTTAGTAAACAATGATAGAAAAAAGATCTTCTATTTTTACTTTCTTCCCCTGTGGCAGCGCGTGAGACTGTCAAAGTACGCACAATTGCTCACATTCGGAAATCACTGAAGACCACAGGCATTTCAAACTTGCACTGTTAGCGGCCGATAAATAGAATTCGATGAAGTTTATTTGCAAAGGTTGGAACCGTTTTGTCGTGGTTTTTTAGCTCCCTTGGCTTTAGACAAGCCGCTTCACCCAGGCATATTGTGTAGCAGCAAATCGGTAATTGCTGAATACTAACAAAGTGCCGGCTGTAGGCTAGCATTTACTCCAGGCGTGCGTCCCGAAAGCCCCGAACTGACTTTTCGGGCCGATTTCGGGCACGATAATCCACACTGCATCTTGTACATAAACTATGTTTCTAAGCATGAAATTTTGTTGTAAGTTAAACGTTCCTTTTTCTTCAAGACATGTTAAAATAGTGGCTTTGTAGAGCGTGTGTTTCAGGTTTTTTCGGGCCCGAAAAGTTTTCGGATCGAGGTTTCTAGAAACGCATACCAGCGCGGCGTAGTAATGCTCCTAGTGGCATTTATGCCACTGTTACACTGAAGCCATCTTTCTCGTTTAACTTAGCGAATTCCGTATACAGACCTGATAAGGAATTTAACTTTATACCGGTTTGCTTCAAATGCTGCTTTTCTCCTAAACTGTTGACAGTCCCTCTCTGTATAGTAGAGCGGCAAGCGATATGCGACGCAGTGATCGGGCGGGCGAAGCGAAGACACCGCGAGGACGCTCGTTTTCCCGCCCGCCAGCTCGACTGACTAAAAAGGGACAGCTAGTAGTTTACTTTTGTCCGGGGGTGCCTGCTCAGTCAGCTACTGAATACACTAGACTCCCATTTTCTTGAACCCCGGTCATCTTGAATCCCCTGTTCACCTCAAATCTTACATATGTTCCCTTTAACCCTTTTATTTCAACCGGCTTTTACGGTCGTCTGGGAAAGGCGGGAGGGGCATTCCACCTCCTCATGAGCTGATGACGTCTATGACGTCATGTCCTCAAACGGTGGCCATCTTGGTTTTTTTTTTCCAAAATCTCCGAAATGCACCAAAATTGACCAAGAAGTAATCAAAATCAATAAAGAACGCTAAAATGATGTAAAGTTACCAGGTACCACATAAAAATATAATTACTCATCAAAAAGGGGAAAATTTGCCAATTCTGAACAAGGGCATGTCAAAATATGGTTGCCATGGTAAAATCAAATTTGATGATCAAATTGTTCCTAGATAAATTTTAGGTAAAGTCACAAAGCTTGGTAGGTTTAGCTAGCATATTAACAAAAGTTACAAACGACCCAAGTCCTCGCCGGCGGATTCTGTTAATATGTTTGAATACCGTTAATATGTGATGCTGCGTAGTAGTTATTTGTTACGGAATACTTTTAACCACTTGTTTTCTCTATCATTATGCGTACAACGTATTCAGGTGCGTTTTGGGAAAACAGTACCCTTCTCTTCCCACCCCTCGGGAAAAATCTATTTCAGGCGCAAAAATCTACTGCTTTATTCTTGACACAATCCTGCCCTCCCCCCCCCCCCTCCCCCTCCCCTTCCCAACTGCCCCGGTAGTAGAGTTGATCTTCTCTTCCCTTCTGTAGGTAGAGGAGTATGACAGTACGTAAGCATTTTTATTCACAGGAGCCCATCCATCTTATTTCGGCTTTTCTGTGACATCTTACATGACGTTGTTTGTAGAACAAAAGAACGGCTTTGGCCGGGGCGTACCCCTGGCCATCATGTCGAGTAATTTTCTTAGTTCTTTGGCCAGATAACATTATGCTATTTGTTTTCATTTGTTTCTTACCATTACCTTTACAGGTGTAAGAACTCCCTGTAGAATAAGAAGAGATATTTCGTCGTACAGCAAGCGTTTTCACATTCCCACCAAAATAGCTTCAGAGCAGTTTCCATTCTCAGCTGCGGTAAAACTGAGTACCAGTTGCTCTGGTGTGGCTGTCACGGAGCGTCACGTTGTCACTGCTGCGCATTGTGTGACATCAAGTACAGGCTCAAGGCGCATAATAGGTAAAAAGAGTAATTTTCTGACGGCGGCTACCAAAATCACACAAGCAAAGTATTCATTTGCACAAATATAATATGGAGGTACGGTAGCTATGGAACTTTCGACCTGACAATTGCAGGTTCGAGTCCTGGTAAGAGCTCATTACCCTCAGCGTACAACTTCCAGCTTTGCCTGTTTCACGACGATTTCTTAGCTCGTCCATTGTTACTTGACCCGAAGTATTTCTAAAATGTTCCGAAGGCTTTCTTCCCGCGACTTCAGCTTCATATTCTCAACAACTCAGTTATCTTTCAGAGGTCGTCAGGTCATCTACTGAAATATTCTGAAACGTCTGTTCCATCTAAAAATAACCGACTCGTGAAATCGCCTTTGCACGAATACAAGGGAGTTGGACGCTCGGAGTAGTGTGCTTCTGATCCTGGTGATTAAAAGCCACCGTGTTCTGGTAACTGGTATTTGAGGCGTCCAATTGAACAGTAAATTGGGCAACTCAGGAATATATTCTATTGACATTTGAAAAAGCTTGAGACCTGAGTGCACTGTGCAATTCTGAGAAACAATATCAGTTGCGCACAGCACTGCGCCAATGTTGCACCCAATGCTGCGGCGAATGACCGAGCCATAATTACATAGCTCTATGGATTTCCAGCGTTTGGTATCTTAGTATTGCTAGCCCGTGCATCGCAGACGTTTCCATAGGTTTTTCTCCCATGTTTTGTGCTTTTGTTCTACTATAAACCAAAAACGCACCAACGCTCGGAACACAAATAACAAACAAAGTTTAAAGTTTGTTAGGCAAGCTTTGTATCTGCTGTTTTAACTTTTGATTTCTTCATGTTTATTATTCCTTCTGGTGAATGGCCATGTAGCTGCAGTTAATATAAATCATGTTTACTCATTTCTCAGACAAGCGAGTTCAAGTTGGATTTCTGACGTCTTCTGGAAATGTCAAGTGGATTTCTGTCAAACGAGCGTTTGTTTCAAAAGAATGGACCAAACAAGTATGCTCATTGCGCTTTCCTAACGTTTAAACATGCATGCCCTAATTTAATGTATTGGACAAGCTTGCAAGCCTAATGTACAGCCATACTATAAAGTACTCTAGTTGGGATTTATCAACTGAATTGATACGGTAAATTGGTCACCTTGAGGAAATTGAAAGCTATGACGTTTCGAGCGTTATCCCTTCGTCAGAGCGAAAACTGA
Organism: Siderastrea radians; assembly: GCA_964017195.1. NCBI lineage: Eukaryota > Metazoa > Cnidaria > Anthozoa > Scleractinia > Rhizangiidae > Siderastrea > Siderastrea radians. The sequence goes on from OZ024899.1 coordinate 21,057,905, forward strand.
CGAAAACAAAGCATTCGCTCTAACGAAGGGTTCACTCTCGTCCCCAGAGCCGCCTGGCCTTCCTAGCCAGCGGCACCTGGGCACGAGGACCAACTGTTCACATAGGCAGCTGCGAATGCCAATGTTTCATTAAAACTGGCGTGTTGACAAAGGGATGGGAGTCATTTAGCGCACTTTTTTTTTCAAATACAGGCATGCTGAAAAAATCTACAGTCAAGTGCTAAGTTTTAGAATGATAAAAGAGGTAGATTTTTCCTTAGGAAAAATGTTTTACGCGTGCTGACCATGAGGATAGTGTTTTGAAATTCTGAGACTTTTAAACGTATTTTTCTAAGTCGAAAATAACATGGACCGCAAGGTCGAACGTCCTCGTGTAATGAAGGAACTGTTGGCCACGCGTCCAGCCACGTGTCCAGGAGAAAACAGGGTCCTTTCTCGAGGGATGAAGAGAGAGGGTTGACCTTCGTTGGAGCGAATGCTTTGTTTTCATTTTCGCTCTGACGAAGGGCTAACGCTCGAAACGTCAGCCTTCAATTTCCTTACCGTGGCCAATATACTATATATCAACTCAAATTTTTGTGTTTCACTTCCCCACCAACGTAGCACCGCAGTTTCTCTAGAAACTATTTATAGACTAACTATAGACAGTGAACAAACCAAGCTACTATACCAAGTTCTTCAATTACGACGGGTATAAATTCCACTTCCTAGGACACTTTTTTTTCTCGAAATCCTATTTCTCCACTGTAGTTTTTCCAAAATTGAATTCCAAGTTGCAATTGTTTTTGTCCAATATAATATCAATATTCTGGTGGCTAATTCTAAGATCTTGTCCCTCAAATCTTATTTTCAAAGAGTAAGAAATGAGTACATGCTGTGGTTTTCATTATTAAGGGCCTCCTTGATCAAGAACTGAACGAGTACTGTCAACAAAAACGAAAACAAAGGAGAGCAAAACTAGGATGACATATTTCACACATAGATAGCGGGTGCAGGCGGTTTAATTGCTTTTGTCGACAATTAATACTGAAACGGGGCATAAGATACGAAAAGGAACTAGTTATGAAGCCATTTGCGACAGGTTAGTGACATAGCGCGCGCAATAACTGAACGTAGGCCTGTCTGAAGATTAAAAAGTTGTTCAATTTAAAGTGAAGACTCGCAATACTCTCACAGCTAAATTGAATTCTTAATCTGCTGTCTAGCAAAGTCCCCCATGCACACAGTGTTGTAAATTATCCCTGAAAAGCCCCGAGAGTTGAGGAGTGGATAATAAGATATTTACAGAATACGTTATTTTCAACTTATCCCGCAGATAAGACCGTCGATAAAAGATGACTTCGCTCTGTTAGTCCTTCGCAAGAAGCACAACCGTCCGTTCGTTCTCCCCGCTGCCCTGAACAGCACGGCCGCCGTGCAAGCAAGAAGCTACGTGTACTTTTCAGCGTTTGATGACGCGGACCAACCAAACAACTTGATGTACCGGGTGTGCCAGATCCAAGGAGCGGCATACGGAGTGGTCTATCAAGAGTGTTCCACAGAGGATGGAGCTTCTGGTGCGGGAGTTTATATGCAGGTGTATGACTTGAAGAAAAACGACTGGAACCGAGTGGTAGGTGTTTACAGGAACGGGAACTGGGAAGGAATACAAACTTACTCAATGGCTTTCCAGAGCCGCCTGTCTTTTTTAGAGTGTCTCAATGGGGTGGTGGCTTTTACGTTTAACGGTTAAAATTTTGTTTTTTGTTTTTGTTTTTTACGGCCAACCGTTAATTTATTTCCGTTACGGTTAACATAAATGAAATCTTAAAATAAATTATGTTAAAAATTAATTTCCATTGTGGCGGTACAGGTTTCAGGACCATTTCTGGACGAAAAAATTGTTACAAGTAACGTAATTTTGCTTTTCTTTCGGTACCAGGGGAGACTGTGTAGCCGTCGTAGCCGCATAAGCCACGAGACAATACATAAACAGTCTTAACAAGAGATCTTGACACTTGCAAAATAACAAAATCGTGGTTACAAAAATTTATTACGGTTAACTTTTGTACGGTTAACTTTTTAAAACTCCTTTTTACGGCCCGGGAACCAAGTGATCTGTCATTCCCGGGAGAGGGACACGGGCTTTTTGATCGACTAGCCAACTTTTGTAGGGAAATAAGCGACTTCTTCTTTTAAACGTAGCCAACATTTGTTTAAAAGCATTTTAGTGAAAAGCAACGCAATTGTTAAAAAAAAAAGAAAAGAACTAGTATTCGGCCAAGCTTCAGGGAAAAAAATAGTGAAGAATATTTATATCGCTCTGTGATTGGTTCAATAAAAGCAAGCCCATTTCTCAAATGATAAGCAGTAAACCAAAAACAACCGTTTATCTGTTCAAGATCCGATTGGGTTTTTTGGTGTTTTGTGTTTTTGTTGTGATATGCTTACAGTGGTTTTTCATTGAGTGCGAGAGTCACTAATTCGAGATTGTTTTGGTATTGTCGTCTGCTGTTCTCTCATTGGTTAAAAAACAAAACAAACCAAAACAAAAAACACTCGCGCCACTTGAATTTTTCTAACCACTTACAAGTAAAAGCAAACGGAAACAATCGTGATTTTACTCGCACGCATTTTCAGTTCTGATTGGATCATGAAGTCGCCCTGCAGGTTTCTCAACACTCAATTACATTTAAAATCACTGCATATAAACCAGGTAACTTCACACAAGGGATGACGAATTTGGGACGTTCTTGTTGTTGTCGGCTAGTTTGTTTGTGTCTTTTGTTTGTTTGTTTTTTTGAGGGGGGGGGGGGGGGTTACAGGATTAGTTTTACAACCAAACGAATGAGCAATTCCATAAGCTTTTCCTTTAGTATAAACCAAGAGAGGATGAAGGAACATATGAACATATGTTTAATCTAGACATCAACATCGAAAGTTTTAACTTCGTTTCGTTTTGCTTGCAGCTAGTTGGAATACAGAACACTAAATACAGCAAGTCGTTGACGGGGAGGCAGTTATCGGTAACGCTGTGGCTTTCAAAAGACATCCTGGGTGCCCTGTGCTTATGGACTTCAAATACTCGCTACAGTCTTTGTAGCAGACGTTAAAGATGTTACTTTACTCATGTGCTGTGACAATTTCTCGCTTTTTGGTTTGTTTGTGTTTTTTTGGACGTTAATTTGAACAGCAAGAACACATAAAAACCAGGGTCTTTTTGGATGGAATTTGAAAATCAGCGTGGTAACATCATCACAAGGGAGTTTTCCGATCGATGTTTAAGCTGCCCATAAAATATTTTACAGATTGCACTATTTTCAGTATATGTAACGAGTACTTCTCAAGTCGTTACACTTTGATTTCTTACGTTTTGAAACAGTTAATTAGGGGTAGGCCTGGGCATCTTTCAGAATCCGGCGTGTGACGTTGGTTGTGTTGCGGAGAGTGAGCTTCGGACGTAACTCGAAAGCTTATGACAACTGAAGGCCAAATAAAAAGTGCGAGCATTTGAAATTTCGCTAGATCTCGCTGTCCTTTGACTCGGGTTCTTGGCGAAAAAGGAAAATAAAGAATTGACGTGACTATTTAACAACATAGTAACCAATTATCGAGGGCGGGACTATGGTGATCGTGACATTCGAGGGGCTTGTAGGCAACACCCAACCACAGTAGTGCAACTCGAAGTTGAAAATGTATGGAAAATGTGTTACATCTTACTCGACGTTTTAAAGCTTTCTCAGTTAGAGGATCATACCCCTTCCTATCAACTTCTCCCTGCCGACTTCAACCCCCGCCTCCTCCCCACTCCCCTTTTCCTCCGCCCACCCTTTCATACAGTTCTAGCGCGTTTACCATTGACAAGAAAAATTTCTGTCCACTGGATCATAAAATTACCGAAGGCCAAATGAGTGTGAGCATTTGAAATTTCGCTTGATCTCGCTGTCCTTTGACTCGGGTTCATAAATTACCCCCGACGTAGTCCCCTTCTTCGCAACGGAACGTTGGAAAATTCTATCTGTCATTTCTCGCGTTTTCAGGCCATAATCAACGAGTTCCACGGAATTGTAAAATGGTAAGCCGCATCTCGTTTGGCTGGTATACGGATTTTGTAAAACCATTACTATTTTCAGGGCAAGGGCTCCTGGCATTATTCTCTGAAGGTGGGATGGTGCGGGGCAGGGCGCTTCGCGTACCCTTCGTTACCAATTTTCCCCACCTCAATTTTTGTTGGTTCCCGGCTCTTCCTTTTTACGCAAAACTTGTTAATTTTTCCCTCTCTCTTCCGCGACCCGTACACTCTCCCCTTCATTTTCTCCCGGATTACCCCCCCCTCCCCCGTCGCTCCTATTAAACGGTCATGGCAACCGTTTTTTTTCCTACAAATGGTTAACACCCTTGGATCCACCCCTGTGTAATCGAACGCGAGCTCGCAAATAAATCCGCAAAGCCTCGTTCCCAATCTTCCTTAACGCGAATGTATCTTCCACCTGATTAGAAAGAATCGACGAGTGCGTTAAGGCCTGTGAAGGCTCGAAACCGTCCATAGTATGATTGAATTACTGAACAGAATGTTACAATGTTTTTTTTAATTACCATTCCTGAAGTTATTTCTTCTTTTTCGAAGGAATACCCGTCACGTATATACAAATCAACCAATCAATCAATCAATCAATCAATCAATCAATCAATCAATCAATATGACTGACTGACTGACAGTTTGTCAGCAAATAATACATTGAACACTTTTCAACTAAAACCAAGGATGAAATCAAGAAACGAAGTACTTTCTTTCAGGCGAGATTTACATTCAATTGCTGTTCAGGTCCTTCAAGTCGTGAACTGGTAACAACAATCTTTGCCCTGTATTCCCAATTTATCTACCTCAGTGCCTGGGAACTTTATTTAGGTGTCCCCAATTAGTTTACTATTATTGTACATGTAAACTAGATGCCCATGATACCTTAATAAAGTTTTTGTTTGTTTGTTCTGTCTGTATTTATCGCCTAAACAGCCAAGTTAAACAACGGGATAAATCATTATAATCGCTTAAAACACAAACAAGGCTGGGATAAGAAAACTGAAAACAAAAAAATAAAATAAAAGTAAATAAATGAAACTAAAGTGAGTTTTAGTTGAAGAAAGTCATTCGTCTTTACATCTCCTGTTACGAGCAGTTTAGTCTTATACCGTATCCAACACAGGAAGAATAAGTACCACTAAACTTGATGACCAGGGTCCTTTTCAAGTATTGCCAGGATACTGGTTCCCAGTGTTGAAGGGGAAAGGAAGAGTGGTAAAATGAGAATAATATCTAAAGGCCACATTAAGCTCCCAGGGGCTTATCTTATTTCAAGTCTCGAGAAGGTAAAGGTTACGTTGCACAGCCTACACGGCCGAATGATGTTTTTTTTCCTGAAATTTAACAGACAAAACAAAATGTATCACGGCATGGAGGCTAAAAACGTCATTTAAACCATGGTTCAATGCACTTCTGGGTGTTGCAAATTATACAAGTTTCTCTTAAATCAGACTGAAACCTCCCAGCTTGCTGACAGATAATGAATTGTTTTCGCATCTTCCAAACAACTCGCCCAGTATTTTGACCCTTGACTGGGGTGAGGAGAGAAGGGAGGAAGGTGGCTTTTTGGAGACAGGGGCTTACACTGTAATAAGGGGGGGGGGGGGGGGCTTAAGAGAGTTCTTACTGGAATAATTATATCTCATAGTATAAATAATTTTTACACTCTAGTTGTAAACTCCCATGAATACAAGTTCCCATGGTTTGTATGGGCCCCCTTAAAAAAAACCTACATGCCCACACCAGTTATTACTGACCTTGTATTATCGGTTTTCCCATATTAACAAAAAATCTAGTGAGTTTCAGTTTCTCATTGAGAAACAAGCATTCCCCTTCAATTGACAAATTTCTTCTACAATGAAAATCCTATTTAACCCTCACAAACCAAGAAACAAATTACAATTACATTTATATACGCATAATACTGCTCTAAAATTGAAAAACATAATTATCTTCATTCTGTGCTACAGTGTATGTGTAGGTGAGAAGGATCTCGTTAAAAACTGCTATGACTTTGAGTCCTCCTCACAGCTTTTTTCTTTAACAGTGTCCTTTTTGAGTTTCTCTAAATATTCTTTTTGGGACTCTGCTAAGACTGCTGCTAAAATATTTTCATCCTCCCATGAAGAGAAGCCTACAATAAAAAAACAAAATACAAAGTCAAAATGCAGAAATGATCACTTGTAGATGTTATATTGTGAATTAACGTAAAGGAATGTCAAGGCTTCAGTGGGATTTCAAGCCATGTCCACCATCCCAGGGGTAATCAGGTCGAAAAGTGGAAAGATGGCAAGAGGTTTATGGATTTCCAATTTTTATCACGATCATCAATGTCCACTACTCCTTAGTGGAGAATTAAGCTGCAAACTTAGTTACCACCTCCATCCTGCACTGGGTATTACGGCATCATTCACAACCCCCCATCACTTGAAAATGTGAGTACCCCACCTCCCCTGGAACTTTAATCATGGTAATTGCCACTAGCATTACAAATAATGCTAATCTATGATGCTATGATGCTATGCCAGCTGAGATACATGTACATGTATAAGGTTTCATAAATTGTAAGACAGTGAATTGTGACTCCCTGTTTGATTTGCCTAAAGTTTTCTGGTAACCATTTTGATCTTTTTAACATGGGTGGGGAGACACAATGTGAAGCCAGGTTTCTGGTGTAAGAAAACAACATGACGCCAAAGACCAGAAGTCAAACCTTGTTTGTCTGCAGCCTAAATATCAGACAAGCTAAGCACTTACCCTTTAAGCCATGATATAAAAATGAATATTCTCATTACTGATCTCCATACATTTCACATGGAACTAGCAAGAAGAATTTGTCTAAATATCAAGACATCTTATCCTCAGTGATCACTTCCTTTGTTCTTGTCACTTGAATGTTCAAACAAGTAGTGATCATATAAAGAGAAATTTCATTTTCATCACGGCTTAGGGCTTGACCACCACCACTGCTACAGGTATGATATAAACTGGACAGAAAAACAGAAGAGGTGAAAAGTGGTGCAGGGGGTTTAAAAACAGGTGTGGAGCAGGGAACAAGTGATGGGAAATGAGAAGGAAAAGAGGGGGAGAAAGAGGAGGTGGGAGAAATAAAGAACAGCATTGGAACCGGGCAGGTGGCAGGAGCTGAAAAGCAGGGCTGGAGACAAGTCCCAGACAAGCTGTATTCGTGCCAGTGTTTAAGGCTGGTTTTCACTGGCTCGACGGAATCGGAGTCGGAAGAATCAGAACGTTTCCATTTTCTTCTGACTCCACTTACGATTCCGTTGCTTACGATCTACCAAAAACCAGATTGTGGGATTCGGAAGCAGAAGCCGAAGGATAGACCAATCACAGTGCTCTTTCCCACGCTTTGTGATTGGTTAAGTTCTTCTGCTTCTGCTTACGACTCCGACAATTTGGTTTTTACTAGATCGTAAGCGACAGAACCGTAAGCACAATAGGAAACTCTGCTTACGACTCCATTGTTTGATTTTCACTAGACCGCAATGCTCTCTTTACAAAGGATGGAACCTCCTGCCTGACGGTTTCATGGGTGAGCACTACAGCATCACCAGATCAATTTAAATTAATTAAGCCAAAGAGACTCAAAGGAAAATTTATCTAGTCTGCAGTGAACTATCAGTGCTGGTGGTAAAACAGATACCACAGTTCTTACCATATCCTGTTGGAGGCAGGAAGTCCATGTAGTTTGGTTCAGCACCACCAGTAGCCCCAGGGGGTGAGGGTGGGTTGGACAACTCAGTTGAACATCCTGGCTTGGAATCATAATAAGTAGCTTTCATACTGGTAACAGTACAAGTAGCAGACGCTTGACTGGCAGTTGGAATGGGCTTAGCTTCTGGTGAAGATGCACTCGCTAAGGTTTCATGCCGTGGAGAGCTGGGTGAATGACGAGGAGACTTGCTAGGAGGGGCACTCTCAGGGGCATCTCTATCACGTTCCCTATGGTGCGGGGACGAGGGTCGTTTGGATTCTGTACATGTGGAAGTGCTACTGGTCGCAGAGGGACTGGAGCGAGGCTGCAACACAAATGACTGAAGTTAGTGTAAAAATATACAAAAAAGACATGGGTAGGGAGTTTGGTTGAAAACTATTTGTCTACAATTATGGTCTACCAGAACAGCTACAAAAGTTTCACAAAAGAGACTCGGTGGTTGAGTGATAAAATGATTTGGGCCTTTTCACAAAATCTCCCATACAGTAAAACAAAGCCAGACTGTAGTCTAACAAGTCTCATAGACTAGTTCTCTTTCCTCTAAAAATAGTTGACCATGAAATCAAACAAGCAGGAAAAGAAAGGTTTAGCACAGATGGTATAATTCACTCCTTGCTCACCTAGGGGGAGAACGGTTGGTGAAATTGGATGGGAGTTAAGGCTGATGCTACAAAATCACACCATTGCATACTATTAGAAGCCCTGAATTGGGTGACACGGCTTTCCCCTTCAAAAACCATGTTCAAACAATCATTTGGTCAGGTGTGTCTTTCAGAGTATAGACAGACAGCTCATGGTCAAAAACATCCTCTGGTTTTGATATAATCTACACATACAAAGCTACAAAGTAGCTTTGTGTGTGTAGATGTGTACATGTCATGTACTGGTACTGCTGTTTTCATCTACAGTAAGCTGTCCACATTATGACAAAACATGATTTAATTGAGTTTCAAACAAGTCATGGCATGTTTTGTAATCAACCATTTCAAGTTTGACAGGTAGCTACACGTACATGACTTTTGGTGCTTAAAGTACAGGCTATTGTGAGTTGTATGTCACAGAGTGGATTGACTGAAACACTGATTAAGGATGGTGCCTTTTTGCTACTGCACATATGTTCTGCGCATCTCGGGTCAGTGGTCCAAGATATTCAAGTTTCTTAAGGAATTCTTATGACTATGTGGAAAAAGCAGCTCTTAGCAAGGGCTACATGTATCAGAATCCAAAAAGGTAATTCACGGTAACCATGCATTTTTCATAGATAATTGAGCTTAAATTTGCAAAGAAATTGCCATACCTTCATTGTATTTTAAAGCTTTTTCTTAGAATTATGGTTGCTTAATTATCTGTGAAAAAATGCCTATTTAGATTCCAATATTATAACCCTTGCTAAGATCTGCTTTTTCCCCATAGTCCCAACCTTTCCAAAATACCTTTATATTAGGAGGTGCTGTCCTTAAATACTGTACACAGAATACAAATTGGAAAACATCTGTAAACAGATGTTTCTGGTGTAAACAGATGTTTCTGGTTGACAGTTTTGAGTGCAAACATTTGGTGGACAATAATTTGAATTTTGAATGTTCAATGACAAAACATGCCGTGTTTAGTACTAGTCAGGTAGTGCATTTTCAAGACATCGCCACGCTTAGAAGGAAACAAAGGTATCACCCGAAGCCAGGGATACATCAAACTACTGATTTGTAACACAAAATAGGTTTAAAAACACTTTTATTATGGAAAACAGTTTTAATTATTAGTATTTTTGATATTTCCCTTTTTGCATTATATTATAGGTTATATTTTAGCCTTTTCATAGTTGTATCATATATTTATATATATTCTTAATATCTACACTGTAAAGAAGGTCACAATTCAGCCGGCCCGGGGGTTGCAATGATTTTTACTTCTTAATAAAGCTATCCCTCTATCCATACCAGAGCCTTTGTTCCTCTGGCCCGCTTTTCCCGGTCCCTCAGCCACTCCAGGTAGGATTCTCTGGCAACTGCTTCCTCCATAGCCTCATTTGTAGCCTCCCAGTCAGTGCAACGGAGTTTATCAGCCAACATTTGCTGCAAGCAAAGAACGCGATGTTGAGATTCACGAACAACCAGTACTTCAATCGAGTGCAGGGCATCTGACAGGATACGGTGGTATGGATCCGCACAATTCTTTAACATCCGCATCTTCCGCATTTTCAGAGCAATTTCCGCGTAAAACAGAAAAATTTGCCTAATATTGGTGATAAAGCAGCTGCTTTTCATCCTCACAAACATAAAAGCTGAAGAGATTGATTATTTTGAAGCAGTTTTCCTCCTAAACATCGCCGAAAACATGCCGCTTCGTTCACGAGCAATTTTTAACCTCCAGGCGTTCCATGCGTCTTTTGGCGATGAGCCTGGGTACTAGTTTTATTCTTACACTGATTTCTAATGAACGAAAAGTATTGACATTTCAGCGAATAACAGTAATTGATAAGAAACTGCATTTGACTAGTACTTGCGCAAGGAAACTTTCTTTTGCTTGTTCGTCATCTCAAAGAATCATCTTGTGGTTTAAGCTTATAGTAAGGATAAATTTAAAGAGATGAAGAAGAAGAAGGAACCTCACTAAGCAGTTTAGATAACAGAAAAAACAGTGGGAAGACACAATTATCAATTAAATGTTAAATTTCCGCATAATCCAGCATGTTTTCCACGTAATCAACATATTTTTCCGCATAATATGCCCGCATAATATCAGCACCCTATCAGATGGCCTGCAAGTAAGACACTTCTACAATTTGGTTTCTGAAAGAGCATAAACAACCTGCAGTGAAGGACCATCCCCTTACACAGAAAATATCAACTACATTGTACACTGTCATACAGTGTACGTCAAAAGTACATGTACTCTAAGAATCAAGCCAAGGGGTGAAAAATGGTTTGGCTCTAACTGGGCTGCCAAGAAAAGAAACAGCAATTCTGAGTGGAAAACTATGACGGTAAGGTGGCTTTAATTTGAATGTTTGCAAAACGAGGTTTCAGGTTAAAGTGATTATTCATCTATTAAGGGAAAAAGGAAGAAAGGAGAATAAAATGGCGGTTAAGCCCGATGAGGATGAGGATACTCCCAATGCCCCTGCAGACCTCTTCGTGTTTATTTTGCCACCAGCAACCAGGGATACTTTACAAAGAAAAAAAAAATTGAACAGCATAATAAAGGGAACAAAATAACTTTGGAAGTGCACGTCAGAGCTAAGCAAAGTATTAACTGAAAACAACAATACAGTAGGCAGCTACTAGGGGTTGAATAAACATCAAAATATGCCACTTGCTTCCTTCGTATGAAACCACTGCCCACCATGTATATCTAACTGGGATGAAACCCAGGATATTGCCATAATAATTAATTTTGAACTTGAGTTATTGTACCTGTTCAATATGCCATTCCTCTGACTGTTTGAATGCATCACTGACCAGGGTTCCCTGAGAAAAACATGACAACATAAATATACTTTCAGATATTGGTGACCAATCTGCACTCAACCAATCAATCCAAGAGGGGAATGTACATGTAGTAGACTTCTGAGACTAAAGTAGACTTCTCTGATGTCTTGACTATACAAGGGAAACCAGTAATAAACAATTATGCAACATCAACCAAGGGAAACAAGTTTCAATTCAAGATACAGTTCAGGTACGTAGAAGAATTGAGGCAGCCTGGGCTCAAGACACTTGTAGTGGGGGTCTATTGCATCTCCCTTGCACAATGCTGCCGTTGCCTTTCAGTCCTTGCTTGCTAGAGGACATCACTTCTACTGATGTGCATGTGGTTGAAAAACAAGCGAGATCTCAAGTTTGCACACTTTGTCACAGACATTTTTAAAAACATCTGGAGGGTCTGAAATGCCATTTAAGACAACTGTACGTTACAAGCAGGGATGGGGGTGACTTACAACCGTAAGCGTTTGGTAGAAAGCTGTTTTCAGGGTCTTGAAAAATGTTCCATGCAGGATTTTCTGGACCAATCAACATGAATCCTCTGTCAACTAAAATCATGCCCATATAAAAATTTGCACGTTCTGGGATAGTTGTACAAGGGTACACAAATTAAAAATTCTCTTTTTTGTTCAATTCTCCATCTGCAGACAATAAAATCTGTAAGGCGTCAGATTTCACATACCAGCAAGAACACTGTATCCATACAGTACTTGCTCATTTTCACAAAAAATTCAAAATCTGGGTGCACAAGTCAAGGGAAGCTTCTGATCACAGTGTAACTACTGTACATTTCTACATCTGCAGAGCTCACTCACCCATGGTTTGTAGCCTGAGAGACCAAGTCCTACTCCAACAGAAGGTTTGTTAGGATTAAGTACTGCATTATAGTGGACACCATTATGATAACTAAGGCGGATTGGTTCATAGTCTGTCTTGTAGGAACTATGGAAGATATTGATGGGTTCTGCAGAGTAAATGACACACAGGAATGACAATTAGTGTCAGTTTATTGAAACAAATAATTGCAAGTACAGTGTACATGTACATGTACGCACATGCACCTCAATATAAATGCACAATTATACAAACTCCAGCACTTTGTGTTACAGATGAAGTGTTATTATTTATAAAAAGTTAACCTACTTAACAAGTTGGATTACATTTCGCCCTCATTTTATTCATGGGTTAGCACATCTGTAAATGATCTTCTTGCAATGAAAATTAATCGAAGATCAACGTTTAATCACAGGTTAGCAAATGTAATAGGGCATAAGTGCTAAACAGGGTTTTGAAAAAGCAGGCCCAGGTTTCAAACCACAGGTCACCGCCAAACTACAGGTCAAAATTCTGACACACTTAGACCCACACTGTCTGTCTTGACTACTGCACCTAGAGCTGTTGGTTTTAACACTTTAAGTGCTACATGTAACAGTGACAAGACTGAAATTTCTCTTTACATTATCACCACTTGCTCAAACATTCAAGTGATGAGAATAAAGAAAGCAATCACTAAGGATGAGTTGTCTTGATATCCAAACAAATTCTCCTTACTAGTTCCATAGGAAATGTATGGAGAACAGTAAGGAGACCAGGCATCACTATATCAGGGCTTAAAGGGTTGACCAGACAGTTTTACAGCTCACCTGTGCTATATTGGTAGACCTCTATTGTCCTATTGTACATCTCACTCATAGCCTGCATCTCAATATGGTTTCCATGACAATGGTTTTCACGCTTGCGCTTGATGTAACCGTTGAAATCTTCAGTCACATACTGGGAGAAGTAGTCAGCATTCTTCAACTGGAATTTGAGAAAAAAGAAAATGACGATGTTTGATCTACAAATACCGTAAAACTCTGATAATAAGGCCTGGGCTCAAAATTTGTCCAAAAGGCTTTTATGGTGGGCTTATTTTCAGGGCGGGGCTTATTAATGAAAATGGTTTGGCTTATATTAGGAAGGGATTTTCCATCTGAAAATGCTGTGCTAGAGGGAATGTAGGCACAAGGTGGAGGAATTAAACTTCCTTGCAATTATTATTCATGTGGTAAGTTCCCTGTTGGGGTAAGTTGCTGTTGTGCATGCAGTATTCGGATTGCTGTTTATGAAGGTAGAACAAAACGGTAGTTTGTGTGGGGACTTACATTCAAAGCATATTATGCCGTGATTGTTTGGGGAGGGGGTATTCTCGAAGAGCTTTTAGCGATTGAGATTTGGAGGGTTACAATCAGGAAGGCCTTTTTTACTGGGGGGGGGGGGGGGCTTATTATCAGTATTTTTCAAAACAGTATGTAACAACAGTCTGTTCGTATGGCTGTTCAAAGAATGTACTGGCTACGTGAAGCCTTTACTGATAAAGCAGATGCTGTTTTATTTAACTACCAGTGAATACTAATAGCCAACCTGTGCTGAAGTCATTTTGCCACTTCATAATTTCAACACCTGCTCAAAAGGTATCAATATGAGCCTATTCTTCTCCTGCCCTTATAATTCAGTGAATACAAAATAAGAGGTACACAGTACCATGTAGTCCATGCAGTGTCTTCTAACCACTGAATGCATCTCCTGGTCACCATACACATGATCAGCTGAAACAAAATGCATGGATTGTTATAAAAGTGGTTATATTTTATGATCAGCTTTCTTTATCAAGCTAAGCATTGCAAAAAGTACTAAGACACTGGGTATGACAGTGAAATTATCAACAAATTACTTCAGAAAGTACCATAATAAATATATGGAATAAGAGGAACTGTAAGTTGACCTTGGATCTTAGAAGGAGAAGTGGACATACTAAAAACCAGGAACACACATAGACACAAGGTACAAGGTGAAGTACATGTGAGCAATAATATAACATTATATTCCTATACATGCTCAACAAATATACTCCAAACAGTACAGCTTTGTATACAGACTGTACAGTGCACTTTTCACTTTTTTAAGGAGGTCCTTTAAGGGTAATTACCCTCCTTTCTCATAACATCAAACCCTGTGTTATCAAAACGAATACCCTCCAGCCTCAAGTAAGTCATCAAAACACAACACATAAATGCAGGAAACCGGCGAGCCAGCTGCAGAAGTACATGTACAACACTGAAGTGTGAATTGGTCAATCTAACAGCCTCTCCGTTCAACTTCTACAGCCGTACAAATTAAAAGAAATTGAAAAAGAAATAAGGGAAAGAAAAAGTGGTATGTAAAAGATATTTCAAATTACAACCTTTTATCATGACGTGAGATGATTAACATACGGCGAGTTTACGTACCGACTGCCCGAAACAAACACGCGCCATCTTGGGCCATTTTCTTGATAATAAAACCTTTCTTGTCCTTCAAAGCCTGCTCAAACTGCCTCTCCATCTTCATAGAAGATCAAAATATAAATCAGATGGTTAATAATTGAGTGTTTTGACAGCCAAAAATAAAAATTAAGACGAGACTACCTCTTCAGTACTCAAGGGTTGGTCGGTCGTTTGAGCATCGTGTTCATCGGAACTGTTGTAGCCCGTTTCTTCGCTGTGCCTTTCGTGGTATTTGTGGCGATGAGGAGGACTTCTATGTCGCCTCTTAGAGCTACTAGAGGCTGCATCAGCTGCTTCTCTACTTTCAAAACTACTTCCAAGGTATTGTTCTTCATGGCCCGAGTACTCTTCGCTCGAGCGAGTTCTTTCCGTAACACCAGCCGACGAAGGCCAAGACGAATTACCTCGTATTCGAGTCCTGTTGTCGTTGTTTGGCGCCGTATCACTTTTCTTTGATTCAGAATGTTTCTTCTTTGGCAAAATAGTCATGGTGGAGCTTTAAAAACACGCTAAAAATGAGAAAAAACTACAACAATCTAATTCCTTTCTGTGTTTTGTGTTTAGAATTAGAAAGTTCTGTGATCAGCGGTGTGACGTCACCAAATAATATAATGCGCACAAAGAATGCGCACAAAGAAGACAACTCACCCTGAGGCTTATGGGTGTTTTATGCACAGGGAGCCCACACATTAAAGATGTGGATTAAACAACCTCGTCCCCTTGGCCTTCCCCTTGTTCAAAATGGCGGTCGGAGAAACCCCTGGCCAAGGCTGCCAAAATAGTTCCAAGAATTCGTTAGAATTTTGTCACGTAAAGACTTTGAAATGTCTTCGTTTCTTTTGAACAACGGTTTCAGATTGCAAAAAACAAACAGGGCGGTTGGAGCATTATGCTTTTGAGCGTCATCCTCAAAACAACAGCATTATGCCTAAAATTATGGCTTTACCTCGGTGTAAGAACCTGTGAAACTCACGGATGACGTAAAACAAAGGAAACAAGACATTTTAAACAATACCGTACAGCAAAACAAAAGCTAACAAACAAAGAAAATCTTGTCAGGTTCTTACACCGAGGTAAACCCAAAATTATGCTCGAGAAGAAGCATTATGCTCGACTGATCTTGGTTATATTTGATGCCCTTTTCCATCCCTGCAGACAAAAAAATACCTCCATAAGTCAGGAGCATATCACAGGGTGATAGGCTTCTGCATAAGTCAGAAACACAACATTTTATTGCATTAATTACAACTTTACAAGCAATCCTGGCATACGGTCCACGCGACTGAAATTGAAATTGACCAATCAGAGTTCAGTACGCGGGACAAACTGAGTTTTCCTACGTCATAAGGAGAGAGGAACCCGGGAACGAGGTTGTCGCCCGTTCTGTCGAACATCGTGTTTGTGTTCGTTTACCAGCAATGTCACACCACAGGCAGCCCAAGCTAAGGTTGAGAGCTGCGCATAAATTAGACTGTTTTTTCCACGCTATGCATAATAATGACATCGGCAACATTTAAGAGTTTGTATGGAAATGATACAAAACGTCTCAAATTGCCACAAATCAGGAAGAAGTCGAAATAAAAAAGATTTGTCTTATTTCATTGTTTTATTGGTCATTATTGGAGGGCTTCCTGGGCTGGTTTGAAGCTTTTTGGGCGAGAAATTGAGGTTTATATTTTTCATCAGTTACTGAACGTTTAGAATTAATTAAAGGCAGGAAACAGTTTCACACTGCACCTCACTTGAGGTTCGATAAATTCCATCACAAGAAACGAATCGCCCTACAACTTCAAAGGTGTATTCTTGGGTCTTGCGCATACCTCTGTTCTTTCTCATGGGTTCCAGATCCTATTTTAAGCCGTCGAAAATTCCTCTTAAATACGAAACTCGCCTTTCCTGGTATGCGTTTTCATTTGAAGTGCACACATGAATCATTGCGAGCCGCGTTTCGACGACAAAATGTCCCTCAGCCGGGGAGAGGCTGAGTGAGATTGTCCACAAGCAGAAGGCGACACTGCGGAGTCCAGAGAGGTTGGTTTGAGGGCCTGATAGAAAACTATCGGTACGCTCGTGAAATTTAGTCGCCTCACTTGACGCCACGAGCACACTTTAATGTCTTCGTGCGACAGTATATTAGCATAGTGATTTGTTCCGTCAAATTTACCTGTTTACCGCAAAAAAAATGTTGTCGAAATTTAGAAGCAGAGACGAGGAGCAGTTTCCACCTAGAAAAAAAACTGCACCGGTTTTCAAAGGAATGGAAATTGTGGTGGGTATTTTCCACGGTCACAGCAATATTTTTTTTTAGGGCAGACAACCCTATATATGGGAATTAAATAATGAGGTTGATTTGCGGGCAGTGAGCAGGATCACTTGCGCCAAATACTCGGCATAAAATCGTCGAATGGATTGATTAGAGTGCAGCAAAAGATAGTTCTTCGTTCGTCCCTAAAACAAAATTATGGTTTTCGAAGTCAAGTGAGGCGAGTGAATTTCACGGCCTTTCTAATATTTCTCTATTTCTGTAAACCGACCTCTCTGGACTCCGCAGTGTCGTGTTTGCTAATGTCGACAATCTCACTCAGCCTGTCCCCGGCTGAGGGACATTTTGTCGTCGAAACGCGGCTCGCAATGATTCATGTGTGCACTTCAAATGAAAACGCATACCAGGAAAGGCGAGTTTCGTATTTAAGAGGAATTTTCGACGGCTTAAAATAGGATCTGGAACCCATGAGAAAGAACAGAGGTATGCGCAAGACCCAAGAATACACCTTTGAAGTTGTAGGGCGATTCGTTTCTTGTGATGGAATTTATCGAACCTCAAGTGAGGTGCAGTGTGAAACTGTTTCCTGCCTTTAATTAATTCTAAACGTTCAGTAACTGATGAAAAATATAAACCTCAATTTCTCGCCCAAAAAGCTTCAAACCAGCCCAGGAAGCCCTCCAATAATGACCAATAAAACAATGAAATAAGACAAATCTTTTTTATTTCGACTTCTTCCTGATTTGTGGCAATTTGAGACGTTTTGTATCATTTCCATACAAACTCTTAAATGTTGCCGATGTCATTATTATGCATAGCGTGGAAAAAACAGTCTAATTTATGCGCAGCTCTCAACCTTAGCTTGGGCTGCCTGTGGTCACACCAGTGATTCTAGTTAGATTTACATTTATATATATGAATACAGGCCAGAACAAGTGCTTATCTCAAAGCAGTTTTAGTTTTAGTTTTGTGAAAGTCAGTTGTCCCATTTTCTACGTTTAATCATTAAAGGAAGTTCGTAAACAAGCGACCTGATGTTAGCTTAAAAAATTGCAGTTCAGTGCGTAGTCTTTTAAGATGTTTTGGTTAAAGTTCGCTTTTTTGAGCAATTCTTATTTCGCAACTGGTTTACATTTTATCCCAAAATTAGATAGTGTGACTATTTTAGACTGGGTCGGTGTTGTTTTCTCAATCCAGTTTAGTATTCGTTACCGCACATTGGGTTGTTTTGACTGATTGCAAATTTAATTATCCAACAAACTGAAGAGTCGCTCTGCCTTCAAGTTTATAGTCTTAGTGTAAAGCTCTATATGTTTTCTCAGTTGTGGAATATTTTATCAGCACCCTGTATTGTTATATTTTTCAGCTTTGTCACTTGAAATTAATGCCATTTCTGTCCTAATTTAGAGACTAAATTAAATCAGAATCGCCGATTCAGTGAGTGAGTTCAGTATGGCATAGTTTTGGTGTTTGTTTGTTTGTTTTTTTTTTAACCTCTAAGACATTTCAGCGTGTCTCTAGTTAGAGATCGAAATGAAAAAGGTATTCAGGTAACTATAAGTGAAACAGTTCTCGTTCTAAAGCTATTTTGTCCATAAAGAGACTCTAAAAGCTTCCGAAAAGTAGTTTAGGGTGTGTTCTTTAAAACACCCGAGTAATACTTCGCTGGCGAAAAAGTTGTGCCATAATTGTGCTTGGAAGCTTCAGAAAACCTAGCTTTTTCGGGTGACTTTTCCCAGTAAACGGTCTGATGCCTGGGCGATATTGTTTATTTTAGCAAAGTTGTTTAATGAATGACAGAACTAAACAGCCAGTGGGTATGCGAATCAGTGAAAAATGCGCACCGGTATTTAGATTGCAAAGTCTGTCGAGTCGCTGCCGGGAGCAACTCAAGTGAGTTCATTAGAGCAACTGTACTAAGTTTCACGAGTACTCTTCTTGACCTTAATTAGCTTTCCAAAGACTTTACTGTTTCCTCAGCGGTCCGCATTGTGTTTTTGCGTTTATGTTTTCCCCTGTTGTTTTTCATCTTTAAATATGAGATGAAAGTTTTTTCCAGGCGAGCAACCTGCTGAGAAAAATCGCTTTGCAACGAATTTATATTAAGCAGAAATTCTCAAGCGTCACTGAGACAAAAATCAAAATTGTTCAGGATTGCCTGATTTCTTAATACGACAAGAAATTGTGTACAAACAGAAATTTAAGCAGTTAGCGTTGTGTTTATAATTTTAAATTTCTTTCATCATCACGTCGATCATAAAAAAATTTACAAGCGGTAGGTTTCAGTCAGGAAGGCTTTCCACTCCGAAATATCAAGACAAGACATAAAATAAAACACAGTAAAATGAGAGAGAAGCATTTAATAAAAACTGTCACACTTTCATAAGGGAGCAGTCATTAATTATTGGGGGGGGGGGGTAGAGGGCCGGTAAATTTGGGAGGAGGGCCAGGGTTTTTTGGGCTCCCATTTGGGGAGGGTTATATGTTTTTGAGCTTACGCTAAGGGAGAGTGACAAATGTTTGGGCGCCTGTTTTAACAATATAATTTTTTATATAAATATATACATTTCTTAACATAGCTCGCCTTCAACCACCATTCTAGCTATGTTATGAAGCGTGCTCCGCCTAACAAATGTCCTACCACTACCAGCACTCAGCACGCTTTGAACGCTGGCAGTTGTGGACACTTCACAGGAGTGTGCGCATGCTTCATAATATAGCTGAAATAGTCCATTATCGTCGTCTAGTTTGCTGAAGCTTGGACTCAATAAGAATCACTTAGATCGTTTTGATTGGTCATTAATACAACGAAACAACAGATAGCAAAATTGAGGGATGTTGCATTTCCTTGTTTATACAATGCTTGTAAAAAACTGGAAAACATGCATCTCGTTATGTTATACGGTAATAAATAAAGCAAATAGCCACCATGGTCTCATAAATAATATACTTTCGAGATACTTTCAAGATTTGACAGGCTAACAGTAACAACGAAAAATATAAATGACAGTTTATCACTTAAGATACCATGAATTTGATCACCATGGCCTTTATCACCATCACTTTCAACGCAACTGACACCTGCATTGTCATCACCTTCGTCGCCACCACTTTCAACCCCATCCCCTGCCCCATCATCAGCTTCGTCGCCGTCACTTTCATTGCCATCATCTTCAGCAGCATCACTTGCCTCGCCATCACTTTCGTCATAATTTGCGTCGTCACCACTTTCAGTTCCATCAAAACTTGAAAACCTACAAAGTTCGGATTTTCCAGTGTCATCTAAAAGACTACATCCTGAAGATATCAATGCCGTGGCCCATTTCTTTTGTCTCTTTCCTAGTTGGA